>JBCFYV010011172.1:54395370-54667870 GCA_039000515.1 Timema cristinae | reverse complement strand
ATTTTTGAGAGTGTATCTTCAATTAGTTATTCATATCAAGAGTGTTTGATCTTGCTAATATATTAAATTATGACTTGTTAAAGAAAAATAAATAGAGATAGTTAATAAGGTCTATTTAGGATTTATTGTGTCATGTGTTTTTAGCCGCCGTTTATGGGCGAGAGTAGATTTTTAGTGAATATTATTTGCTATTTGTCCGATGTTATGACTGATACGAGGCAGTCAGGAAACTTGCCGCTTTCGAGATTACTTGTACACTACATCTCTCATATTATATAAAGTTGTTTTGGCTGTAACTATTTCTATAGTTCATAAACCTTTGTATGACTATTAAATCATGTACATTCTTTGGAATGTTCATTTCAAATACATTTCAAGCTCCGTGTGAACGCTAATGCCCCTGATGCTTTGAGCTGTATCACTTGTCTCATCTAGTTGTATATGTTATGTTATTTAAATAAAAAAAAACTCTCTTCTTGCCCCCTTGATTATTATTTCTGACTGGGGATTGGGTGTTTCAGTTCTTTAATTCTTAAAACTCTTAATGTTTATCTTTTTCACACATATGTGTACAACATTTAGCCACGTCTCACATAGCCTACCCCTATATTTTCATCCACACACACACTCTACCTTCATATATTTACTTCATCACTCGATCCACACTCATCCTCTCAACATGTTCAAACCAAATTAAGAGTTTTTTTTTAATTGACCTGTTGGATAATCTTTTAGACCACACTCCTCCAGCACCCTTTCATTAACGACCCTATGGAAAAGATGTTCTTGAAATTTCATACAGTCGCTGGATACTAAACGTAGCTACAAATGCGAGGTTGGTATTAAGTAAGCAACAATGAAATCCACTGTAAGGGACAATTCTTCCTCTCGGTTCCACCTCGAGGCGCCTAAACTTGTCACTGAATTTCCATTTAATGAGGGATTAGGCTTAGATATAGATCAATAAATACAACACACAAAAATCAAGCACATATATAAAAAAAAGATTTACAATTTGTATAAACATACCATTTACACAGCTGTAAACAAAATAAAAAATAAAGTAAACACAAAATAATACCACTAAAAGCCTTGAGCCGAAATAAAGAGTAAGGAAAAAACACAACAATATAATATTTACACAGCTTCTAGTAATATTCATTGTTCAAGGACTCCTTTCCACTTAACCTCTTGTTGGGGTACCGAGAACTACAAAGACGGACAATAAATACAATATTTATAAACGTCGCACCTTACGCAATTTTTCTTGTTCTTGTATGATAGTACCTCGAGCCTAATTGTAATTGTCTGAAAAAAAAACAATACAGTGAAATCACTGCCGGGCACTAATTTGAGGTACTGGGAGAAATCATCGTGTGAGGAAACTGGATGTGGGTTACCTTGTCTGTGCAGTCTCACGAAAGATATAATGGGAAATAAGTGCTGGGAAACGATCCATGCCACGTGGTCCATTTCCCCAGGAATATCTCCCTGGAAATTATCATCTCGAGGTTTTGGTAGACTCACTACACACGATCACTCGCGTTACTAATTCACAAGTTCACATAATAGTACAGTTTTGAGATTATTTTCAGTACACCCAATACACTCACAAAATCCCTCAGTCCATTCTGGTTTTCAGTCAACAATAACAACAACAACAACAACAATAACAAATTCTGTTTTTAGCCAGTGCTTACTGCTGACAACAAAGTTCCTTCCTCAATCATATTTTTCTATTCCTAGCTTTCATATGTGTCATAATGAAAGAAATAATCTATCCCAAATCTGTTAATAGAATGATAATAATTATTAAGAGCATTTTAAATGTACAAAAAACAAGGTTAACAATACAAAACACAAACCAAACTGCTCAGAGCCTTACTTTTTGAGGAGAGAAGCGCCACTGAACTGATTTAAAGGGAGGAAATAAAATAACCCAGCCAGCTCATGCCATCTATGGATACAACTGTAACTAGACGTTAGATAGCGTAGCTGGACCACCTTCATCAGATCATGTCACCATTCTTTAATCCCACAAGCAGAATACAGTAAAATAGCAATGTTCATTGGAACATCCGGCAAATGAGCTGGACCTGCAGAGTGAATTTTTTTCGACTTTTGAAGTAATCTTCTAGGAAGACAGATAAAGTGAGACCATAATTAGCAGTTGATTCACAACGACTAAGCAAATTACGGAAAGCAGATTATTTAATAACTTCCTTCCGACAGCCGCCAGCGCGCAGTTCCCGAGACCTAATACCATCTATTCACAAGTTATAGTTGTAATTTCTTCAAGTGTTGCAGCAACACAGCCTCTGATTCTGAATGATCTGCCTAACCATGTACAGTTTTTCTAATGGCTCAAGCAACAACAAAACTCAGATTCGACCCTCTATTGGGCATATTCTTTGGACTGACGAAGCCTGTTTCACACGAGAAGAAATTAAGAACACCCATAACAATCACCTGTGGGCAAGCGATAGCCCGCACGCCATCGCGTGTACGTATGGTCCAGAATTATTGGGGATGCAACTGTGAGCCCCTATTTACTATCAAATCGTTAGTATTCCCATGTATATCTTCTGTTCCTTTACACGGATTTACCTGTGTTGTTAGAGGACATCCCATCGTTTGTGTGACAAAGGATGTGATATTTGGCAATTTTTGTCAACTTTCAATCACCAGTGAAATTTCAGGCGCATCGTTGTCACCACCAGTCATCTATAACCTTATTGTCATTTTTATCAAAAAGAAGGGGAAGAATGGACTTTTTGCAAAGAGATATTTCAACTTATATTTAGTCACACCATCCCTAGTAACGAATTATCACTTCTCCTCTATAATAACACTATAAGGTTTGCCTGTACACTCGGATTTTTGTGAAGTTTCTATTTTTTTCTAGTTAGTATAAATGATAGTTAGACAAAATAATAAATTTTTAGAATCTTTGTCTGTAGGTCTGCTTGGTTTTTTTTTGTTTGTTTGTTTGTTGCCATTAGACTCAAAAAGTACTCATCGTACCAAGGCGGGACTTTATTTTTTACTGTACAAATATTTTTTTTTAGAACAGAGTAAGCTCTATACAATCCCGCTATTTCATCAGTGAGAGAAGAAGTGTCGAAAAAACCGTTCATAAGCAGTAAACATGCATTCCGGCTACTTGGCACGGGTGCAAAGCATGCCACTTGATTCGACAAGTAGTTTAAAGGTGAGTTTGGATTTTTTTATCTCCCCATCTTACTACCTGTTAAGGTTGTACACATATATGATAGCTATCGGGGTAGGGTTGAGGAAATCATAATTTTAGAGGTAATCTACCCGTATTTGTGTGTCTAGGAGAGTGGGAAATCAGCCACTGTTAGCGTGCTTGCATTTGCACCTTAAATTTAGGTACTTATAACAATTTAAACATATTTTTTTAGAAAGTTAACTATGTGTATACTTAATATGATTGATAAAATATATATTTAAATACTCTTTTAAATAAACTATTTAATCTTTTAATATAATTTTAGTTTTATCAAATTTTATTTTTTTTAATGTAAGAAAAATTCATTCTGATTTAAAAAATGAAGTCAGCGGATCATTAAAATACTACGCTTTTACTACAACGATAAATACAATTTTATACAGTGTTTTTCCTTGTTGTAAAATCCTTTCATTTGCTTTGAAGAACCCTTTAAACTGAATATACTACCTACCAGCAGACGGGATCCATTCTGAACACCTTTGGTTGACCACAAGGTAAAAGGTCAGTCATAATTTCCGACTTAATGACGTTAATTGCCTTCTTCCCTTCTATTTCTCCACAACCACGTTTCCTTTAATCAAATTAGTTTACACTAATGGACAAAGTGTTTGCAAGGGGAGAGTAGAACCGGGCCAGAGGTTTTCACTAAAGTCTTTAATTACGGATTCTCCTCATAGCTGACGTCTTTCTGATCTTACTAGCTTGGCGGGGTGTCAGAGAATGTTCACACTTTGCTGTAGCCCTTCGCACGTCTTTTGACCCCCTGAGGGAGAGAGATATAATATGGGCGAAGAGTGGGCTTGGAGGATAGAGAGTGGCTTTGTAATCCACCAGCACTTAGTCATGTTTAAACAAAGTAAGCTTCATTTTAAAGGATTGTCACCTCTTTCATTTGTAGAGATTAAATTAAAATGCTGTAGAATGTGGTATTAAAAATTGGTTTCCATGAAATATACTGTATTTACGAGATTCTAAGTGAACCTTTAAATTTAAAAAAATCAACCACTGTAAAAATAAATGCTCTCATTAATTTTAAATTCAATGAAGAGTAGGACTAAGAAAAAAAAACGCAGGTTGATTAAAAAGTATCACACACTTGGATTAGTTTAAATGCTATGCTCTACATTTTATTTATTTAAATAAATGATTATCTCTGTAGTCTTTTGGTTCGTGGCTAAGGGTTCACAGGTCTCCGGTTCAATCCCCGGCACTTTCAGATTTGTCTGTGAAGCAGTGAGTCTGAAACGGAGTATACTAAGGTTTGTGAGGATAAATGAGAAGCTACTTGAAAGGTATCAACACCTCTCTATAAAACTGAGATTGACGGCCGAATGAATTGTTGTGCCTACTACATGACATCCTCTATCGGCAGAAATTAGCACTTGTTTTGCAAGCATATGTTATAGCTAGATGCTGACGTAATAGAGTTTTTAATTTGCTTAGAAATAAATCTACACCTAAAACGTAATATAAAGTAATGAATGTTATGCTTTGTATTGAAGAAACAATAATCCAGAAAACTTTCTACTCTCTCACTATTTTACAGGTAGAAAAAGTATGGTTATCGTAAAAATAAAATCGAACTCGAGATTTTGAAGAATTTCGACGTTTTATGACCCCCTTAATCCAAAAAAGTGGTTTTTGAATTTCCGTCTGTCGGTACCTCTAACAAGAGACTAAACTATTTTACCGATTGGGCTAAAACTTGATATCTAGAGTTTTCATAAGGTTCAGCCCAAGGGTTTTTGGAATTGGATATCCAACCCTAAAATTAAGGGTAGTTCGTTGGAGGCCAAAAAGAGAAAGAGTCGACTTTCTCAAAATCGGCTTTAATAAATTTTATTAAATCTAATTTATAAACATTTATAAATATTTTAAACAAAATTGCTACCCTCAATATTTTGGAAAAATGGATTTAAGCTCTCTGGTTTGATGCGTAGATTCCCATTTTTTATTATATTTCTGAAACTATTTGAGATATGAAATTACTTATCCTTACAAATATGTAGATCTATTTTAAATACAAATATTTTATATGAAACATATTTTAAAAACCAATAACTTTAAATCCATACGTAGATCTATATATTTTTTAACTTGTCGAACAATAAAAGTAAAGTATTGCGACCGTAAAAATAATCTAACCCGAAATATTGATGGATGTTGACGTCTCATGACACCCCGAACCCTAAAAAGGGGGTTTTGCAATGCTGTTTGTCAGTGTGTATTTTTGACCCCAAAATAAATAGTAGCTTAATAAAAGGCGAAAAGAGAAAGAATCGATTTTATCAAAATAGGCTCTAACAATCTTGATTAAATTTCGTATATAGGCGTTGATTAAGATTATAAACAAATTGGCTATTTTCATTTCCCTATGAAAATGACTTTTAGGGTTTTTATAGAATCAGAAATTTCCGTATCTTTGCAGCTATTTGAGATACTAAATAACTTATCATTGAAATATTCTAGTACTATTAAAAATAAAAAACTTCTACTTGAAATATATTTTTATTAAACCAAACAAGGGTTTTTGAGATATTGGCAAATATATTGATACAATTTTGTGAGATTTAGTTGTAAAGAGATATTACTTCAGTTTTAACGCAATAATTATCTAATGCCTTGGAGTAATTAATTATAAGTAAGTCTCTCAAAAAGTTTATTTTATTTTTCCTTAAACCTCTTAGGAGAAATGTTTGTACAACAATGATATATTTGCATTTTAGACTTGATAGTCAATATTTACATTTTTTATTGGTCAAAATTAATAAATGAAGAACTTTATAGCAATACGATGGCATGAAGATGTGCAACACCTAATAAAATGTCGAACAGGAAGTAGAAATTTTATTACGAATGGTTGACCCTCGTGCACCGAATATTGATCTTTTTTATTTGTCTAAACACACAAATGAGGACATTAATTATTTTAGAATCAAAATTATAAAATTTAAAACTGGCACTCAAAAAATGTTTAACCTAAGTATAGTGCAATTAATTATGCTTGGGTTTGCTAGTGTATATTATTTCGTTTCATATGTATTACGAGTTTTGAGTAAATATTTCCATTTTCAAACAATAGAGTGATAAAAGTCCGTACGGAATTCCATACCATTTACTTACTACACATATTTCTCTATCAGAGTCCTTTAAATAAATAGTTTTGAAAATATGGCATATGAACACATTTAAAGTATTTTGTTATCCTTGTGATGTGAATCTGTTTTATTGGTGAACTAAAATGCTTTTCAATTATATGCTGACAATGCTCATCTACAGTAGCTATCAAGGATTGTCTTAGGGTCAAATGCATAGCCGGCTATTTGCGCTTATCAAACACGCAACTATTTCGATTTGTGTTCAATATTCATGCTGCCAGTAATGCAAGTAATATTTTCGCACCGGAATATAATTTAAATATTTTATTCAAATATATTTGGTGTTATTACGGCCATTCACAAATCGAGCAAAGATTTATGTTTTAGATTTAAATCTCAGACCTGTCAACATTTGTTTAAATATTATTAGTTTTTAACCATCATAATCCAACCTAGTAATTATTTACTCTGTATCAAATGGGGTGTAGATATCGATTAGAAAATTTATAATATATATATATACTATATAAGATTTAATATGTATACATAATACAGTTTAATATATAATACTATGAGATCTAAATAATATTAATACAATACATAATATAGTGAAACAATAGACGGAACTATTGTTAATGCATTTTAGTGAGGATAACACTTCTCCGATATCATATTCTGAAAATTGAAAAATGACACCTGGACACGGGAACCGAACCCGGGACCTTCGGCTTAGTACGCTACTGCTCTTACCACTGAGATATCAGGTTCGATTCCCGTGTCCAGGTGTCATTTTTCAATTTTCAGAATATGATATTGGAGAGGTGTTATCCTCACTAAAATGCATTAACAATAGTTCCGGCTATCGTTTCACTAGATATGCAATCCTATACAAATTATATATATATATATATATATATATATTATATATATATATATACATATATATACATTATATAATTGTCCAATGGCTGAGAAATTGCCAACTACTGAGTCGATGATGGTTGCGTGGTCTGATGGTTGTGATCTTGTGTATCACGTGCTTTATAAAGCTGACGACCTCTGCACGTCCATCTTAGACTCTGCCTTAAACTATGAGTGAAGAATGACCATGGGCATGGGAGGAATCCTGGTTAGCTCAGTGGTAAGAGCAGTGGCTTACTAAGCCGAAGGTCCCGGGTTCGATTCCCGTGTCCAGGTGTCATTTTTCAATTTTCAGAATACATAATATGTTTATATTATTATAAAATATATTATATAATATGTATAATTTATGTAATATATTAGTTATCTCTTGTGTGTATTGTATAAAATTATATATTAGTTATTCTAGACAAGATAATACGCTGAATATTTATGTACTGTACACTTACTAAGTATAAAATCGGTTCGGAAAGTTTTCATCGTGTATTTGAACAATATTATTTATGGACATTATATTATAAAATTATCCATAAATCTACATATTTCATTAATAATTTTTCTACTAATTTTTCTCACAAACATGAATTCAAATAATAAATTTTGTTTTATTGAATTAAACCCCTTAAAAGTGCATTTTATATTTATCAAAAAACAATTTATAATAATATTCTCTTATATTAATCTTTCTAATGTCCTGTTTGGATATAAGTTCTGTTAAGATATTCGACTTGATCATACTGTATCATGTACTGAGCAGTATTGGGTTTAAAATCACCACTGAAAGAGGGATATTCGCATACATTCAATATGTTTAGGAAAATATTGTGTTTAAAATAACAATGGAAAGAGGGATATTCTATTAGAATTCATTATATGTTGATGAATTTTGTATATAATATAACAGTCGATATGAATTTATTAATTATTAATGAATATTGGATTTAAAATAAAGGTGGAAATTTAGATAAACGTCAGGACTTCAGTCTGTATTTATTAATTTTGGTTCTGAAATACAAGTGGAAAATTAGATATGATGTATTAATTTCTTATGTATTTATCAATATTGGGTTTAAAAGAAGAGCGGAAATATATCTAATTCATGCAATTAGTAAGAGATTTAAATTATATCCCAAAAGTTATCATTTAACCAACAAAAATTAGAGCATAGATATATGATTTGAAAGAAGCATATTTATTCAAAATTAATTTTTTCTAAAAATGACTACTTGGTTAATTAATATAATTCAAGTTTATTTAACTCCACTATTGTAATAAAGTGAATTATTTAAAAATTAGTTAAAGTATAGTCTTCTTAAATACTTATAGATAAATTTACAAACAAATAATTAATCTAGTTTGCTGGTAATAGTGAGCTCAGGGCTAAAATTTCAGTTGGGTCTACAGAATATTTCTAAAGGTTTCCCTCTCACTCTCTTCAACCAAATATGCATACATTTTTTTTTAAATATTACTCTACTCATACCTACCCAACTAACGTAATTATATGCATATATATGCCCTTTATGGGTGGTGTGATGCTTTGTAAAACTATCAACCTAAATGAAATATTAGACAGCCAAGTAAATACATATTAAAAACCATTCCCTATTACCATAAAATGTGCTTTAAATTTATTTGGTGAAACTACAGCCGTGGATAGAAAAACAACAACACTGCTACTGATATGTAATCGAAATTCAAATTTATGCCACAAATTACTTACCCTGGCATGCTTTGCCTCTCCATATTTTCATCCTACCAAACTCGTATTTCCATCACATCATTTTACGGAGCTTTCACCCCGTTATCACTCTCTGTACCCTCTCTTCTTCTTTAGATCCTGCTTTTATTCCTGGTTTGCCTCTTCTCTTCTTGGGATGATATTGTCATTCATGCTCAAGACTACACACCGATATCAGAATTTTAAATTAGCAACGGAATTCTTCCTTTCGATAAGAACAAGTTTCCCTGTCTTATAAATAGGGGTTGAAGAATATATTTCCCTTCATACGCTTTGCATATTTCAAGCACACCTTGAAGACTCAAGTTTGATATTTGTTTTTATTTTATTTCTAAACAATTGGGAATGTAAATATAGTACAGCACCTTGTTTAGTACTTTAAGAAACTGTCTACCGTTCCAAGAGTCACGGGTTGGATTTTTGGTCTTACTGTGAATTGTATCTATAGTGAAATTTATCATGAGATAAAGTGAAGTCTTCCTTTTCTAAAAGTAAGAATAGACTATCGTTTAAGTGCAAGTTGTCTCTATTCTAAATTATTATTTGTCTTGGAAAGTGAAAATTAATTATCTTTAGTAATATAATAATAGGCTTAGTAAAAGAAAAAAGAAAAAATTATCCATTCCAAGACTATAAAATTAATACACTGTAAATACTCTTTAATTTGAGATTATTTATTTAAATTGATCTATAAATAATAATTGAATGATTCTAAATAAATTCAAAGATTGATATTATATATATTTTTTAACTTTATCAAAAATAAATGTGCTGTTGTTTTATAAGGTTACATATTATGCTAAAAATAAATTCTTACTATCGTTAATTGATTATATGGTATTTATAGTATATATATATTCCACTAAAAATAATTTAAAAATTACTCTATGATCTTAAAATTAAAAAAGATAAAATGAATAATTTAGGATAAGTATTATATTAAATTTGTCATTTTTAGCATTTTCATCTATGTACTAACATTTTACAGATATACTCCACAATGTTTTAAATATTTAAGATTAAATACGTAGATGGTTACTACTTAACACGTTGTGAAAAAAGAATATTTTAATCTATCTGGATACAACTTTTTACTTAAAATTTAAATATTTAAAGTGCGGATACAAAAACCACCAAAAAGTTTTTAATTAATTATCTTTAAGGGTTGGTAGTTTATATATATCTTCAATTTATGTTGTAACTGAATAGATACAATATTTTACTTTGGAGAGCTTGTCTAATTAGCTTGTCTCAACTTTGTGAAGCTACACGGAAAATAAATTTGCTCTCACACCCTCAATTTTCCTTTACTCAGAAAACACACTTTTCATACGAACTCTTAACTATATTTAACTATTTCATTTTGTTTATTCTATTGAGATGAATACAGGGCCTTATTTAACCAAACCTTAGGGGGATATATATATATATATAGAGTGTAGATTTTATAAATTCGTACTTTAATTTATATTTGTCAAACTAATAATAATATTTAGCACCGCGTCTAACTACCCATATTTGTCTAACTAAATTGTATAATTTTAATAGTTTGATGTTTACAGTAATTTGCTATGATCATCCTATAAAAATGCAATAATAACCTGGAAATTAATAATTAAATATTATTTTGAAGATTTGTATATGTGTAAACAATTAATATTGAAAACGTGTCATATTCTCATAGTTATTTGTTCCTTAACCATCTATTTAACATGCTCAATTTTATATAATTATATATATATATATATATATATAAAATTGAGCATGTTAAATAGATGGTTAAGGAACAAATAACTATGAGAATATGACACGTTTTCAATATTAATTGTTTACACATATACAAATCTTCAAAATAATATTTAATTATTAATTTCCAGGTTATTATTGCATTTTTATAGGATGATCATAGCAAATTACTGTAAACATCAAACTATTAAAATTATACAATTTAGTTAGACAAATATGGGTAGTTAGACGCGGTGCTAAATATTATTATTAGTTTGACAAATATAAATTAAAGTACGAATTTATAAAATCTACACTCTCTGACCACACTAACAAATTTTATATCAAGTTTTCCTCAATACCTCTCTTCAAAAATGTTTGTTCACTCAATTAGAATCACAATTTTACTGACTCACAAGAAAAATCTACTTTTGTTCTGTTTATAATTCAAATAAATACTCAATTTACATTGATGTTTTAGTTTCTCGTTCAAGGAATGCATTAACCAAATTTACCAAGCAAAACTGAATGTTTTCGAAGTAAAAACTGCAAATAGCCTAGGTGTGAAAAAAAATTCATGGATTTGGGGAATGTGTTCAAAAAAAAACAACTAGTTTTTATTGGGTGTCGTACTCCAACTCAACTTTATACACGCCCTCTATTTAAGAGATATATGTTGTTCCAGATTAAATTGCCTTAAGTCAGTCATTAATAAAATGAGCTATTTGAAACTTATCTACTAAACAGAAGATGTTACTATAGAGCTTCTAAATTCCCTGATTTATATGGTTCATGATATATTTTCTCAGGTAAAGTATTTGTATAAGGACAATACTACACTGAGCTCTCCAATTTCAGATATTATATTTTGCAGGTCCCCAGTTTGACTGATTTAATTTAGAATGCAATGCCAATAATCGTATCTATCTACTCTATCTACTTCAACGTTAATATACTCCAACCCAATAATTTATTCTGGTATCTATTCTCACCCACCCGTGTCAAATAAATTGTACGACAATCGAAAACGCTTTCTCATACTGTGTATCATTGTGTTGGAGAAAATTTTCAAAAATAAATTATTAATAAACTACTCTTAAGGAAGTTTCTTTATAAAATCAAACATATAATCTTTTTATTCACAAAAAATTTTTAATTTTTAAATTCCAAACAAATTGGTTAAATATCATTTTGGATTTATGGCCATGGACGGACAAATTTTCAAAATCTAATTTTTTGTGTTCGACTTCACACAAAACGAAAATATTTATCAAAATCTGGAGATCAATTTTTTCACGATTACAATACTTTCTCTTAATATGAGACTGTAAGAAGAGCCAAAATAAATGTTTGTAGCCAATTACCTATTTTGGTCTTGAATAATTTTTCTAAAATAGGCCTACCTATTCGAGAAAATAATACATGAGCATTCTTTTCAGCATTTAAAATATAGATTCCAGTATAACCAGCATGGTCTTGTAAAAAATATATCTACTGCCCCAAAACTAGTAGAGTTTCAGGCGCATGCTGCCTTTCAAGTCTTTAATCAAATTAAAGTATTTATAATTTACTTTGATTAAAGTAAACCGTTTGATTTATGTAAACATAGTACTATTAATAAAAATATTGTTTCCTATCCCACACTTAGTTTAATTAGCTCTACAGATATTTTCAGAATATATAATTTGCTTTTAAAATAGACTTACAAACATCAAATACATTCTAAGCCCACTATGGTACGACATAGGGTTCCAATTTAGAACAACTCCTCTTCAATGATTTATTGATCATATTGGTAGATATTTAAATTCACATAGATACTTACTATAGTTTTTTAGCACAGCATCTCACTACACTTTCACTTATGTAGTAATTACGCTAATGGTAATAGGGTTTTGGTAGGTTGTATTAACAGGAAACGTACTTAAATTTGTGTGGAAAGAGAGGGGAAATTTGTTTTGAAAAAACCAACCTCAATACACTCGACTAAGATTTGAACCTTGATCTACTCACTATTGGCAGACTAGCCTACCACAAAAGTTGCGCTTTAGTTTATTCGGCTATCGAAGCGGGTATCAAATTTTATAGATTTTCAAAATTATATTAATGATAATGTATTTTATATTGGTCTAATTAAAATGTAATATCCATTAAAAAAATTGAAGACCAAATCCATATATTATATTAGGAAAACTAATATTTTATTTAGCACCTATAATCTGGTCAAAGATAACATAGATCGCTCAATTTATATTAATGATTTAGGTGTTCACCTAGACACCAAGTTATATTGTAATTCTCATGTTGACCATATAATTTCTCATTCATTGAAATTACTTTGACTTATTAAATTACTTAATCTTTCAATAAATTTGATTGTATTTTAACACTGTACCATGCCTTGGCTAGACTTAGTCTGGAATATGCGAGTGTTGCTCAAAATTTCATTACTCTCTCAGGTTGGTAAACGATCATGAATTTTTGGTGCAAAGCAAACTGGATCGGACACATCCTTAAGAGGAACTGTCTTCTGCACGACATTATAGGATGAAAGGTGAAGGAAAGAGGATCTTAAGAAGAAGGGGGATTCAAATATTAGATGAATTGAAGAAAGGAAGTAAATTCTGGGAGCTGGAGGAGGAGGAGGAGGAGGACAGGGTGTATTGGCGGTCTAAGTTTACTGATAAGAGGAATGGATCTGTCGTTAGACAGAACATCTAATTAAAAAATATATAAATATTGTGAGTTTTGATTACAAATAAAATCATGAAAGAGAAGGTATCCATTTGTCTGCCCTCAGAAGTTTTTACCTGACCCTTTTAAGTCAGTTAGCTATCGGAATTGTATACCTGGATCAATAGTGCCACCATAATATATTTTTAGGGTGAGATGATAATTATTTAAGTCTTGCTCTAAGATATTTAAATAATTTTTAGATTAAGCATATGCTATTATGTTTTAAATATTTCTAAACATATAGTTGTAAGATTAGGGAAGCCTGGGTTTTGGCTTTGTATAAAGACTGGGGTTTAGATGAACACCAAGGTAGTTTAATATTGTGAATTTACAAACTACTTAATTCAAGAAATTATGGTAGCTGTATGGTATAACAAGTTACTCTCGCAGTAGACTTGACAGCCGAAGACGGAGAGATTGAGGTTCGAATATCGGTCGGGCGTACTAAGGGTAGTTTTGCAATATTACTTTTCCACCCACGCATGTTATTCTAAATATAACCTTCCTTATCCATACGAACATTAGCTTAAGTAGTACATAAGCGTAAAACTCCACGGGTAGTAAGACATGGTTTAAAAATTAGTTATTCCCAAAGAGGTATATTTAACCCTAAACAACTGCGTGCAAATAACTTGATTACCTTGGCAATAAGTGTAATAGGATTACTTACAAGACAATAATTTGAGATTAATCCAAGTTTTTATAGACAGACCTAAATTGAGTTTATCTGACCATTCAGCTCTACAGATAAGCATCTTCCAAAAAATGCATTGGTATTTAATTATGGTATGAATGTGCACCACTAAAAAAATATTATTATCATTATTATAACTATTATTATTAGCTCCGCGTCTTACTACCCGTTCGGGCTATATGCACTTACGATAATGTGTAATGGTAGGGTGATTGTGAGATGAAATGGAGGACCTACAATTTAACGTGGAATCTGAACCACGGTGTAGGCCTGCCTTTCCCCACATTCACAAGTTGTGATTAAAAAGAAATATTAAAAATATAATTAAAAGTTGGTATATCCCAATCCCATATACTAGCTCATATTTAAGTAACGAATTTCCTCAATGGTTGCGCAGTCGATGTCAAAACATTTGACTACTCTCTTTTAAACATTGAGCATTGTATAATAATTTGTATTTTTTATATTTATTATTAAATGTATTTTTATCATAAAACATGTAGTCAATGTTATTTATAATGTAAATCACTTCGATGATATCCGTTTTGAACATAATCATAAGAGCTATTCTCAAGAAATACTTTATTTAAAATTTAATACTTTCATGTTAATTTGAGAGACATATAAAAATATATTTGGAACCATATATATTAATACAATTTGTTTGTAGTTACAGGAATAAGCAAACATCCGTACTGATTTGTAGAATCTACTTTTTGAGTTTGGGAGCACATAAAACGTCCATATTAAGATTACAATACTTCCTCTTTATAAGAAAATAAAATGACACTGGGTCACGTGAACTGATCCCGGGATCTTCAAATCACTAAACCAAATGTCCTGATTTCGATAGCAGTTTTAAATAGTAATATTTCAAAGTAAATTAGATGAATTAGCTTAAAATTGTTTTAAGCCTTTCAAGTGTATTTGTTTTCTTTTCATTTACAGATTTCCAAACACAAATGTTGTAAGCATACAAATATTAAATTGAAACATGCATTTGTTTAGGAAGAAAGCTGAATATAATATACAATACGTTGTTTTCTGTATTTGTTTTAGTGTTTTTTTTTTTTATGAACAGAGCATAGAATAGAGGAAGCACCAAAATATGCCTCCAAAATGCTGTTAGATGAAGTGTTTTTTTTTAAATCCCTCCAGTCTGCCGTGCTAATGTGTATTTTATTGCGGGAGTTGGCTGGCTGTGTAAATACTGGCTGAAGAGATAGCGAGCTTGAAACTGAGGACAATACGTGTATAATGAACTTGAAAGATGGGAAAGTTTGGGAAAACAAGTGTCTAAGATTCATATTTATAGTCTTGTCTTGGAAGTCAATATATCTATCAGTAAGTTATACGTATAGTAAGCAGATAAAGTCAAATGGGGTATTAGCTGACCTCCAAATATAAAAGACATACAAATCACAAGGAATCGTTTTCAAAATTAGAGTTTGCGTTGTTTTTGGGGTATTTACAGAAAAAAAAACAGAAGTGATATTTCTTAAAACCAAAATACTTACACATGGCCTTGCGAAATGAGTGATTTTAAAACGTATATTTTTAAACTCAACTTTTCATGGAAAATCTAATGTTGTTAGTTCCCCATCTTTGTCACACGATATAACACGTCGGTCACGCAAGTATTACTTGTAATTCAAAGGTTGCGTTTCAAATTTAGATAATGTGCACTAGGGCTGGATTTTCTTAGGAACTGTAAAACTAGCTTTCCTCCCTTTTCCTCATGATAATTTAGGTGCACTTCCTCTAACCTATCAGACTACTTATATTAAATAGTTAATAACTTTATGGTTGAGTGTACTAACTAGAAAACAATCCTTAGGAAAATTATTTTAGTTAAAAATATTTAAATAATTATTTTTTAATTAATTTAGTTACATGATATTATTGCACTTTAATTTATATATGCCTTATATATAATTTTCTAGCACTTTGATTATACCTGATTGACTTTAATTTATATATCATTAAAAAAACCAAAATCTCTTAAATAAAATATAAAAAATAATAGTTTAATTAGTATGATGTGACAGGTTCTAAGGAAATTTAGAGAGTAATTTATTAATAAAATAAATTAATATATGTATTACACACATCGTTGGTCAAATATTCTAACGCGTCAATCTCGTTTTGAACTATTTAGCCATTGACAGTGAAGAAAGGGTTTGGATTCTGGTTGGATATTCTAGGGGTAGTGTGTTACCTGGCCTCCTCCCCGCCAATGCGTGTAAATTTAATAACAAACTATAACGTCTTCATTGCTATACCTTTGTTTTTTTTAGCGCCGCGTCTTACTACCCGTTCGGTTTATACGCTTAAGTTCTAATTACGCTAATGCATTAGGAGTTGAAAAGGTTGAATTAGAGGAAGTGAACCCGCATTTACGTGGAGGGAGAGTAGAAAACCATTTTAGGAAAAACCACCCCCAGTTCACCCGGCCGAGATTCAAACCTCGATCTCCCCGTCCTCGGCAGTCAAGCTCAACACGACTAGCACGTTAGCTAACTACGCCACAGAGGTGGGTTTTGGCGTCATTCATTTATTCATATGTTCTGAGTGGGTAATAAGATGCGGCGAAAATGTTATTTTATATTAGTATATATGAGAATAAACATAAATATAATTTGAATAAAAGCTCTTTGTAAAATATTTTCCTTTTGATTTGAAAAAGCTGTAAATTTGTTTGTGCTAGAGATGAATGTAGTTAACAGAATTTGGAAAGGCCAAAATATTAATATCCAGGGTATTAACGAATCGCAGCAGCGTGTACTGTGTTGCTGCAATGTTTAGCAACTATAGTCAATTATATTAACATTAGCTTACTATACATATATTTATATTTATAATACAGATGTATATGGTATTTATTCACATAAAGGTAAGTGACCCCACATTTGAGTGGAGGGAGAGTATAAACCATTCAGGGAAAACACACCCTTGTTCACCCGAGAGAGATTCCAGCCTCTATATTCCCGTCCGCGGCAGTCTAGCTCAACACGAAGCCAGTGCGTTATCTAACTACACCACCAAGGTGGGTATCATAGTATTAAAAAAATAACATTTATTTAATGTTTGGATGCACCTTATCACACACTATTTTCTCCTAATATTATTACCTCACGTCATGGATATACACATTTTAATAATTCTACTTATGGGTTAGGAATGGGTAAGCTGAATTCAGAGAAAGTGTACACTTATTTGCGTGGAGGGAGAGTGAGAATCCATTCAGAATAAAGAACCATAACTAGACCTTACTGGTGGTGACACTCCTTTTATGTGGGTGTCCCTAAAAATACTAACAAAAAAAAATACACTCTATTATAATGGTGTATAGAAGGTATTTTGTAGTAAGTGCACCCCCATCAGCCTGGAGAGCAAATGGTAAACCACATAGCTATAAATCACAAAAGTAGAAAATGTTTGACAGCACACTTAACAGTACTCTTGGCATCTGACCTGTCTTTCATCGGCTATCAAATCTATTACGACTTTTAGCCTTAGCCCATGAGACACAGCTGGGGGTAGCTATCCAATATATCGGCTATTTTAGGAAGTGGATTTAATAAAATGATTAAGATTTCACCAGAATAAGATATATGAAACCACAATAATACAACTCACCTATCTCACTTAATTTGCCAGGATGAGAGACAAATACTACCTCTAGCGGTCGTTGCCTAGAGCTTATTCTAAACGAATGCCTTGACGCTCTTCAAGCTTAGAACCTTACCCTCTGTTCCGATTCCAATAAATTCCACCGCTTGATTTGAAGGAAGCCCTACCTAAAAAAAAGATGGAAATATAAAAAGATTAGAAGGAAGTCAAGGAAAAATAAACCTGAAAAAACTAAGAATGGTATAGCTAAAACCCAACCTAATAAACGACGCAAAAAAAAAGTAATTTCCGGTAGCTCTTAAATTATATTTTAATTACTGAAACCTACATTAATCCCCGAATAAAAGGATGCTGAAGTGGACTTGAAAAATTTTATTTAAATTTTCAGGAGCAAGGTACGCCACATATTAGATTTCACTTGATGATTATTTATGTTTTTTTTTAGGACGAAGGTGGGCGTATTTTTACCAAATAAACGTATAGCTTTAAGTTGGGATGGTTGTAAAACGCTACGTTAGAATTGTTCTAGGTAAATTTAATATGTGGAAATATGTTAAGTGATAATATATTATATTATTCAAAAACTTGAAATATTTTACAAATGTCTCTTACAATTTGGTTTAAAGTGGGTATCTTGGTAATTTTTGACATAAAAATAACCATTTTTACTTGTTTTACGGTAAAATGCATTCATTGGTATATTTATTTGCAAGTGGGTATCTTGGTACTGTTTGACTTAAAAATTAACACTGTTTACTTGTTTTTGGGGTAACAACTTATCTATGGGTAATTTACAGATAACTGATTTTTTAAAAACCTCAAATATTTTACAATTAGTTATTATGGTTTGGCTTAAATGGGTAATTTAGGAGGATTTAATATGACAAATAAAAGTTAATACTTTTTTGTGGTAGAAACTCATTTATGGGTAGTTTACTGATTTTTCTAAATCTTGAAATATTTAAAAATGGGTTCTAACGATTTGGTTCTAAACGGGAATTTTGGCTATGTTTGACATGGCAATTATCACTTCTTATTTGATTTTTAGATAAAACGTCATAATAATTATAGGTAGCTTCCTAATTACTAACTTTTAAAATGGAAATATTTTTAAAATGGCAAAACACAATCTGGTTATAAATTGATATTTTGGGAGTTTTCGACATGACAAATAACCTTTTATTATTTGTTTTGAGTAAAAATCGAATAAAGTGTATTTTACTTACGCGAGCTTTTTCTAAATTTGAATTATTTTGAAAATGGTTTTAACGATTTTGCTTGAAAGTATATCTGGTAGGTGTTTTTTTTTCCGGAACATGACAAATAAATCTGTATCTTTGTTTTGGGGCAATATTTGATTATTTCTAGTTTAGCAATGATTGTTTTTTTAAATTTGGTATTTAAAAAATTGACTCTCACGGTTTGGTTCATAATTACAATCAGGAGATTATTTTATAACACAATAATGATTTACCTTAGTTTATCTAAATAAAATATAATTTTAGGGTAATTTACTTACAACAAATTATATACAATTTTAATGTTTTGGAAATTGATCCTGAAATTTGAATTTAAAATGGGAGTCTGTGAATAGCTGTTAATTATAAATAAGAATAAGTTTTTATTTTTACAAATAAAAATAATAATTTTAGGGTAGTTTATAAATAATTAATTTTTGGAAATTTGAATTTGGTTAAATATATTTGAATAATTTTGTTTAAAATGAATGTATATATTATACATATTAACAAAATATTGTATGTTTTTTTAGTACAACTTATTGTGCACCTTACAAAAACCTATCTTGAGAATTTTCTTAAATCTTGTGAACGTGGGGAATGACAGGCCTCCACCGTGGTTCAGATTCCACGTTAAACTGTATGTCCTCCATTTCATCTCACAATCACCCTACCATTATACATTAGCGTAAGTGCGTATAACCCGAAAGGGTAGTAAGACGCGGTGCTAATAATAATAAATAATAATAATAAAAATAATAATAATATTAATAATAATAAATTTAATAATAATAATAATAATAATAATAATAATAATAATAATAATAATAATAATAATAGAATTTTCTTCTGAGATATAATACACAACATGAGAAAGTCTGTGCGATTGTGTCGTAGCATTTATTTTATGCCTTCACCAATACTGTAATGAGTACTAGAGGAATGATCAGTGCCAACTTTTCTGTGGTGGCGGTGATATAAGCTGGTTGTGGTTGTTTAATTTGTACTGTGTTATGTAGATAGCGAATTGTCAAGTTTTGAGACGAAGCTATTTCGGTTACCACCCAGGCAAGGCCATTAACCCTTAACCGAGAGATGAATGATCATAGTAAATAAGCATAGCGAACTTACACGTATGGCTATGAGGAGGTGCCATTTCTTTTGCCATCCAGTGTGTAAAGATGAATTATATAGGATTCATACTAAACCACCTATATCCGGACATCTTTTATGGAATTTGAAACAAAATACTATAAGATAAAAAATATATCTGAGCACACACTTCCTATTGAACCAACCCTCTAAGATATTACTATATGTGGGAAATATAAAATGTCATGAACAATTAAACAAGACAAAATGTAATTAAGAATCAAATGGGCCAAATATCCAATGAGAATTTAAGTGGCAAAAATCAAATGGAGCTACATATTAAATGGAAGAGATTACTCTCTATGATGCTGTCATCGCTTTGGGATGGTTGCAGAGGGAGATCAAAACCTTATGATAACGCCATATTGGGTAAAATAGAGGATGGGTAGGGGAGGCAGGATGACATAAATGGGAAAAAACGTGACCTTCAAAGTAGGTCAAGGTCAAAATAGTACAAGCAATTATGTCAACAGCTCTTTACATTTAGTTCGTGTGCCCACAATTTCAATTCAAGTAATCAATTAATAATGTACTAAAGTAATAACTGGCCCTTACTTCAATTTTAAGTAATAATTGTTGTGTTATTTATAAAGTTAGTATTTTTTGATTTGTAAATCCACAACGTTATGAATTTTGGTCACACTGTTTAAATCATCAGTTTTGGAGACCCCAAGAAATACCGATAAAAAGAACATCTATGTTTGGTTTGTCTTAATATTTACCAACATTGCCAACAAACCCAATACTAGTATGAATGTTAGATAAAATATAAAATATGGTAATTGAACTTTATTTATCTCTAATCAAAAGCGAGGATATTATCTTATACTACGATCACCTTTAAAGGGAGATACAATTTGTACTTTAAAAGAACCACGCATCAGGAATAAAGTTTTTTTTAATAACTCGATTTTTAACTTTTTAGAATAACTTAAACATTCATGGACCTGAAGAAATCCCACACATTTTAGACATCACCAAACCAAATGCTTTTTACAAAGAAAAAACAATCACAAAGATATTTTTGAAAATTGTTGAGCAACAATGAAAAA
This sequence comes from Timema cristinae, assembly GCA_039000515.1. NCBI lineage: Eukaryota > Metazoa > Arthropoda > Insecta > Phasmatodea > Timematidae > Timema > Timema cristinae. The sequence continues at coordinate 54,646,627 of JBCFYV010011172.1, read as the reverse complement.
GTAAAAATGTGTTCTTTTTAGTCTTTTTGGTTTGTTTGGTTAGAAAGTTAAACTTAGGGGAAACTTTTTTTTTTTACATTGTCTAAGAGAAAATAACTTTCTTAGTTATTTTTCCCCATGTGAAACTTTAAAAAAAGTTTTCTTTTTCTCTAAGAATTCATTTTTATTATTTCTCTCTCTTTTTCTTTTTTTTACTTGCATACACAAACACGCGCGAGAAGCAAAGTTTTATTCCTAAGCTAGGATTTTCGAAATGGTTCTCAAAGTCACGTCAAAAAGTTATTTCTTAAAGAAGGAAAAAGAAAGGTCCCCTCATTGTATTTCAAAGCTATTAACCCCATGTACAACTTAAATGATCGTTTAACCTGAAACTCGCTTTTTTTTTGTGGCCATTGAGAATAACACCTTTAAGCTCAGTACAACATTGTGAAACGAGAAAATATTAAAACTAATAATCTAAAAAAAACATTTCTTAGTATATACATTTTTTTTCAATGTGTTTTTCCAACCGACTGGGTTATACGTATTAACCGTAATAATATATCTACACTAATGTTCAATAAAGAGTTGTAAAGTAGAATTCTGTAAATTTTATAAATTGCACAGGTATTTTCATGGATGTATAGCTCGAAGCCATTTATCAAAAACACATAAGTTAATTCTTTGTTCTGCTAGTATTAGGAGCTGTCTTTATAGTATAATGTCGAACTCGGTTGTCTTTGGGTAAAGTGTTTACTTCAGGACCCGATGTTCGTGGGTTCAAACTCAGCCGAGGTCAACATATTTTTCTTCCACAATAAAATTCTGTACACAATTTCCTTCGGGAGATGAAGTAAAACCATTGTTCCCATATCGATTGTGGCATGTAAAAGAACCCTGAAATGTGGAAATACAATTCCCAATAAAATGTATAGGACCTTTTGGTCTCGCTCATAGAAATGATCATATGCTGAGACTCTCAGTCTGCTCAGAAAGTACATGTTACACACTTAAATACATATAACTTAATAAATATATATATCATAGTCTCAGGACTCACACAATTTCAAAGATTACGAATAACCTGACGTTTAGGACAAATGAGGGACTAATCAACGTCAAACTATCAAATATATATATATATATATATAATTATTATATAGTATTTGACGTTGTTTAGTCCCTCATTTGGTCTAAACTTCAATTTAAACTTCCTAAACAACGTCAAACTATCGAATATATATATATATAATATATTATATAATATTATTAATATATATATACGTAGTTGACTTGTTTAGTCTTCATTTGTCCTAAACTTCAGGTTATTCGTAATCTTCGATATATATATATATATATATAATATATATATATATCCCGTCATAGGACCACGTAATAGACAAGAGGCTACTTTACCCACATACTCACTGGTGTAAGTAATGCATAGTTACATAAAACTTAGTGTAATTTTATATTGTTTAAGTTGGCTGTAGTGCCTGTATGCCTTAAGCAGATGACCACTTTGTAAAAAACTCTTAAACTGACCAACCCAATTCTAGAAAGTAACTTTAATTTTAAACTTCAAGGCTCTATGTCTGCTGGTTCAACAAATACAACAGTGAATTTTAAAATTTTCAACACCAATTATCCATCCTAGAGGTTAAATTCCACAAAACCCTCACTTATCTCCTCTTGCTTAAGTCCCAAAAGGAGCCTTCACACATAATTTCAAGATTATAGGCACAGGGCTTTGGGAAGTGTGGTTTATGAGTGAGTGAGTGAGTGAGTTGGATAGTTAGTTAGTTAGTTAGTTTAGTTAGTTAGTAGTTGTTCTTTTAGTACACTAGAGCTTAGGCCTGTCTAGGATAGGTTGATTATATATTAACCAACTCAAAAAAGTTGACTAACTAAACTAAGTTCATTCTATTTTTATTAAATTAATTATAACATTTTATAAGAAAGGGCCACTTATAAACTGGCCAATGGTCGAAAATGAAATTGGGCAGATACATAGATATCAACCACATCAAAGGTCTGACTATATAACTCATCAATATTAATTTAGAACGCTGAACACCAGTTTAACTGGAAACTGCCTTCATCTCAAAATAAAGTGGATGTGAGGTTCTACAGATACTAGATCGAGTGTCGATAAAAATAAAATATTTGAGATAAATTAATTAAATTGTTACATGAATTATAGATTTTTATCCAATTTTGTCACTGACTATCCCACATATTGCTACATAAGCCCTGTTTATTTAAGTAACCAAGGAGCATTATTTTACAGTTTATTTTTAATTATTTTAACTTGTGTTGTGGTATTTCTTAGGACGTCAAATTGTTTGTAAACTCTACTGGATTTTGCCTTTTTCTCACTCATCCTTTCAGCAGTTGAGTTCACACTAATGCAATAATGAACCTCTACTTATAAAATACTAAATAACTCCTCATTTATTTGTAAAACTTCGTCATTTTGTGGACACAGAATAGCCATTCTAAATATTAGTTGGAGTCCTCCTATCTTCAAATATTTAATGAAGTACAAGCCGTGTGCCAATCATTGGCGTAGCTAGCATCATGAATAAGGGGAGATTCACATATTTTGTACCTCGTCATACCTTTTAAATCTTGCCAATGGCCTAGTAATATTATTATAATCACACATTTTTGCTCACTTGACACGTCACGTTATAAAGACACACTATGCAATATATTTTTATCAGCTCTTCTCGTCCAAAAATTTTAGAACATATTATATGGACACTTAATGAATCAAAGTTAAAAATAAATTTTGTCCAAAGTGCCCAAACTCTGAAACCACAATATTTATCATGAATATACTATAATTTAAACAAATATCAACACAATTGTTTGTATCATCTGCACTGAATTGTGTTTTTCATAAGTAAAATGGTTCTTATATATGTGGGTAAACGTTTTTAAGTCAGCTAATAGAGTAGGTAGTACGTACCTGATCATAATTTGCAAAAGCCTTTCCTTGAATACTAATATGCTCCCTCCCCCGCCTTTACAAAAGTTCTTTTCGTGCTACACCCCTTGACAAGCGTTATTATTATTAATTATTTATTATTTATTATTATTATTATTATTATTATTATTATTAAGCACCGCGTCTTACTACTCGTTCGGGTTATACGCACTTACGCTAATGTGCAATGGTAGGGTGAATGCGAGATGAAATGGAGGACCTACAGTTAACGTGGAATCCGAACCACGGTGGAGACCTGGCATTCCTCACATTCACAAGTTGTGATTAATTCACGTCTTGTTAGAGGTGAAGGAAGGGTTTGGTAATCAGATAAATCTGTGCTGGGACCGAGGATTGAACCCCGGACGCCATCATAGAAGTCTGACACCTTACCCCTAGACCGCCAGGTCACCTTGGCAAGAGTCAAAACTCAACGTTGCAAAGCATAAAAACATAATCAGAACAAGTCACAAAATACTGCATACAAACCTAATAAACCAACTTTTTGAGGTTGACTATAACTATTTAGTAATGTTTACGATATAATTATTTGTTTGAATGTTTAATATTATGGGTAATACTTATTTATTAATATAAAATCCCTACAGATAAGCACACATATAATTTGACAACTTTTTCGATAATATTATCTTCTTGAGATTGATAGTAGTACACTTGGAGTGGGTATAGAGGGGTTGGAATCTTAAAGGAGTAATGACAGCTAGAAAAAAAAAATCGTCTACAAAGTGAGACGAGTCTCAAAAAGGCAAGGGAAACAAATAATGTTTTATCCGTGCAAGAAGCATTTATGTAAGGTTTATCACTCTAGGAGTTTTTTAAATGTACAATATAATATAAGTCTTTGATATTTATTTTTATTAGATGCCCAATAGAAGGTTTGCGTATACTTTGACTCGTAGTCTACCCTAACGCTACGCCCTAGATGTCAATATTCCCTTCTATAATGTTTTTAAAGCTGTATATTTTAAGTATTCAATCAATCTATAGTATTAGCCAATAATGGAAGTTAATGTCGATTTCCTGTACAATATTGTTTAACCTGATAATTTATAGACTCCTTACACGTATGAGGGTATTTAGTACATAATATTTAGATGATTGTTGTTTTAAGAGCATGTGTAAAAATTGGTAAACATTGATTGAAATTATTCCCAACAATAAAACTTTTCTTACTTATGGTAAATGATTATAGCTCCATGGCTTCTTTGGTGCTGACTGACAGCTCACCGCTGACTTCTGTCAGTCAACATTTAGGTATATACCTACATATTTTTGTAGATCATATGGTTTGGCGTATGGATACATAATTTGGTCTGGTCATTTTTAAAAGCTGTCAGTCAGCACCAAAGAAGCCATGGGGCTACTGTAGTCACTATAGTCTATTGTGTAACAAAAGTTTGACTGCGTCTATTGCATGGATTAGAGCCATAGTTAACATATCCTATATTAGCAGCTTAGCTTCTTATGACAGTAGTATTATTCAATGCCATCCTAAAACCAATTTTCTGTTTTACGTCCAACGTCAAATACGTATTGCTTAAAGTCTGTTCTTCTTGTCAGAGGTGACCTGGTGGTCTAGGGCTAAGGTGTCAGACTTCTGTGCTGGCGGCCGGGGTTCAATCCTCGGTCCCGGCACAAATTTATCTGATTTCCAAACCCTTCCTTCACCTCTGACAAGACATCTTGTGAATGTGGGGAATGCCAGACCACCACCGTGGTTCGGATTCCACGTTTAAACTGTAGGTCCTTCATTCATCTCACAATCACCCTACCATTACACATTAGCGTATGTGCGTATAACCCGAACGGGTAGTAGACGCGGTGCTAATAATAATAATAATAATAATAATAATAATAATAATAATAATAATAATAATAATAATAATAATAATAATAATTCTTGTCAGACATGATATTTTGAAGGTGGAAGGTGATGTGGAGAACTCCTTTAGCTAAAAATTATTATTCCCACTTTCTGCCTGATAGGATAGAATAAGTTCGTTTTGTACTTCTCAGTGAACCTTATTTTCACAATAAGTACATAAGGAAGTATGATTATTGCGTTTCCTGGTAAAGTCCTATGTGAAAATATCAAAGAAAGCTTTTCACAGCTCCTTAGGCTCAGCAGATGAACCAAACACACAAACGAAAGCAGGAATCTGGATGTGATTAAATAACATTTTCGCTAAAAGAGTTTCTTTCTGTCAATGTATGCTCCCACACTCCTTTATTCTCAAGATAACTTTTAATAATTAGAGTTGTCCCTTATTTGTCTAATTACATAACTATGAATATAAATCAATCTTAATTAAGTAAGCATGATGAAAGTTACGCGTGTGGTTTTTATTTGCCAAAAAAACATTTTCTTAATACACTTATTAATATTTGATAAAATGAATATGATTTGAATAATATTATTATGAAACAACAAACACACTATGAACACGGGTCAACATCTGCAATACATCTTTAGCTTTGTGGAATTTCTATTCTAGTTTCTCCTTGCCTTTCAAGTGTAAATAACATGTCTATAGTTTAAATAATTAAATGAATCAATTTGTTTTTCCATGTTTGAAAGTTTTGTGCACCTTTTAAGTAGTCCCTTTACAATTTCACCAAATTTAAGATTTCTAGCTGATTGATAAATACTACAAATTCTCTAAACAGATATATATTCATATTTAATATGATAAATAAATCAAATATAGATAATAAATACATATATATGTTATATATATACACACATCATTAGATTTTAAATAATATAGATAAATAAATATGAGCTATACATAAAACTATGAACCATATTGAGGTACATATATCTTGTAAAAAACTACTTTGTGCATTACATTTGTTTAAAAAATTGTCTATGCTCTAAATTTTTCATAAATAATGCTTCATAAGGAACAAGTTTGTCTCTTAAGACATCATGGTAATCAACGGTACAGCTTACAAGTTTGAGAGATGCACAGATTGTTAACTGAGAGACCCGATAGTTTGCGTAGCTAGATCTTATCTAGAATTACCCGACTTGGAAACTTGAGCCCAACTTGAAGTTGGTGTAAACTGTAAACTACCCGTAGAGCCCCTTTCTAAGAGGAAAATGATTCTCTTCTTCTCACCCCCTTTAAAATCCCTTGGAGACTTACTATACACAATACAATGTTTGCGACAGCTCTTGGCTTTGAGGAATAGATCGAAATACTAAGCAATTGAGGACACAATTATTTATCGTTTGCTTACACTAGTTATAGAGAAAGAAATAGAAAAAATATTTATCTTGGAAAAGGAATGAACATGAGTTACAGTTCTCACAATTGTTTACTCTACATTCATGTTTATGGTATTAAGAGGATTGTCCACAAGAAAAATGAAACGTGTTACAGACATACAGAAATCTCAAAATTAAAAAAAAACTTGTTACTTATTTTAAAATAAGACATACCATAATAAAGTTAAAGGTATCAACATTTCTCCAAGTAAGATTTTAAAACGTTTTTGAATTTAAAATAATCTTTAAAATATGAAATTAAATTACTTTCAACAACGTTTCGCGCAAAAATAAAAAAATCTCGTTAAAAGTAAATGGCAAAAAATATTAAACATATAACAAATAAAATAACTTTTTTAACAGGCCTAAAACCTAAAATTCTAAAAGATTAAGGATTGTTTTTGTTGTTGAGTAGTTAAGAACTGATATTTATACAAGAAGTAGGTCCATGATGTTATATTTATTTACAAGGAGGCAGTGTCCTTAGTAAACTCTTTTAAACTACAGAAATAATCTGGCCGGTATAAAAATACCTCAAACATAATTAGATGTTTGTAGAAAACCACTGAGAAAAAGTAAACTGTTATTCGCTTTCAATTTCTTTTAATCGGGGAGACCTCCGACCTCATTAATAGGATCATGGAGATCAAAATATCCTCCGCAAACACCCGGAATTCATTATAACTTAATAATTATCCATATCCACAGATATTGTAATATTTCATATTAATTCACAGCAATAACATCTGTTGCTTAGAGTGTTTTTTTTCAGAACTTCATAGTAAAAGCTAGGTTTGCATGCAATTTAATTGTGAATGTTCTCTTTAAAATAGTTATTTTAAAAGTTATATTACATTATCTGTACGTTTGAGGGTCATTCACTTCCATGTATGGTAAAAATAATTCTTGCTCCCACCATATAATTGTTTTAAGCTTATAGTATTGTAGCTGTTGTGTAAATACCAACCACCTTTGTGGTCTGGTGGTCAGAGTTTCTGGATAAGTTCCTAGAGGTACCATGTTTAATACCCGGCACTTTCAGATTTTTTCTGAAAAGCAGTATGTTTGGAACGGGGTCAAACTCAGCCTCGTGAGAAAGAAAAATGAGAAGTCACTTGAATAAAGAAGTAGTAACTCGGGTATAGAAAACTGAGAATAGTGGCCGGAGAGTTCATTGTGCAGAACGCATGACACCATCTATCAGCAGCTGTTGGTATTATCATCGTGAATTTCAGCGGTCACTCGGTTGGTAATGGTCTCGATCACGCACTCATGTTATGGAGTTATTTAGATGCAAACTAGTTATATCTGAATTTATCACAAAACTAAGCCGAAATATACGCTTATATCTAATTTATATCCATATTGTTTATAATATCAAGGATATTAACTCAGATATCCATTCCTGGTTCCAATATAATAATAATATAATAATAATAATAATAATAATAATAATAATAATAATCCAAAAACAGCTGCTTAGTCCCCGATTGTTGCACTGATTATTAATGTTATTTTGAAATATTGGTTTTGCCATTCTCTCTAAAAACCAATACGGCACATCTTCGTTTAAATGATTTTTATAATAGCGTTAACTAACAACATTTATTGCTTGGTCTATATCTGAGAATACAACGTAAATAATTTATATTTAATTAAATAAATTAAAATATGACAACTGGAAAAAGGTTTTTTGTTCGATTCCCCTAACAATGTATAATTTTATAATTTATTCGATTATTATTGAAATGCGGCTCATTTCTCTAAGTACGAGTATAATCATTCATTCTTGAAGCTTTGCCTTTCATATATACTAATTATTATTTAACGTTGATTTATTGCAATTTATATTTAGTTATATTTAATACTTTTTATATAACATTTTTTGTACATCATGTCTGAATATAATCATATTTACTCTAATGTGGTATGGATCTGGTAGGTACGTACATTCTAAAGGAAAGGTACCAGTATTTTAACTTTGGTGGGTCAGGAAAACATTCAGCAAAGACCACCCTCAGTAGACCCTACCAGAATTAATACCTTAAACTCCGTGTTATAGGCCAATCAGACAAGATGAGAGCCATTCCTTTGTCAACACACTCTCTGGTTTGAGTAGAAAAAATAACAAGTAATAAAATTATAGCGGCCACCCAATCTTGTGTATCCATCCGCCAACAACCATGAGAGTGACCCTCAGTCACGCCCCAGTGTACGGTTCTATTAACAACGTAAATTAAACCTATACCCCTGATTACACTTTCAAAGTCTCCAAGCACTATAGAGTACATGACAAAACGCACTGATGAGAGAACTACCCGTTCTCTTCCACTTCTCCCACCCTTTTCTCAAATAAACAAACACAAAACCACCACGAATCTGTTTACGTTTACATTATTATAAAACTCTACAGGCTCGCTGGTCATTGATACAACCTTAACTCCAGCTGTATTTAAAATACACTCATCCGTTGATGACATAATTTGAAACCTATATTGTTTCTATATTTAATTTTTTTCCTTTTTTTTTACTGTCGTTTAAAAATAAATTAAGCTTACAAAAAATTGCTTATCTCTGTTTTTGGAAACATGACATGCATTTTCTGGGTGCTTTATAGTTAATTATTTGTTGTTTAATGAAATATCATGTTTGAAAAAAAAAGTGAGTTTTCATGGTTTTAAGCAGATAGACACATTTTAACAAATAATTGAAATATACAAAAATTTAACAACAGACTAAAAGGTCCATCTAAAATCTAAAGCGTAAATATATTGCTTTCATTGATGGTTGCTAAAATTCACCAAATTGTTTTCAAAAAGTTTAGTAAATATAATTTTAGTTGAATAAAATTAATGATTTAATAGTTAAAGGTCGTAGTACCCAGGCATAAATTTGTCTAAGTTAATGTTCTTGTTAGCTCAAAACACATAGTGTGTGTATTTTAATGTTCATTTAAAAGACGTTATCTGAAATCCAAAAAGTTTAATGGATATAATTTAACTTATTTATACCCCTAGTCATAATGTCAGCCATAGAAAGTTTCAATCGCCCCCCCCCCCCTAAAAACACGAATGAAATGGTAAAATGTTATCAATGAAGACAACCCAAAAAGTTTGTATTTATTAAAGGTTTATTTTATAATAAAGTCCTACTACAGTAATTTCCAGCAACTGTGTATTTATGATTTTTGAGAAAATATAAATAAGCATAAAATTTTTCATAGAGACCTCAGATAATTTGTTAGACATATGGAATCCAGACTGACGTAAATTAAATATAACTTATATAAAACCTGCTTAGGTGGCCGCATGGTCTAATGTGTCTTCTTTCGTAACAAATTAGTCTGGAACTCAAACCCCGGTCGGGTGTTCTGTATATTTTTCCTAAATGTTTTTTCACTCTTCCTCTACGTTATTACACTTCATTAACTTTCCTCGTTACTTACACACTATCTTAATTGGTATATAGCTATATATGCGTACAACCCGGATGGATAAAGAGACAAGATGCTAAATATATACATATATATACATATATATTATATATTAATGTTTTATATATTTATGTTTGATTAGATGAAACATATTTGAACTAAATGCTTAGGTTTTTTGACTCCGACAATTGGCAATATTATTTAGAAACTGTAATAGTTTAATTACCTAAAAGCACCTAGGGTTTAGTTCAAGGATAAGTTCGAATTTATTTATAGTGCTATGGGTATTCTTCCCCGTCAAGTGTATTCACACCGTACACTTACTAAACCTAAGATACAATATGAAAGAGAATTTCATGTAAATAATAAAAAAATAAACCTTTAAATAAAATATACACATTTTATTTAAAAAAAAAAATACTGTTTCATTGCACCGTGTTGTTATTTGAACTCCATCTTTCAATGTCAGGTCTTTGGTAATATTGTGGGGAACGCCAGCCGGGCCAGCGAGAGGGTCATGCATGCAACCTAAGCGAGATTTTAAATGTATATCCCTGTTGTATTCTGTATAATATAAATTCCCAACACCACCCAAATGACGCAAAATTCTATCCAAATTAAGGTGAAAAAATACCGGAAAAATGTATAACTAATAAGTAAATAGAAAATACACAAATTTAAAATAAGTGGGAATCTCCCACTTTTCAACTTAATATGTGTTTACAAAATAGCTATGCTTTCTTTCTTTTCCTTTTACTTTAACTTGTTTTTTTTTCATAATAATTTAATTAAATACCAAAGTGCTTTGCTAACAAAGCTACTCCGAATGTTATGTAAACATAATAGGGATTGCGTCATTAATCAATATTTAAAAAATATGTATATATAAGTATTATATAACATATTAAGATGTTATTTCTTTATTTAGAAATATTTATTAGATTATATAATTTAAATAATAATTTTCTTAAACAACTAAATACTAAATTTTGTTGGAATGTACCCCTAGGACTTTTGAGTTCAAGGCAACCTCCTATGTTCTTATAAATGTGGAGCTGTAGGGAACGCTAGAAAAGACCAGTGTTTGTGTAGTTTTTATAGAGTTTTATTTTTTCTAAAATAAATAAACTATTACTTCAATATTAACATAGAATTTAATTTTCTGCATATGGTGGCATTAACGATTGAATAAATGTAATAAACATAGAGGCATTAGATGACATTCATTTAAAATGAAAATATATAGTTGTCATTAAATTTCATGACAACCTTGACAGATAGTCAAGAAATATTGAGGTACCCATGCCAAGAAAATTAAACTCTATGTTTCTAATGAATGAATATTATATTTATTTTAGGCAAAATGTTTTGATCTAAAATTTGCAAAAGCACTGACCCTTTCTCAAGTACATTACATCCTCACCTTAACGATGAGCCGATCCTTAACGTGGGTAAAGACAAGTATTTTTGAAGTCTTTGAATCAAAACATAATTTTGGCAAAACTAAATAAACACTAGATTACATTAGGCTCTATGTTTATTAAAATTTTCTATACTTAATAATTTCAACAATCCTCGAATGTCATGAGCTTAGTGACAGTTGAACCAAAACTTTTAAAATAGAGATAAAAATTAATCAGATTTCAGGATTCCCACCAAAAATATTGATTAAATATTAAGCTATATATATAGAAAAACAAATTAAAAGCAAGTAATGAAGAAATATTTTATCTACTGTGTCTAAAAATATATTTGCTATAAAACTTCAGAAATAGGAGCCTCAACTCAAGTAACACTCGATCCCACCTTAATTAACCATGGTGTCAATGAAATTATATATATATATATATATATATCTTTGTTGTATCAAATCAGGAAAATTGGAGGTATTTGTGTACATGTGTGAGTGAGAGGGTTTGTATGATTTTGAGTGTATGAGAAAGAAATGAAAATACGCGCTAGAACATATAAAATATATTTTAAAAGTAGTGTTAACACTAATAATAATGATATTTTTTTCTTGGAACTAGAATGACTCGTATTTTCTCATATCAAACACTTAATGGCGACAGAGACAAACCACAAACAAACACACGTGTATATAACATACACTTTGTGAGAAGCCTTCTTCATTAAGATAAGGTCGTTAGTTCTAATACAAAAGTAGTAAATCAATGCACATCACGTGCCACTGGCTTAATTACCGAATCTAATTAGTGGTAGGGGTCACTTCTGACCCCTCTATATCACCCTTTCCTCGAAAGCGGTTCCAATCTGTGCGTTACACAATATTATTCAAACTCCTGTGCGTTCACTCCAACCCTCTACTACCCCTCATAATCATTCACGATGAATAATTGTAGGACATGGAGAAAAACATATATGTTTCATCTATTCTCTTTAAGATCTAATTAAATGTCTAGTTTATTCTTTGCCTTTTTTAAAAAAATAAAACTTACTAGCTTGGTATTCTTTTAATTCTGCCCATATGGAAAGAAAAGGGATGTGTATTCAAAGCTTCAAAATCTTCAACTTTACTTCGAATATAAGTCAGCCTTGATTTCACTTCTAAAAAAAATATTCCGGCCTGGAAAAATAAGAATATTAGTAAGTAAAAATATTAACAGCTACATTTATATCAAGTTTTCTCAAATTGTTATGTTATTTACACTTAAATTTAGTTCAAGTGCAACAATAAATTTGATTGGAATTTTAGTTGTAGGCATAAAATATTAGCTTTAGACCAAGATATGCCATTAAATACATATTTGAATAAAAAAATTATATAAATTGTATATAGTGTCTACATTTAAATATACTCATACATAACTGTATTATTTACAAAAAATAAAATAAAAAATAAGATTGTTATTTCGAATTGGATTTTGGAATATTTCTATTATCAATTTGTTTTTGAATCATAATTAATAATATCCATATCCTCTAATTTTGGCCATAATGCGGAAGCTGCTTATCATCATATGAATTCAACTAAAGATCCAGGGGCCCCTTGTTATATTCGTAGTAGTGTCAGAAATAATTGATATTGGTATTTACGCTCATTCTACTAATCGTTTAGAAATGATTGTATTAAAAAAGGTATAATTGTTAGTTATGCACTTTCTACACTGGGATTACAATCTTAGTTACTGAGTTTTAATGGTGCAGCATGCCGTTATAGTAATAACTAGGAATAAAGGTTCATTAGTAAACACACACGCAGCACTAGTGAGTATGCGGAATTATTTTTTTGCAACCTGGCTTAATAACCGTCAGTGTAAAATACATTAATAAAGCTGCTATGATAAATTAAAAAATAAGAGGAAATTCACCCTAGTTTTCTTAAAGGTAGGGTGGAAAAACACCATTTGGAAGAACAACCTCACTACATTGGGCCGGGAATCGAGGCCTGATCTCAGCGTCATATGAAAACCAGATCATATGAGGGTGAAACATTATCTCACATGACCACATATGTTAGGTGGAAATAAACCGTTGTGTGGTCTCCTCTTGTATAGTTTATCAGTGACATCGGTGTCAGGATTCTAGTCCCGTCCGATTTAATGAGTGGATTTTATCGAGATTATCTACAACTCTCCTTCCCCACAAATACGTAAATGGTAATTTTTTCTATAATTTCTACCTTCCTCATCTCTATCCTATTAGTGTAAACATAGAGGGAGCTAGGACGGATGGTAAGACGCATTACAAATAAACAAAAATATTTTAGTTTAACCAAGTTAGATTATTACATTTTTTCTTTTTTATTAAACAATAAAAGATGGAATTGTTTAGGGTTGCTCTTTCTTAAATTAATTTTTTTTTTAATTTCCCGTCTCGATTTTTTAGCCATTCAGGTTATACTGATGCATTAATTACTCTAATGGAATATAAATTAGGAAAGTAGAATTTTACAGGAATTGTACCTACGTTTTCATGGAGGGGGAGGGGAAAACTATAAAAGAAAAAACATCCTTACTAAATAGTAACGAGATCCGAACCCCCGTATCATCCTCACCAGTAATCCGTTCGAAATCGACAGAGATGCAATTACCCTACGACCACCAATGTATCTCTAAAATGTATGAGTGTAGATACATTTCAATTACCTATATAGCCTCATTCCAATAAATATGTGTATATATATATATATACATGTTTATCTATAAAATGAAGATGACATGAAACTCAACCTCAAAATCCCAATCTTACATAAACTATTTAATGAAATGGGACCGTATGGGTAAATGTTAAGGTCGAGACAGATCCAAAGAATTTACCAGCTTATTTGACTCGCTCCTAGAGTAAAACAATAAAACTTTTTTTACGACAAAAATCCAAGTACATTATTTCAGAGATTCTATAGTTTGCAGTCAGCACATTCTTTACTTGAAAATTCTCGAACGATCCTCTGTCATTAGATAAAAAGAGACAGGAGGGAATGAATGGTTTTTGTCTTTTTTCTTTTCCTCGCTCCTATTTTATTTCTTTAAAGCCTTTGGACGGAATTCGTCTTACGTTAGCAACTTATTAGATTTCCTTGTAGTCCATCAGATTAAAATTAATATTTTGCCTACATTTATACTTAATTGTAAGAGTTTGATCAATAAGTGAATTGAAAAGATTTCAGCACGACTTACTACACCAACTATATTTAATCAATGTAGATTTTTGTTGGTTTCGTCAAAAACCTTGCAATATATTATAATATTATATATATTATATATATATATATATATATATTATATATATATATATATATATATTGTGTGTGTGTGTGTGTGTGTGTGTGTGTGTGTGTATTAGCACGTGTCTTACAACACGTTTAGTTTATATGCTAATGTAATAATTACACTAATGATTTTATGGCTGAGTAATGTTATATTTAGAATAAATATACTCCCACATTGGCGTGGAAAATAGAGAGGAAAAACATATTTTAGTAACCCGAACGAGATTTGAACCTTGATCTCTCCGTCACTGACAGTCTATTCCAATGCGAGAGTATTGCATTCGACCATGTAGCCCCATATAGGTTATTTATATAATTATATTCACTAATATTTAAATAGGGTAGTTTACTATGATTTGATTTTATAAATATAACATTTTACGAAAATTGTCTTCAACCCTTATGAATGCAATCTACAAAAATAATAAAATATGTAATCTATATTTGGTTACATTTAATCCTTACATTAATATTAGCTAATATATTATATATGCAAAGGGAAATCTACTCAAATGTGACTATGGTGTTTACGAAAATAAAATGTGTTTGCTGCTCTGGCTAAAATGGCATTAATTTATTTGTTATTCATTCATATTTAAAAAATGCTACTTAATAATAACTGGCAGCTCTTAAGCGTAACATATAATTACAACTAAACTATCAAAATTGATGGGGCTTACGTTCCCTTTTTAAAATAAATTTTCGTTTTTATTTAAAATTTAACTTAACATTTCTTCAAGTTGGAGGACAGTGGTTTGTTTATAGTTCTGGTAAATAAACCACAATATATTCTTACAATAATTTTTTTCTATCAGATCTTCAATTCCTGTATTGTACGCTGAACTTTTTTTTAATAATATATAAAATAGGTGTAGCCTTGGTTCACGTGTACATTTTTAGACTATTTTAAAATAAAACTGTGCCTGGAGGGAATTTGATTGGGTGTGCCGGGAGGGAATTTGATTGGTTGAACCCTCCCTGGGGGCTACGGAGTTGCGCAGCTCACATCCTTGACTCATGTTCGGAAAGTTACTATGGTTTTAACAGTTCAAGGGTGTATAAATTCTACTCAAAAGTTTGGTTTTAGTTTTACTATTAGTATATAATAGGATAGAAAGTGGTAAGATAAATACATCCAATTCAATTAATATATATTTTGTTTAAAATACGTAATTTATTGATACAATACATAACCATCTGGCTGACAAATATAATAAAACATACTAATAGCAGCACCCATTATGGTGGGCATATAGAAAACGCGAGCTACTGACAGTGATTTAGACCAAAACCTTTTTAGGACAGAATAAATAAAATATGGATTGAGTAGAAATATAGTTTAATTTTCTTCACACGGTTATAAAGACAGTTCTTGACATTAAATGAGAAACTTTAAATACGTATAAAAAGTTGTCATTGATTTCCAGGACACCCTCTAGAGATATTCACAAATTATCGACTGTTAACATTGCAAAGTCAAGAAAATTAATTTCTATGTTTCTACAGAAGAAATGTTTGATTTATTTTGGCCAAATATTGTTTTTTTTCATAAAACCTGCAAACTTAACACTGCCCTTAATTCGCGTTACCTACATCTCCAACTTTAATCTCAGACAAATGTCACGATTGCAATATTCGTATGATTGTGATGCCAGAGAACACATACAGATTATTTCTTCCTCACGTTAAGGTGGGGTGCAAGTGAGCGCGAGTTTAGTGCATTAATTTTGCAGTTTTTTTAGCATAAACATTTTTTGGCCAAAATAAATCAAATATGTCTTCTATAGAATCATAGAGTTTAGTTTTCGCACATGTTAATCTCAACAGTTGTTGAATATCTGTCATGAGCATGGCAGCATTTGGTGACAAACTTTTTAAATAAAGATTCCATAGAGGAAATATTTGATTTATTTTGGACCAAAGATGTTTGTGCTATAAAAACTGCAAAAATACTGTCCTAAACTCACGCTCACTAGCACTCCACCTTAAGAGTGAATCGAGATTTGAAGAGAAGTAACCACCTTATTCAGTTGTTAATTGAAAACCAGGCTAGATCTGGGTAAGGGGGTG
The DNA here is from genome assembly GCA_039000515.1 of Timema cristinae. Taxonomy (NCBI): domain Eukaryota; kingdom Metazoa; phylum Arthropoda; class Insecta; order Phasmatodea; family Timematidae; genus Timema; species Timema cristinae. Next base: position 54,630,129 of record JBCFYV010011172.1, on the reverse strand, counting down.
TAAAGTAATATTAGATAGAAGCAGAGTGATATTTTTACCAAACACACCTATATACATTATACAAATTTATACTTTCTAAATAACCCATATGACGTTCCTATCTTAACTCACGCGAAATAGTATTTAGACTTATTTTAGTTATTTGACAATCGCAGTTTCATTAATTCTTCTTAGCGATTAAAACACTAACAAATGTTTACTGAATTTTACTTGAATAGTTACGTAATTGTAAGGTTACAGATAAATCCTCATTTTTAATTAAGCACAAATTTGTTTCCTAATAACAGAAGATTATTTTTTATACGTAATCTCCAACAATTACATTGAGTAAAATTAATGAAACGTAATTTTCTATCAGGTTTGAAATTCATTGTTAATATAAAAAATACTTAATTAATAATGTTGCCCCTGGTGTACTCGTGAATTATTAACAACTTTAGAATTCTTGAAGTTGATTGTGGATTTTAAGGGATGGCTATTAAATTTCACTAAGAGGGAACGTGATTACATTTAAAATCTCAATTTGAAATAAATAAATTGTACCCGGCTCAAATTCAGATAAAATATCGATCTTCAGAGCCGCTCGCAAGAATTCAACCCTGCTTACAAAATAAGTGTCACACAAAAATGGATTCTAACATTAAAAAAAAGTATTTCACAGGTAAAATTATATGTCCTTCAGCTATCACTTTAAAAATATAATATTAATGACTGAATCGATTCCCCACATCTCCAGTTTTACATGACAATATCAATAGAGCTTTAGTTTTATATTTTCAGAACATTGAATAAGAGTAAGATAACACCCAATATTTTCTAGACTCAATTGCTAAAAACCCATAGTATTATTTCTATAATGTGCTGTGCACTTTACTTTATTTTTGGTAAAAAATATTATTGCTCCGATTAGAATTATTATTTTAATCAGATAAATATTATATTGTTCTATTATTTTTTATTAGAAAGAACATCGATTACTCTGAACAAATTGGTTTTAAAGATGAAATTGTGAAGTCCTGGACGTCACAAAAAAAAGGTAAAAAAGAAAAAGTTTGAAAAATATTTAAAACAATCATATTTACACATTATAAAACTACAACCCGGAATTGAGTATTATAACAAGAATAGTTGATTTTGCTTTACTTAAAGCTATAATTATTGTTTACTTTCCTGCCAAGATCAATATTTTTAAACAATTTAAATTTGAGACATTAATCTGTAAATGACAGTGAGTGAAAAGTTAGGTTTTTAATAAAACTAAATAAACAATTTTACTTTTGGTCAAGAGAGAAAATCTTTTCCATTATTTGTTAAATAGTACTCTTCTTAACGTGTGTGATTTAATCACTATATATATATATATATATATATATAGCTGCCTGATAAATAGCCCTCAAGGCCTTTCTTTATAACCCAACACTGACGTGTTGGCCTTATACGTTCCATCGATAGCTGCACAGACCAATAAACATCTTATCTTAAATTATTTTCTTATAATTATATGCATACATTCATATATATATATACGTATATGTATATATGCGTATACAAGACTAAGAGTTACTGTGAGTGCTATTTATTAGGAGGGCTAACGATGGATTTGTATTTTATGTGATTTCTAAATTTGCCATTAGTAAGTTTCAGGTAACTTACTAAAACTGCCACCTAAGTGTAGTAAAATATTATCTTCAAAGCGTGTTAACTTTCATCAAAAACATTCATGGCTTCTAATTACGTTTACATTTCAGTAATCTAATTGAAATAAAACACGCTTTGATCAAGAATCTTATAATAATTTAAGCATCTTGGATTCATTTTAGGAAATGAAAAAATATGGGTAAAAAAGGAACTATAACATTAAACGATATCTTTACCAATTTGGTGAAACAATGTATTCTGGTTCTTAAAATATGGACGTAATCTTTTAGTAAACTGTGTGATGTCATAGCACAAGGAAATAGCCGACTGCCACCTATACAATACGTTGGCCTACTACCGCTCGCATTGCACTTAACCCAGCTTACAATAATTTAATATATGCATGATATTTTCGACTCAGTGATAGGATGATATTAGTTTTAATTTTTTGTCTTCAAGACCACCTCTCTTCTTTAGTGTTCAGAGTTCCTGGCTATAGATTGAAAGGTTTCGGATTCAAATCCCGGCGCTTTCAGATTTTTCTGTGAAGAATTAAATCTGGAACGGTGTCAATTTAACTTCGTGAGGACAATTGAGGAGTTACTTGAATCAAGAACTAGCATCTCAGGTATAGAAAATTGAGATTAATGGCGGGAGAGTTTATTGTGCTGACCACATGACACCCTATATATGCAAATTTTTCCAATAAATTCGCCTAAATTACATTTTAATATCAGTTGATTGCAGTAATTCGGTGAACTATCTGGATGGTGAGAGAAGGGGATGTTCAAAATGCCAGGATTCCCTTGTTTTATTTATTTGAGTAGTGTAGGTAGAAGCGCAACTTGAGTTTAATTTATGGTATTAGTACTGATAGGCTATAGTTTATTTTTTTACCGTACCTTACTTTATTTCATCACTTGAACCTGTATTAACCCAAAGCCTTTCTTCCTTATCAGTCTTCCTTCACTCTGTAAAGTACGTCTGCTTAGTCCCACTAACAACTCCCTTATGTCAGCTGTACGTCCCCATTACCAACAAAACATTCCGTACTTCTCACGTTGTCTGAACTTTATCACCCTTTTTTACACGTCTAATCTTTTATATACTTTTATTTGGTTCGTTATTATTTTTTCTATCTCATTTTGTCATTTTAATGTTATCTACGCTGTAGCTCTTTCATTCATTAGAATAATACTTTTAAGAGTACTATAAACCTATAATGGATTTGAATTCATACTTTTTATAAGGACAAAGTTAATAATAAAACATTGCTAAAAAACAATACACACATGTACAAGTTCCTAAATTGCAGACACATTCGATATACTGTTGTGTGTACCTGTGAAAGGTTTAGGTGTCACTTTCATAATATAATGGATTAATGACGATACATTCAGGTTTAAAGTTCTTGTTGCTATCCTGAGGGTACTTTATATTTAATAGTTTCACGTGGAATATGTGAGTAAATTTTCTCTAAGCTATATATTCTTCCTTTATATCTCAATAAATATAAATATGACCCAAATGGGGGGATAGTAATACAATGTGCACCATTTATTTTTATTTATTTTCGTATCAGTTCGTGGTGAAAGCCAAATATATTATACGTTTCAGAAAATTATTAAGTTTACTAAACAAGATTAATACAAATACTTAATTTCAATATACCTATACTTCCTTATGGTGTGGCAGAAAGGAGCGCAAGAGTTTCTACAGTTTTTGTAGAATTGACAATTTTTGGCCAAAATAAATCAAATATTTATCCAGTAGCAACATAGAGTTTAGTTTTCTGGACATGCTAATATTAACAGATCTTGAATATATGTCAAAGGTGTCCTGGAATTTCGTCAAAACTTTGTCTCTTTATTTAAAATGTTTTGACAAAAGTCCAGGACACCCTTGACATATATTCAAGATCTGTTGATATTAGCATGTGCAGAAAACTAAACTCTACATTGCTACTGTCGGTGACCTGGTGGTCTTGGGGTAAGGTGTCAGACTTCTGTGCTGGCGGCCGGGGTTCAATCCTCGGTCCCGGCACAGATTTATCTGATTACCAAACCCTTCCTTCACCTCTGACACGACATCTTGTGAGTGTGGGGAATGCCAGGCCTCCACCGTGGTTCGGATTCCACGTTAAACTGTAGGTCCTCCATTTCATCTCACAATCACCCCATCATTACACATTAGTGTAAGTGCGTATAACCCGAATGGGTAGTAAGACGCGGTGCTAATAATAATAATAATAATAATAATAATAATAATAGTAATAATAATAATAATAATAATGATAATAATAATAATAATAATAATAATAATAATAATACATTGCTACTGGAGAAATATTTGATTTCTTTTGTCCAAAAAAATGTAATGCTATAACAACTGTAGAAACTCTTGCGCTCCCTTCTGCCGCACCTTTAGGGTACGGCCAGACTGAGCGCGCGAGCGACTAAAATATAAAATAGAACACATTGGTTGTAATGGGGGTGGCCACACTGGAGCGAGCGAGCGACTGAGCGCGCGCGCTTGAAAGATAGAACTGGTTCTATTTTTCAAGCGCGCGCGCTCGACCCGGTACAGTCTAGTTTACAGGCGCTAGGCAATATTATTGTATGTTGGTTCATTGAGTGCTGGGGAAACTTCTCATTTTGACATGATATTTGACTTTTTTCTATCAGTGATAGGTTTAACACACTTGCTATTAATGGCCCGGTGACCTGGCGGTCTAGGGGTAAGGTGTCAGACTTCTGTGCTGGCGGCCGGGGTTCAATCCTCGGTCCCGGCACAGATTTATCTGATTACCAAACCCTTCCTTTACCTCTGGCAAGACATCTTGTGAATGTGGGGAAAGCCAGGCCTCCACCGTGGTTCGGATTCCACGTTAAACTGTAGGTCCTTCATTTCATCTCACAATCACCCTACCATTACACATTAGCGTAAGTGCATATAACCCGAACGGGAAGTAAGATGCGGTGCTAATAATAATAATAATAATAATAATGGCCTAATTTAATTGGTAAGACCATAAATAATATAATGTATATATGTAAACCCGATATGTTAAAATACTTCAATATTATAATCAAAGTAGGCCTTTACAAATAAGAATCACCATTAGTTTGGAGAGAGTATGAAAAAACTACAACAATAAATAAGTTTTAAAAATCACCTTCAGTTCACTGAGCCAAGATTCGAACCTTTGCCTCCTAGTCAAAAGTTATCGAGTGCAACGCACCATTCTGCCACTGGTGCGGCAAATCTGATTTTAAAACACTTCAGTACAGTACCATACGCATTTCTCAATTTATTAATTGGATGCACTTCTACTTTTTTCTTTTTTATAAATACACAATATTTTCTGTAAGAATTTTCGAGGAGCAGAGATGTACTAAGTGTGTTTGACAGAGACATCTTCTCTAACTAGGGGGGAGGGGGGGTGCGGTGACCTAGTGGTCTAGGGGTAAGGTGTCAGACTTCTGTGCTGGCAGCCGGGGTTCAATCCTCGGTCCCGGCACAGATTTATCTTATTTCCAAACCCTTCCTTCACCTCTGACAAGACATCTTGTGAATGTAGGGAATGCCAGGCCACCACCGTGGTTCGGATTCCACGTTAAACTGTAGGTCCTTCATTTCATCTCACAATAACCCTACCATTACACATTAGCGTAAGTGCGTATAACCCGAACGGGTAGTAAGACGCGGTGCTAATAATAATCTAACTAGGGTCCGCTAATTACGCGCTCGCTCGCTCGCTCGCGCGCTCGCCAGTTTGGCCACCCAGTCGCTTGCGCGCTCGCTCGCACGCTTGGCAGTCTGGCCGAACCCTAACACGTTCACCGAAAGCTAAGACTGTGTTGACACATTATGCTTCCAAACTTCAACTTGAGGAATCTGATTGTCTTCAATCTTATTTTTACGATCAATTTATGATTTGTGTGCGTGCAGTGTTGTTGTTAACAGGATGGTTATGGGGATATCTCAATATAGTTAAATATATTTAAATTGAGATATTCAGTTTTTAGCAAACACATTCTGGTACCATAGCTAGAAAAACATTAAAGGCATCGCTTAAATTAAAGGGAATATACTCATCAGAATTGATTATGGAAATTACATTTCCTAAGCACAGGGCTATTCCCGAACGAGTAGTAAGACGTGGTGATCTAAATAAATCTTAAGCGTAAAACCACTTAATCCAAAATAAATTATCTTAAATATTCGGTAGTAACCATCAAAAAATACTCGATTCGTTTGAGTTCAATTAGATATAATAAATTTAACTATTTCACCTATTAAAAAATAGATAAACTTAAAGTGTTTTTTTTTTCAACTTTACAGGGGAAGCATGGACTTCCAGTTTAACATGAGCCACATTTATGTCAGGCCTCCACCGTGGTTCGGATTCCACGTTAAACTGTAGGTCCTTCATTTCATCTCCAACACCCTACCACTACACATTAGCGTAAGGTGCGTACAACCCGAACGGGTAGTAAGACGCGGTGCTAATAAAATAATAATAATAATAATAATAATAATAATAATATATTGAGCTACATTTTAAAATAACAACCACTTTTTTAAATAATTCCTGATTTCCGAAAGTCTGTAAAGCATATTATCAACCTGGTAGTTTCCTCTCTCTTCCGGTCCGCTCTTCATTGTCGGTGATACGAGGAGATAAAGCTAAGTTTGATTGGTCAAGGTGTTTTGTTGCGGTGAGAAAGTTTTATATTTCAAAAAAGTTTGGAGTTGATCAAACATCTTTGTTTAAAAAAAACTCAAAACCAACACCTTCTTTTTAAGGCTACAAATTTGAGAATATTTTTGTCAAAATTTATTACGCTTTAAGCTGAACTTTATTTGGTTGATGGGGGAGTTCAATTAACATTAGTGGGGAGTGATAGCATCGCCCCTGTTTGCATGCGTGGACATATGTTATTAAATATACTTGTCTGTATCATACCACTTTGAAGATTTCTAGATTCTGCTTTTTGATCAATTAAAGTATAAAAATGTATCATTTCCCACAATAATATAGCCCATACTGACGTAACTTAGCCTTGACTGTGGCGTGTTTAATGCTGAGTCATCTTATTATATTAAATATTTATGTTCTTGATAAGTATATGGATGCGGATGTAGATTTTTATTTTAGTTTTATGATTATATATCAATGCATGCGAATAAATATCTAGGCATGAGCACAACTCAACGTGCAATACTCTCACTAGATGCTCGATTAGTTTTGAGTGCATGAAGCTTACCTTAGTAGAGTTTGACATGGTAGTGGTTGCATTTAGCATTATGTTATTAGCATTACATTTCCATTGAGTAACTCCCACAAGTATACTCCATTTAAGATTAAAGTATAAGTATAACCTTGATGGGTGACTCTATGGCCTTATCTTTACGTTATAACAAAATGGAATATTGCACTTCAAAATTAAAGAAATTTAATCAGACCCATTCAAGTGACTATCAGTAAATTTGATTTACCTACTATACTATCCATATTGGTAGTAAAATGATATACTGCGTTAATCTAATATTTACTGGATTGTCAGTGTCCTTAAGTTGGTTTTTCCTAAATGGTTTACCTCTCTTCCTCCCCAAAATTTTGGGTACAGTTTTTTCAGAATTATATCAATTTCATTAAATATGTATTAACTATAATATTTTGGAATATATTTCATCAGTATAACACAAAGTTTTCTAAGCTATGTATGATAAAATTTGAATAAGATAGATAATTTAGTAAGTAATCAACTAATTTTGATAAATAATAAATAAAACATTGTTTTGTTACAGTATTTGATATTCACAAAAACCATACCTATACTTAAAATGTTAATAATGTTATAGTAATAATCTTATAAAGTTAAATGTATATCATGAAATAAACACTTATAAATCGTGTCAATTATAGCTAGCCAAAAAAGTTATAGAGTTTATATTTAGTTTGTTGTTTATTTCACAGCAACAACACAACTGAGAGGACTCAAAAGTACATTTTACATAGAGTCAAAATTAATATGTATTGTCTATTATTTTTGTGAAGAACCCAATTATTAAAACATTTGTATATTTTTGAACTTGAAGGTTCTTTAAAGAACGTTGTCATTCTATGGCATGGAGCCTACAGCGTTCTGTACTGTTTTTGTCACCTCAGAAATCGGATTCTTAATATATTTTCAGAAATTAAATATATTGAAAAAAATATATATTGACCCAACTTAGAATGTTAATCTTGAATGTGATAAGGCAACTATGTAAAATGTTAGTTCTAACTTTAACCTACAGATTCTTCTTTGTGATCTTTAAAAATAGATTTTTTTTTTCAAAGCAAAGTTTCTTGCCAAGAAATATCTTTTTTCCTCTTCATCATTTTCATGTTCTATGTCCCACAAAAAAGAAGGAAAGATGATAAAAACTCCCTCACAGTTGACTATCATTCACACTTGACCAATCTACAAAGGTCTTCATAAAAATTTGGCAAACATGGTAAATTTTTTCAAGAGAAGCTTCCTACATGAAAATTACTGCAATTTATGGTTTTTTATTGCAAGAAGTGTTTTAAGATCTTTTTTTAACACGCCTGCCAAATACGTTTATATGTTAACAAAACTGTAAGAGTTGATGTCTAAAATTTATTTTAGATATCCTAGAATTTTAACAGCTTCATATGACGTTATTTGATGACTTGGGTATTTTTACAGTAGGGTAAGTTTATAATCATATATGTGTTGGAGAGTAATTTTTGATTTAGTTCGAGATCAGAAAATAATTAAAGTGGTAATATAAACTATAAATTTCAAATACCTAGTTTTAGGATACTTTCTATAAATCCAACATTCTTTTATCATATATGGTATTTATATCCTAATTTTTTTTGTCTAAATGAAACATATTTAAGCGTCTATGTTGGATTTATAAAATGTCATTAAACTATGAAAGAATTGAGTTTATATAACTGGATACGGGAATTTATCGATCGTAAATAATTGCCCATTTAAAGAGACTTGTTCCGGGATTGAATTTGTAAGAGAGTTTTTTTTTTTTACTGTTTCTAGTTTTTACATGAATGAATTTTATGTGATGACTGAAGCAAATTTTATTATTTTTGTTTTTTGACGTTTTGCTAGCAGCTAGGACTGATAATTGAATATTGAGTATGAAACTCTGCTTTTGTTTGAAGAAATTACACTATGTTACAATAAGTGGATATTAGCTTTGATATGAATATAATTATGTGTTAGGTTTGTATAAATTACATTATTTTAATAATGAACACGGTCGATTTTTAGAATAACTCAGTGGTAGAGTTTTGGAATGCTAAGATAAAGGCAATAGTTTTGGCTCCCTGCCCAAATGTAACATTTCAATTTACTTAACATAATATAGTATTATAGCTACGTTTTAAGTAAGGTGTGTAATTAAAATTAGAAAAGTTCCATAACTAGTTTCCCAAGACAAATGTTTATCTGTCCATAATCTCTGGTAGGAAACGTGATATATTTTCCCGTGTGGGATTCCAGAATTTGCCCTAACACTTCTGATTACTCAAAGTGAAACATGTCTGTTGTAAGTTTTAACTGATTTGTTGAAATGTTCATATGGAATTTACATTCAGTAGGAGGCGTTATGTGTAATCTACCCGACACATACGATATCGTGAAAGGTCTGGAAAGCACGCATGTTATTAAACACATGCCAATGTTCGAGTTGGGAGGTTTGCTACACTATACTGAGACCAAAATGATTATTACAGTTTCAAATTATGTCTTCACCTACGCTAATGTTGATTCACGTATACCAAATATGTATTCTAATAACTGTGTTACAATATTTATTTTAAGAACACGGTAGTTAAGCTCATTAGAAATAGTAATTATTAAACATATTTCCTGTTGAAATTAATGATGATGTAATATTATAAATTATAAGTTAATAGCATATTTGTGCTAAATTTAATATAGAATAAGAAATAACATTTTGTGGTAAAAGTGATTGAAGTTCTTTATATCACCAAAGAACAAAATATGTTTTTAAGTCAATCATTTTAAGCGTTTCGTACAGTACAAATAAAATTGTATAGGTCCAAATAAATAAAACCGAGAACAAGACTGGTTTTTAATACATTGTCTTAAATAATCAGAAAATTAGAAGTAAAAAGAAGTTCCTATAAAAATAGATTTAAATGATCCCTGTATATGACTATGATACATCTTTAGTTTCATAATTGTATGAAATATGAATATATTGTTACATCTGAGTTCTTTTACTTACGACCTTAAATAAGACAAAAGAGAGCGGGTGTAAGCTATGGAACAAGGGAAATAATTAGCAATATTTAAAAGCAACAATATGAACGGTTTATTCAAAACAATAACAATAGTGCAGAAAACTATACAAGATCTAATTAATCAAACTGAGATATGTTGAAAATCAAACAAATAGATAATAACTTCATATCTTTAAATTGTGCAGATAATTTAAGAAAGAGTTATAAACTTGTAATATATCCAATATTCAAATGGTTCAGTCTTAAAGAGACAGAAAAAGATTACGGGTTGAATTTAATACAAAAAATCAAAGTATATTTATATCCATCAGGATAATACATAAAGAATAATAAGGGCCTAATGGGCACCTTCAAAATGTTAACAAAGTGTATTTTTCATATCAAAGAATAAAGACTTCAAAAACGTTAAATTTACTTAACTTTCAAAAATAAACTTTAAAATACGCGAGAGTTTATCTAACAGACTTTAATCTAACTCCCCCGGGACTATCATATCCTGATCCAATATGAGGAAATGAAACCAATAAACCTTTTAGTAAATAATAATGAAAATATCGTATGAGAAGCAAATTTTAGAAAAAGATTAGAAAATGTACAAAAGTTAATTAATCTCATAATTAATCAAAATGATCAGAATATTACGTTACATTAAATTATATTTCTATATGCAAACAAAAATAAGAAATGCTATGTTGAAGTTTACAAAATAATAACTATTATCCTCAATATCAAAACAATTTACATTTAACGCGTTCAATTCCAAGTCAATTAACAAATTTGGCTATCTAAATATTTAATACTCAAAAAGGACTTTAGCGCCAAAGTAGCGACAGACAAATCATAGAGCCTCGTTTCAACTTTAAATATCAGGTAAAAATTAATAGATTTAGATAATAGAATATTTACAATGTCTAACATGGCTGAATCTAACAGTTAAAATTATATCAGAGTCCAATAAATAAATCTACGATTATGTTGAAGATATATTATATAAAAGTTTTATCCGGACATTTTCTAGCTCCAGGACAATGTTCCTCGGTCAAGCGATGAAATGTAATAGTCAAAATAGCATACACGCACATCACAATATATAGTGGATTTCGTCGAAATAGAATCAAATTGGGAGAACTGAACATACGCTCGATGATGACAATGCGGCTTTTTTGGATAATCATGTAGACTCTGTTGACAAGGCTCCATCAGACTTCCAACAGTTTCTTCAATCACCCGATGTTTTGAAAGTAATTCATCTTTCTACCATCAGAGGGCAGGTGAGTAGGTGAATAGTCTTTCTCTAGCCGTGTCCAATATTGGCCGGCCCATTATGTGTTAATAGACCAGGACGGAATGGACATCTTGTTGGAACATCTTAGCTCGCTTGGCCCACTCATCGATTTAGGATTATATGTGTAGGTCAGTCTTGGTGGTTGCTAGTTTCAGAAGATTCAATCGGTAAGTACACGAACAGTTTTATTATGTTGAAATAGATTATGTAGATAGAATAATAGTTCAGAATTGTTTTATTATGTCGTATCAACCTACAGAAACTACAATAGAGAATAATACTATCGTAGGGATTCTATTGGTGTCGGTATATTTGGAGCGGGTAGTATGAATTACAGAGAGTTATGCATATATATCAGCATGGGGCGGGTCCTATCGTAACATACGGTAATGTAATGTTACAATATGAAATAATGATTGTATTTGTTAGATTTACGTCACTATTTTGAATTGGTCTTCTGAAGAATGTATTCTTTAATTTATAAAGGATAATGTTTAACTTCATATTAATTAATTTGGTTTACATCTTTATTGTAGGATAATAGATACATATCTTTTATAATATTGACTTTCTGTTACAAGATGGTCTGTATGTTTTAAGAAATACACTAATGTAACTTGAAACATAAGCAAATTTAAATCTTAAGCCACAAATATAGTTTTTATAATTTTGGCCACACATCCTTATTTTATAAGTGTATATTCATTTTAAAATACCTAAGAAAGTTCTCATCAACATTAATTTTTATTTAGTAATTTTAAGAAATAAAAAGCTTGTAAAGACCTAACTCTAAGTGTAGTGATGAGAAGAGTAGCTTATAAGAAACTCGTTTACTATATTGTGGAGGCATTATAGTAAAATCACAGTTAAAACAACATTAGTTAAACTATAAAAGCAATGTAGACATCAGGTGCTCCAACTTTTATTACTTTTAGTCTGCTTACCACCTAAGCTAATAGAAACTTTCTGTTTTAAGAGGTGGGAAATGGGAGAGTTATTTAAAAAAATATACCTGTATATGGCGAGCGGATGAAAATAAGTGTGTTTTTAATGATCAAAAAGATGATGTGTTTGTTTTTATGTGAAAAACATTATAATGTGTTGTTCATTATAAAATAATTTTTTAAATTATTTTAGAAACCATAATACACAATATTGACACGTTTGTGCGATTTTGTCCTAAAGTTTATTTGGGTTAATGTTCACATAAAATGTAAGGTTTAATCATAATTTCGAGATCGATTTTCTCACGATCACAATATTCTCCCTCAATATGAGAAAGTAAAAACTATTTCCAACATCGTAATTTCACTCCTGGGAAATAAATAATGCAAATACTGATATTATTTCTGATTAAAGTAATTCTGATTAAGGTATTCATGTATCTTAAATTCCCGATTATAATGAGGTGATAATGTTTAATAAGGCCACCACCTAGTTGAAAAGAAATATTATCACAATATTTTTTATGGGAATAGCTATTCTGAAGCTTTAAAAGCACTCAAACAACCCACCGTTATCATAGATTCATCGGATGCGAACCTATTTAAAGTTAACTTTATTTGTTTAAGGCAGGCGGTATCTGTTTACTTAGATCTGAAAATTGAACATTTTACATGAAGCATCCTTAAAACATGCTAGTTGTAACTTTTCATACTTTATGTAATACAAGTACAATTTTACGAAGTTTAATACATTGGGGACACGATGGTACTTTACGATTCCATTTCGGTGTGCATCATATTTTTAAATAAAGTACCACATAATAATGAACGTGGAATTCCGGGACATTTGTAGCAGTTATCAGCAATCCTGTAGGCAGGCCCCTTATGTGGGGATGTAGAAAATGTGAGAAAAAACCTGTGTTTTTGCAGATTTTATATCAAAAAATCTTTCTAACCAAAATAAATAAAATGTTGCTTCAATTCCAACATACAATTTAATTTTCTACACATAGTGATATCAACAATTGTTGAATATCTCTGAAGGGTGTCCTGGAATATGAATATAATATTTTTCTTCATTTAAAAAGTTTCTCATCTAATGCCGCAATTATCATGACAAATACTCAACAACTGTTGATATCACCATGGTAAGAAAATTTAACTCAATATTTATATTTAAGGAATATTTTATTCATTTTGGACAAAAACATGTTTTTGTATAAATACAGAAACAAATCTGGCACTTTCTCGCATTCCCTGTATCCCAACCTTAAAACGTCTGCATCAAACGTCCATTCCCTTCTAAATAACCGAACCTTAATCCAGCACCAAATTTAATTTTTGGTGAAACTAAACATACACATTATAAAAATCTGCTCTAACAGTGCATGTTTTAACCTAAGACATCCACACTTACCACACATACTACCCACTTTGGTGGTTGTATTTTCTAATGTGTTACACTCTCAGTAGAATACACTGTCGATTACAGGGAGTTACAGATTCGAATCTCAGTTGGGTGTACTGAGGATAGTATTAACAAAATAGTTTTCCATTATACCTCCAAGAAAATTCGAGCACATTTATAATAAATATAAGCTTCATAGTTTATAAAATCATTATTTTAAATTAGTACATAAGCGTATAACCCGAATGTCTAGTAAGACGTGGTACTAAGAACATACAACCCATATTCTATCTCAGGACAAAGAGAGCTACTCGTATATGGCAAATAGGAAGGAATTATATTTAAACAACGAAAACACTTTATATTGGAATAATGTCCCCTTAAAACAATAGTTATAATCTTTAAACACTGAGCGTGGCTTTCAGCGTATATTAATCTACATGACAAACTAACGGAAGCGTCTCTTTAAGACCTCACCACCAACTTTGAGATAAATCCTCCAATATCCCTCAGCTTCTAAACGCCTCAGCTGCAAACTGGGCCAAATATTGACGTTAAACTACGGGGAGCTCCACCGTTTCATAATGTACCGTAGTATTACTTCGGGTGAGCTGCCAGAGGTTGCTTTATGACGCAAGGATCATCTTTTAAACAACACATTTTAAACTTTTAGAGTTAATGTTTTGTTAGAATATCCGGCTTTGGCCTTAGTTAAGAATTATGAAACTTTGAATTACAGTCAATGACTTAACTCATCTGATAGACCTTGGCCCTAAATTATTATGGTTGCGATGGGTATGTTAGTCTTCCCAGGTTGCTATATTAGACAAAATAATAAAATAAATTTGACATCGCGTCTCACTAAGTGTTAGGTATAGCAATATTAAACTATATATAAAGTGCTGGGATTGAACTATAATTGAAACCCGCTTCTGTGGCCGCTTGGTCTAAGGCGTCATTTTTACATTAGACAGACCTGCCATTGACGAGAATACCGGGATTCGAATTCTGGTCAGGTGTACTGAGGATATTTTCCCCTAAATGGTTTTACTTTCTCCCTCCACGCAAATGTGGATGCACTTAATCTAAATTCATCCTTCCCTATTTACTTGAACATTATGGTATTTATTAGATAGGTATGTAGCCCAAGCAGGTAGAAATTCTTGGTGTTAAAAAATAGTATAATTGTGAGAATATGTACCTTCATTTGCATGGGGAGAGATTGGGATATCTATAAGAAATAAACCATCCAGGAGGAATTCAAACCATAACATCCCGCTCACTGGAAAACCAGACTTAACATGTATGGCGATTAATCCACGTACCCAATGACTCAATTATTGATGATAATGATAGTGATGATTTAATAAATTTACACAAGTTTGTAATTTTTCTACACATCCTTTCATTTAATCCTGACTACATTTTCACTAAGAAAATACACACTAATTATAGAAATATTTGATTATTAATTTTGGAAATACTAACGATTTGTATTTGTATTTTTTTCTTTATTATTTGGCACCACGCCTTACTACCCATTCGGGTTCTACTTCAATGTACTAAATTATGTTAACGGATTATAGGGGCTTGGTAAAGTTTTTTTAGGGGAAGTGTACCCACTTTTGCGTGGAGGGAGAGTGGAAAACATTTAGAAAAATTACCCTCAGTACACCTAACCAAGATTCGAATCTCGTTCTTACAATCATTGGCAGTATAATCCACTGCGAGAGTAGCACGTTAGACTACGCAGCCACTGAAGCGTGATTCTGTTTTATTGTATATAGAAAAGTAGTAATGACGATTATATAATATGCTAAAAGGGCGGAAACCTCACTAACCAAAGATCATATTGTAACGTGCTAAATCTTTGACAATTACATATTATTTAATTTGTCCGAAGACCAAATTTAAAAAAACAGTTATCTACAATTTAATTAAATTTGTAGCAAATAAAAATCTTTCACTCGAATACTTGCATTTCCGAGATATATATCATCATTGAAATTTGTAGTTGAGACTTTCAGGGCTATTAAATGATGGCAGTGGAACCTAATGTTCGTTTTATAGTAAAATTAGTTTGCAAGTAGTATGTTGATATTAATGGAAATTTTTATTTATTCATGATTTATAAATATTGCTTATAGAAAGATTTATTTTTTAATATATAAATAACTTGTTGATGTACCCGTTATTCTCACCGGAAATCTATGGAGTAGCTTTATTATTTTTATCAATTTAGAAAATAAACTACAGTTCATAGTATTAAAGTCTTAAATAATCTATTAATCCTTTATTGGTTTAAATTTTTATACAAAACTCGAACGTAGGTTGACTAATACACAATGTCAAAATATAGCTATGAATTAAAAATGTTTTAAAAGATTTTTTTAAATATTGTGTTTTAACTTCTATATACCCATTACTTTGAACTCTTGCCTGTTGGTGCTAGTAAAAAGAAAAAAAGAGACTCACAGTATAACTTATTAGTTGTCAAGAGTTTTAATCAAATTGAATTAAAATTATTTTAGAACTTTCTTACTGCATTTACCCTCGTTACCCTTCTTACTCATTTTACCATTTTGCATATTTCATACATTTTATCCCTTTTTTCTCTCTACCCCTTTTTACTACTTTTTATTTTTTATATTCTTTTAATCTATTTATACCGGTTTACCTTTTTACCGTTTTAACCTTTTTGAACTTTTTCCTATTTTTAATGACTGACCATTTTTATTTCTTTTACCACTTTTTAATATTTATTTTTATACTTTTTACTACATATGCTTTTTTCTATTTAACCCTTTTTGCCCTTTTTACCTTTTTCGCTTTACTATACCCTTCTTCCATTTTCTACATTTTGGTCCTTTTTGGACAATTTTGCACTTTTTGCCCTTTTGGTCCTATTGCCCTATTGTAACTGTCCAGTGCACAGAGGGTACTATTTGCTAAATGGTTCCAAACTCTTTAAACGCAAGTGTATGTATACCTAAACTCCATTTACACTGAAAGGTAACAGCACGGAATAAGGATCTACTTAACGTTCACTTAAATTTCACGTAACGTAACGTAAAAGTTCTCACAGTGTTTTTAAATATAAGCCGTCACTTTGCAGTTAACTTAACCTTCAGTTAAATTAAAAGGTTATTCAGTGAAGAACTTTCGCGTTATGTCAAGGTTTCATATGTTCTGATTGGACAATCATGTGAACCACTTCTACAAAACTATTTATTACTTCATTTGTTTGTTTAATCTATTCATATGAATTCCTTGATACGTAATTTTTTTTTCCGGGTTTAACAAATTCTAAAACGTTGTAGCCTATTCTTACACTTTATTTTATATATCTTGTAGGCTTCTATTGGATGTAATTGTAGCCCAATAAGCTCAAAGCTATTGGGTTTTATTTCAATAAAAGTTTTCTTTCGAATAGTTCAAAACCATTGTCTGTGCTTTTCTAGAATTGAAGTTACAATACGTGAATCCTGATCACACGCTAGTTTCTTTACGTTAAGTGAACCTTTCTTTATGTGAATGTTTAATTGATGGTGATCCCAGAATCAAGTATACCTTTCACGTTTTCACTATGACGTATCTTATAAGATATGAACATAGCCGTAATCCTTTAAGGAATGAATGCTACCTTTCAGAGTAGATTAAATGTACATTTTCTCTAAATGCTACCATATACTATCATATTCCATCATAGTATTAAATATATTTCAAAAATAATATTTTAAACTATTTGTAATAAAATAATAGTATTATGTTATTTTTTAACTTCTTCCTAACTACCCGTCCTGAATATACATATTTTTAGTCACGCAAATGAGTCCCGCAGGATGAGGCTACTTTGCGCTTAGAGGGTATAATTTGTGCCAATACACAAAAGTATTAAGAGTCATCCAGTGGCCAAACTATGAACTAAGTAAGACTAGTTTTTAAGAATTTTAACAAGTAGCAGGTGACCTGGTGGTCTAAGGGTAAGGTGTCAGACTTCTATGCTGGCGGCCGGGGTTCAATCCCCGGTCCCGCAAAGATTTATTTGATTGCCAAACCCTTCCTTCACCTCTGACAAGACATCTTGTGAATGTGGGGAATGCAGGTCGCCACCGTGGTTCGGATTCCACGTTAAACTGTAGGTCCTTCATTTCATCTCACAATCACCCTACCATTACACATTAGCGTAAGTGCGTATAACCCGAATGGGTAGTAAGACGCGGTGCTAATAATAATAATAACAAGTAGCACTTGATTACACATTTTAAAGTAGGACATTTTTTCCTTGTCCTTTGTTGCTTACAAGTGAGCAGCCATCATTCAGAAACTGTAAAAAAGTGGAAACTTAAGTGCTCCAGACTTTTATTGCTAAAACTGCGTATTTAACTGATTAAGTAGGTAAGTTACTATTTTATTAGTGCCTAGTAACCATATTGACTCTAGTTAATAAGTATTATGTAGCTATTATATGTTTACAATATGTTATAGTGAAAAATAAAGCCAGGTACACTTTTGAAGTCGACTTGAGGATTTTTGCACCAGCTTAAAGGTGGTGCAAAGTATCCCCAGACTTGTTTTCTTTCAATGTGACCTATTTTTTCGAACACAAATTTAATTATACTAATTAAAAGTATAAACATACCGGTAACTATTATAATATAAGACTAATATTTCTTATGTTGTAAAAAAATATGCCAAGAACATATGCAAGGCAGCCTGGAAACAGACGTTATGTTGATTAACCACCAGAGAGATTACGAGAATGATTGGAGGCGATTCGCAATAGAACTATGTCTACACGGCAAGCCGAGAAAAACTTAAATATCCCCATACAAACACTTATAAACTTAAATGGTAAGACGATGCCAAATCTGGACAGAAACCTATCTTCACTAAAGAGGAGGAAACTATTTTTGCACAATGTGTTTTTGACATAAAGGATTTTGGATTTCTGGTAAATGAAATTGAGATGAGATGTATTATCCATGCCTATTTAGGAAGAATCGGGAGGAAAGTAAAAAGATTTGAAAACAAATTTCCATAGAAAGATTGGACTAGGTTTTTTTTAAAAACAAAATCAAGAAGTCATAGTTCAGTTTTCTGCCAACATAAAAGAGACAGGGGCAACAATTAATGAAGCAACTCTAACGGAATACATTGAGAATTTAAAGGAAACATTGGCGGGTGTGGCACTTGAAAACATCTGGAAATATGATGAAAGCAATCTGATAGAAGACCCGGGCTCCAAGAAAGTCTTAGCCAAATGAGGTACCCAGAAAAGGTTCGAAAAGCTTCAAAGGCAACCATTTCTATAATGATGAGTGGTTCAACAACAGGCGAACTACTTCCTACATACCTAGTTTACAAATCTCAAAACATGAGGTCGACTTGGGGTGAAGGAGTCCCAGCTGGTCGTAGATACAACAATTCCAAGTCAAGTGGGTTTACATTGCAAATATTAACAGAATGGCTCCAAGTCCTGATGCTTCCAAGATTAAAATAGATTGAAGAGAAGACGGTAGCTATAGGGTACAATTTATAACAGATATTGTTTTGAAAAAGTGCAGAGAAAATTTTAGCGTGTCAATCATGTAAAGTTGACACCTACACAAGGCTACGTAAAAATACGAAATTATATTAATTATATTGGCAAAATCCAAAGAAGATAATTATATTTGAGATATTTAATAATTATATCCTTCAATACTTACTCACCGTGACTGGATGGACTCGCATATAATCAACGTGCTTCCAATATAAAATACTACAAAAGATTTTTATAATACAAAACTGCATAAAAATACTAAACTTATAATAGTGGAATCCAAAGAAGATAATTAAAGCTGATACATTCAAGGATAATATGCTTCAAGACTTACTCACCGTGGCTGGATAGAATCGAATAATGCCAACATGCCTTCTAGAAAAATATTCAACAAGTATGGTGACAGGGTGATTCCAAACACATCCACTCACTACATCACCTGATATGAAAAATAACTCAATTAAGTTAGGCTTGCTCCCACGATCCTCGAGTTCCATTGTTGTGGCGGCGTGTCTTTGAACCTCCCTTTTAGCTCACCCCTCAAGCTCCAGTCCCCACTATCACCACCTGTGTTTTTACGCTTTTTCTATTTCTTTATTTTTGTTCCGTTCTAGTCAGAGATAGGGTTTAAAATAAGTGAGTCTCGGATTCACGTCAGGGCATTTATCACATCGTATCATCGAGGTAGGAACTCTGCTACCTTACTCTAAGAAGAAACTGGTGACCATGGAGTATTGGGCGTGGTTCTAACCACCGTGACGCCGAGGAAAATCCCTCTCGATTTCCGAAGTATAGAGGCGACGTTAATAAGTCCATCTGAGTTATTGGTCTAGTTTAAAGACTAGAAAATGTTTATCAAGTCCTTCTGACTTTTTTTTAACAGCATTGTGTCCTTCAGACTTAGTACAGTTGAGGCGACTATTATGTTTATTTAGATTTCTTGTTTCAGTCAAAGTGACTAGATTTGGATTTTGTGTCCTACCGACTCTGTTGGTGTAGTCACAGTAATTCTAATGTTGCTTAAGTCCTTCAGACTTGTTATATTAGTCCAAAAGACCATGTTTCTGCTATATCCATATGATATAGCTTCGATATAGGAGCCTTGAGCTCCAGATGCAATAAGGACTTAGTCCAAATGGTTGCTATTCTCCACGAGCATTATAAATCCCTTTTGACTCCTTAAGACTACACACTTGTTTTTATGGCTACAACCAGGCAGTCTATCTTTTTTCTAGGACATAGTTGGGTCAATGTATTCAATGTGTTGAATCATTCTTGTTGCCACGCTTCACGTGTGATATCTTGGGTGGGTAATACGCGGAACTCTACTTGTTTCCATACGGGGTCCACGCGGATATTACCTTTTTTTCTCTCTGCCCGTTTTTGGAACCTATTGACTAAGTATTAGTATTTTATGGATTAAATTAGTGTTGTACCCCAGGGAGTGTGTCACTAAATACATATACTATTGAATACTCTGGCAGTACTAATAGAGAAAGGACCAGCCATAGTACTATTTGTGTTGACACCTGTATGTTAGCCATATACAAATGTAATCAACTAACCTTCTATTGCTATTCATTATACAATGTCTCATAAGGATTTTTCTTAAGTCCTAATCAAGCCAGCTATATTAATCCATTAATGTATTAATAATACTATATGAGTTCCAGTTAACTTTATTTTTGTAATTACCTCACTGTTTCTCTTTTAGAATCACCTGGCTGTAGCCTGGATTCAGTCCAACTGTTTTGTTACTGAACATTGCTCTTAAAGCCTACTGCATTTGATCTTCCCACCAACAACTATTGTTTGCCTGTGTCGCAACAAGACAGTATTAATTTGCAACTTCTAACTTATGTTCTTGTATATCTATTGTAATCAAATATATCTTTTATTTTTCTCTTATAATAAATCTATTATTATTATTTTAATTATTTTATCTCTCTGGTCAAAATAATTCAGTTATAGCCCCTTTATACTGTCCCTTAATATGGTACCAAAAAGTGACAATTTGGTGCTAAATGGCATATGTTTGTTTTTTTCCTCCAAACAGCACCCATCTGACTCAGTCGTTAAATGTGGCACTCTTCTGCCCAATGAAAGCAGCATAGAAGACAATTTTGGCCACTTAGAAGGAAGGTGAGGCTGGTCTGCAGAGTTCTGTCTTACAGAAACAACACTTTCCAAGACTTCTAAAAAATCTGATGAATGTGGCGTCTATCAACGTAGTTAATAACTTGAATTCTGGGCTTAGAAAATGTGGAATTGTTTCTTATGAAGTAAGTGTTCTACTCGAACGGCTACCTGGACAGTCATGTGAAAAAGACTCAATTGAAAACAGTCTCAAAGAATTTTGAATAACAAGATATGTGAAATTGTTGGGAATACCAAATAAAGAGAAGAAGAATCAATGTTAAGACTGGAAAAAGTATCGCCCATGAAATTATGTCCACAGATAATGGAACAGGCCCAGCCAACCACAATAATGGTGGTACAAATTATGAAATGGGTAATGCAGCAAACTCATCCAAAAATAATGGTAATTCAAAAGAAGAGAAATTAAAGAGATTTCTAAAATAAACAAGATAAAGAGAGTCTCAACTAGTTCTTCTTCTGAATCAGAGTCAGAAATTGATGCCTTTTCCCTTCATGACTCATCACGTGGACCAAAGGGCTTCGATGCCTATTGCCAGAAAAGGAAGCAGAACGAAACCAAAATAAAGAAGGGTGGTAGCCTGTTCAGAAAAAGAAAGGAAAATTGGTTATTTTCACATATGAAGGATAACTTTTCCCTGGGAAGTTTGAGTCATTTAATACCGGCACAGTAGTAATTTCCGCAATGCACAGATCGTTTAAGCCTTGGAAGTGGCCAGTTCTACCAAACACACTGCAGTACAACTAGATGGAGGTTTTGGGAGGCATATGTCCTCCAAAACTAATAAAAAAAGGATGTTTCAGTGTTCCAGAACTTGATGAAATTTGGTTTTGATGTGTTTCACTTGATTTGCCAATTAACAGACATTTACGAAGAGTGATTTTTCATTAGGTATTTTTCTAAGTATAATTTAAATTTAATTTATAATTTGTAGGTGCTACCTTTGTTTTTATAAATTTTTTATTGTTTTGGAAGTCACAGAGATTGATAAAGATAAATTACCCTAGTCTTTTTATAGTGTTGAATTGTATCTTTAATTTAAGTTTAAGGTTATTAAAAATATATGTCATTTATATTGTGTAATAACACATGTAAAATTGTTTCTAAGATATTTTCTGATGTAAAGTTATACTAATAAGTGTGTAAAATTGCATCATAGACTTCTTTCCTAATCATTTAAAGATAAATACCAGAGTGGTGCAAGGTATCCTCATCATAAGAGGGTACTTTGCACCTCTTTTTCTTGGTTGATAAGGTTATGTAAACTTTACTTAGAAGGAATAAACTCTTAAAAACTTTTAATTGAACATCTTCGACAGTAAAAAAACAATAAAATAAATTTAAAAATTAATTACACACAAGATATTTTCAGCTCTAAAAAAAAACCCTAAAAACTGGTGCTAAGTACTTTACAGTATGGATGCGGAAAGGACAATTTAAAGTAAACATACCAAGTGGAATACATTTAAAAAAACAATTAACTATATTCACGCTTTCTGTGATTAAAGCCCCAAACTAACAATTATACCTAAACCAGGCCGGATGAGCCTAAAATTTTTACTATCTGTCCATCAATACGTGGTGTAGGGCTTACATTATATTTTAAATTAAAAAATATTTATTATTTTAGCTTTACCATCTCTCAAACCCTTGGAATGTGATATATTGTGACTCTCAAAAAAATTGAACTCAAAATTTTGATAAATATCCATGTTTAGTGACCCCCTGAAACAACAAAAAAAAAAAATGATTTTCGTGTCAACAAATGTCTGTCTGTATGTTTATATGCCAGCTTAGAGCCAAAACAACTTTACCGATTGGAATAAAACTTAGTATCCAGGGTTTGCATAAGGTTCCTCTGAGGATATGGAGGAGTCATAGATCCAACCTTAAAATTAAGTATCATATCCTGAAAATTGAAAAATGACACCTGGACACGGGAATCGAACCCGGGACCTTCGGCTTAGTACGCCACTGCTCTTACCACTGAGCTATCCAGGATTCGTCCCGTGCCCATGGTCATTCTTCACTCATATTTTAAGGCAGAGTCTATGATGGATTTGTTTTTTGTATTAATTTTCTGACTTTAATAGGCAGCTCAACTAACCCTCCCCCCCCCCCTGAATTCTTTCCTGTTTTCCTACTCTCTTTCAAATCAAATACGGGTATATAATCTCTAAAATGCTTCCTTTCTCATCCTTACGCTATTTGAATAATTAATAATACGTATAGCCTGAACAGGTAGTAAGACGTGGTGATGTAAATTATATACATATTATCGTGTTAATTAATTTTTTAATTAAATAATAATGACTACCTCTAAGTCGATTGGTTGGATAGTGCAGTGGAGTTGTAAGACCGACGCCTTGATATTTATTATACAATTTACCATTTAATTATATTTTCATGTCAGTACTTTCGTATTGTTATTTAAAACATTGTCCGCATTGTCGTGAGCTCTTCTTTTACTACATAACTAATTTGCTGATGCACAGTACTGTAACAAGAGTGAATAACAACAATACATACATATTAATCTATTATATTGAATACATAAGGTGGGAGTAGAAGGTGACGGGCGAAATGATCAGTGATTTTGTTGTTCTTATGTACAAACTATTTTAATTCTAAAGAAGTTAAATATCGCTTTAGTAAACATAGAATTTAGTTTTCTTCACGCGGTGACCCCAACAATTCTTGAATATCTGTCAAGGTGTCCAGGAATTTAATGACAACTTTTTTATTTTCATTTAAGAAGTTTATCGTCTAATGCCACTACACCCATTACAGGTATTCAACAACTTTTGTTACTAACATGGGAATATAATTAAACTCTAAGTTTGTACGAAAGCAATATTTTATTTATTTCAGCCAAAAAGATATGTGGCCATAAAAACTGCAAGAATACTGTCCTTTTCTTTTGCATCCCTACATCCACGCTTTAGCGAAAATAATATTTTCTTAAAATTTATTTAACATTTAGTGGAAACTATAAAACACAAAACTTAAATATAACTACAAACAATATGGATACATTTACAAAGAAAATCTTACCCAAATTAATAATCAAAAATATATTTCCTCTTTGTTAAGAAATACACGTTTTGTTTTGATGGTGGAGGAGGTAACGTATTAGTTATTAATCAAATCCGGACATGCTTGATGTTTATGTGTGAGAAAATATGATGTTGGGAGTAATTACTGAGAATGTACTATACCTGTGAAAGAGTAAGCCTTTTCTGTCCGTTTTCCTGAAAACGAGCTTTCAAGTTTTGTGTTCCACATCCAGAATACTTTGGTTTAAACTTCAGTGGTAAGGAGATAAAGAAAGATTATTAGGGTTAATGTCGAGGTTATTTGTGACTTACTCTACAGGGTGACAATTGGAAAAATAATCTAGAGAAAAAATGGGTCTGTGTACTTATGTACGCGCGTGAGAAGTTATACTTCTTTGGCATCATTAAAAAATAAAAAATAATTTAATAATATTTAGTATTAATTATGTTAAATAATAATATTTTAATTTATATCAATAAATAATACATACGGATAGTTAACCTCAATTATATTGGAGCACTTGAAAAAGTCTATAAGCACAATTTTTTTCACTAATATTTACGAACAGTAAATAATATTAATCAAAATATTCAATTTAAATCAATACTGGGCCTGGATTCACTAACGGGAGCAAATAGTTGCGCTAGCGCAAGTTTGAAATATGTTCCAAATCCCTATTCACTAAAAGGAGCAGGCGCAATTTGAGAGCAAAGTTGCGCCTTTTATTTGCCACCACTCAAGAGTAGGCGCAACTATTAAATCATGATTGTCACTTCAATAAATTTAAATGGCGGCATATTATTGTATTGGCTTAAAATACAATTAGTTACATAACTGTACTTCAATTAATAATGAATTAATTAAAATAACAAAACGTATGTCAAGCACAAAATTTGTTTCAATTTAGACAGTGGTAACTAAACAATTACGTACCTTTTATTTTTGGATTTTTACATTCAAACAACGCAATGGCATTTCTTGCAGTATTACAAAACAAAACTACGAACTGTGTAATCTTCGTCTAGATCCCAAGAGGTTTGTATTCCTCCAAGTCCAAAGACATCTCGTCACTAAATATGGCAGTTAGTATAACTTTAAAATAAGTTTTAAAGTTTCTATAAACATTAATGTTTTATTAACGGAACTTAAACTTTAAACTAATAATATAAATAAATACAAAAAAAAATATTTTAATTTATATCAATAAATAATACATACGGATAGTTAACCTCAATTATATTGTAGCACTTGAAAAAGTCTATAAGCATAATTTTTTTCACTAATATTTACGAATAGTAAATAATATTAATCAAAATATTCAATTTAAATCACTATTGAATATAATTTATTAGCACATATATAATTCGCACTTGTATGAAACTAAAACACGTGTTGTGAATGTAGAAACTAGAAACATGTGGATAAATATTATATATATGAAAACAGTGATCAGAGGCGACGAGCGTACCAACATGCGCGACTAACAGAGGTTCTATTTCTATTTTGTTGGTAGCTTTTATTTTTTTCGAGATTTAATGAGTGGTTTAACTTCAACCTGTTACTTTTGTGTTACAGTGATGCGCGCGCATCTTAAAATTTCACTCTCATCATTTTTTCATAGCGCGCCTAAAGAAGTATAACTTCAACTAGAGAAAATACTTCCTTATTAGCGAGAAGAGTGGAACACGAAAATCACAGCGGTAAATTACATATGGAAAATGATCACCCAGTCTACACATCCGGGATTAGAACCTCAATATCTTTGTCCCCATCAGTAACATCTATTGCACGTTTGACTTTGGTTGGTTGGAAGATAAATTGAGTTAATATCTGATCTTTTTTAATTTTTCTAACATAGAACGTTTTTGGGAAAAATAAATAAAATATTGCCTAATTATATATGTTTAGCAGGATTTTCTAAATATTAGAGTCTTAAGCCATTTTTTCGTATCTGTTATGGGCAGTTTATAAATTAATGATTCACTTTCAAATAAAGAGAAAACGTAATGACAAATATTCAAGATTGTATAGATTACTATGGTATGTAGAAGATCAAACAAAACAATCTACTTGAGCAATATTTTATGTTGTGTCCAAAAATAAGTTTTAGCAGAAAAGTTGTTACTTTACGGACCTTAACGCCTGTTTTCTTCCAACCCACCGTTAAGTCGACACATAAGAATCAAATTGTGAATTTAGAGTTAAATAGAAATGTTACTTCGTAGTCATAGGCGCTAATATTCACACTTGTTTAGCATGTTGAATAATCTTTAACAAAATACGTATTATTAATTTTATAGTGATAATATATTAATTAATGTAAATTTTTAATATTTCCAGAATCTATACGTATTTTAAATTACAGTGTCATTCTGTATGTTTTTTGTCTAAGATCTTTGGAACAGCTTAAATGATTTCAATTAAGTGTTTTCATTTTATTGAACATTTAATTATCAAGGATTTAGTATACATATACATACATATCTGCATATATATATATATATACATATTCACATGCCATTATTTCAGAGAATTGAGTAGTATACACGAAAGATTTAAAGGTCGGTAAATATGTGACCGATTAGAAGATTATTATTTTCTCTCTCTCTTGATCACTTAGAAAAAATATCTACTTAAAATCGAAGGAGAAATTATATAATATATTTTAACTTTAATTCCAGAGAGTTAATCTAACGATAAATCCTAGGATATTATATAGATAGATTGTAAGTGGTATTTTGTTTACTTGAACTTGCTTTAATTTCAATACAGACTATTTAAGAGAAACAACCGGATGCTCTTACTACAAACCTTGAATGTAAACGAGCCTCTAATTTACACAGAATGGCTCAATGTTTACATTAAGGTACTATCGAATGTTAGAGATCTCGTATGAAAAGTGTTCTTTTTAGATTTGCGGGACGTACATGAAATACTTTGTTTTAATTAATTTATTGTTGGCTATGGTAAGGTCTGATGGAAGTAAGCTCTTGCATTGGCGTAATCAGATATAGCCACTACTTTACTATAAAGATACAGTGCAGCACTCATATAATGTAAATTGCCATTGACTATTTATAACAACCATACCACCATAATATGTAACATGTAGAAGCAAAGTTCCATACACAAATTTCTGCTAACATTACTCTCTTATCCAATGAAACAAGAATACGGTATCACATAAGAGATTAATAATTGAAACACCAGATATAACTCAGAGATATCTTAGAAGCAGCATTGTGCTAATGGAATGCATTACAGAATTGTTTTCAGGAGACTTCAATAAAACTTCGGTTATCATTCCAAAAGGTCAACGCCTTCCTGCTCTGATATGGATTCCTTTCCTTCTCGAACAACATGCTAACCCGCCTGTGCGAAGATAATAACTTAAATTTATTTGCTGATTTATAACTGAAACATAGCAATGGACTCCTCACAGAACATGAAGATGTAGTGCCTTTGGATAACCCCAAGATAGGCGTTGTGGTAGAGGATATTCAATGATTAATCAATTTTTTATATATATCAATAAAATTCTTTTCAAAATAAGTCTCTTTCGTTATTCCAGTATAGTCTATTATCTATTATCTCCTCAAAACTAATTGGCTAATGAAATTAACATCTAAATTTTAGGCCAATTCAAAGTATAATCCTGCTCTTAATGCCCATAAATTTGGTAGGAAATCAGCAAGAAATTATTCACAACACTATTGAAATTTTAAATTCCTTTAGTTCATTTGCTTTACTCATAGGACCTCTTAAATAGCTGCGTAATCTTAACCCACATACACTATGTAATGAGATCCACTTACATGTAAGCATTCTGCAAAACTGTATCATTGTAGCGACTGACATGACAGGTTGCACTACGAGGGGAAAGGTCGTGCGTGATACCAATACTCCCCATGAATCCATCTGTCCTGACCTTCTAATTTAAACGCCTGCAATTTACCATCAATGTTTGATTTGCGATGACCTTCAACAAAGTGCAAGGACACACCTTGAAAAAGCAGATGTTGTTCTCCATGGCGCATGTTTCTTCCACAGACAACTAAAAGTAGTGCTCAATCATAATTTGGTTCTAGCAGCAACCTGTATCTGCTCGCTCCTGATGGTAAAACCACTGACGCCGATTAAAAAGAGACTTTGTATTAAATTTTGTTCCTTTATTTCTATCATTAATATAAGTATTCCATTATATGGTCTAAAAGCAGATATAATTACTATAAACCTCATGTTTGAGTCTTCATTAAGGCACTATTTCTACTAACCTTTATTTTATCTTTAAATAAGCTACAATATATAATCATGTCATTGAACGTATATTGTTTCATTTTTAATGTTTGGTCATATGGATTCTAACATCTTTGAAAACACAGTCGATTTTTACTTGGGTAAGTAATCTTTCCTTTATAGCGTGACAATTTTCAGAACTAGTGTATCATATTATTTTATTTATCCATATTAAATATCAATTTTATTTAGCACCACCATCTATATCATGGATAATGATTGCTGAACTAAGTGGCGAAAGTTTTTTTAGATAAAGGCACAGCTGATTACGAGTGATAAATTGGAATGTCAACTGTGTAATTTTGGTATTTTGATTTTTAAACATACGTTAATTGTATTGTAATAGTTTACTTACTACATTTCCTTTAAATTTATATTTGATTGTTTTGATTTTTTGTGATCTTACATTGTTATTAAAGTTGGTTATTTTCAGTATTAATTATTATTGGGAGTTTTCCCAAGAAGCTTTTTTTTTATATCTGTGCTTCTTAATAAAACATATTTCAAATTGTTACAAATATGTGATTTTAAACATGTTTTTGAATAAATTGTGGTTGTTTGTTTTGATATAAACATGGATAGGAAGGAATATAACAACTAAACCTTAAACACATTAACTAGCGGTTAAATTTATCATTTTTAAATGTTCTAATGAGCAAAAAGTAAGGCTAAGTCCTCAAGTGACCTTTATAACTATTTATTTGTGGAAAGTTGTTGAAGTAAATACCAGACTGTAATTTTTTTTTCTTACCTGATCCTTATTTTCTCCTTTATATTGAAGAAACAACATTTGGTAAGATCTGAACTATCTTTCATCTAGCAAGATTTTTATCATCCAACATTTTGGCTTATCTTATGTAAGATAAATAATTCAGAACGATTCAAGATATTATACTACTAAATTTATTTAACCATATCTATTTCATTAAATTTTGAATAAGTATCAACATAATAATATTTATCAAACATGTATTCTTGATCCAAAAATAATTTGGTCTGTTATGTAACATATTTTTGAAGCAAATCCACCATTTTACTCAAACATACAATTTTCCTTTATAGATCTAAATTTGTGTAAATTAACATGTAATAAACCTCACATATTTTTTAATTGTATTTTATATTTTTTAATTTGGCATAGTATAACACACCGCCTCTTTAGGTGGGAGAAAGTGCTGTGTATTGTGATATTGTTTCTCCACGTGATCATAGCAAGAATCATTTGACACTGTTACCAACGTAAATCTGTTTTTACCTAGCTAAACACCCAGTAATCTCGAGAAAAAAGGTCGTCATAACACCGTTAGATATAGACGCGGAAAAATAAAAAATGTTTTACTCTCATAAGTGGAATGTTTTTGTAACTGAAATTCAAGCGAGCAA
Organism: Timema cristinae; assembly: GCA_039000515.1. Lineage (NCBI taxonomy): Eukaryota > Metazoa > Arthropoda > Insecta > Phasmatodea > Timematidae > Timema > Timema cristinae. The sequence continues at coordinate 54,600,107 of JBCFYV010011172.1, read as the reverse complement.
AAAAAGAATAAAGTCATTTAATAATTACAATAGAGTTATTTTACATGATCAAAAATATAAAAAAATAATAGGAATGATGCAAAGCACAATTTTAGGACAGCGATTATTTTTGGAACAAGATATTAGAAATTTAATTAATTTGTCTACTTTTAATAAATGTGTCCTTGTAATTAAGGAAACAAACGTGTTTCAAAAATATTACATATTTATTTGATATTTAGTCAAAATTATTTAACCTTGTGAATGAAATTGAATTCTAACAATATATTGTCTTAAGATGTCCTTTAATCAATTTCCTGTATTTTTATTTATTAAAATATTTAAATCTCTAAACACTATTTTTATACATACATTTATTCAGTCATTAATTAGTAGGACCCTGTGAATATTTATTTATTTACTCGTATCGGTTGGCACTTTGATTTATCGTCAAAATATTATAGTCAGTTTTAGGTGATTGTGGAGAAGAGTTTAAAATCCTTAATGGTTTTGCTGAAGGCTGTTTTACGTAGATTGTTCACTATCCTTTCAAAAAAATGTGTTTGGATTTTCTCAATAATTCTAACTTTTCAATCCCTAAACACACGTGTGGCTATTACATGCGTGCATGTATAGATGCTAAAACAAAGGAGTACATTATAATATTGCTCATATTTATTATATTAATATGTTAGAGCAAGTAATTGTACAGAATTATGTGGCAGACACGTACAAAATGTTAAATAAGAATATTAGAATACATATTTTATACATAGACTTAAGTTTGTTTAGCCATGATTATTAAGAGACAATGTTTTACAATACATAATAATATTTAATTTTAAAAGTACTCCCCAGGAGTTAGACTTTAACCATGATGGTTTGATATTTGATGGATTTTGGCAATTTTAGGATCGCTTGGAAAACAAAACAAAAAAAAAGTTTCTCTAAAGGAATGTCATATGTCTTGTTCAGAGGTTTTATAGGTTAGCATACAGTTTTATCCATATATGTCTTGATTTTGGTGAACGTAGTGTATATGTTAGTTACTAAAGTTAATAAATACATTTTAATACATTCATGCATGAAATCCTGTTTTCTGGGGCTTTAACTTTTAATATATAATTATTATCAATACCTATGAAATGCTCTAGAACAAATTATATTGTGAAATATTATCAATGTTGGCGGCAAATAAATATGTTTGAATTTTCTAAACTTTTCTTTCAACAAAATCATTCTATTCTTATAAATACATATTATTAATTTAGAATATAAATGTTAGTTAATAAAAAACAGGGAACAATTTTAGTAATAAATAAAATTACCTTTATGAACTAGCAACATTTTATATAATTTTATTATTGGAGTTGTTTTGTGATTTCGTCGCTTACAATAAATAATGAAGCTTAAAAACTACTATCATGAATTATAAGAATGTTAAAATGAAAAATAAATCAAAATCTACTCAAAATTTAATCAGATTAATTAACTTACCCTCCTTCTGGTAGTAGTTATGAAGCTTCTTCGAAACAGTCTGAGGTAACAAAAATACACAAAATATGTATTTATAGCGATTTGTCTTACTATATATAAATTTTACCAATGTTAGTATCATAAATTATATATAGTAAATACAAATAAGAACATGTTTAATCGTGGGTTGGTAGAAATAATTGGGCAAATTATTTAAAAGACACTTTTATTAGTTTATCAGTGTCACTGAATTTTAATTAATTTATTAAGACTGAATATGACAAAATATTTTTTTGTGTTATGCCAAGTGGTGAAAACTAAAATTTTAACATGTTATAAATATTATATGTTTGTTCATTAATATTATGAATTCATAAACCTTCAAAGTCTATTGTTTAATCCGAACTTTTAATTGCAATTTATTTTTATTAGGTTCCTTTAAAAAATTAAATTATCACTCAGTGATTCTAATCTTGAAAGTAAGAACTGTAACATAAATTGGAAAATAATACCTATTAATTTATTCATGCTTGGAAATGTTGTTTTATCTAAAAAACAAATACTTCCATTCAAAGTATATTTTCAATTACTAACTTAGAAATATCAACATTTTTGATACTCTTGGGCATTTTATTGATTTTGGCTATACTATTATAATGCATGGAAGCTATTTATGTAAAGTCAATATTTTTTTTAAACTAAAATACTAAAAAATAAATTTATCTACGTTTGGATGTGCTAATTATTTATCTAAAAAATAAAATTGTAAATTCTGAGATAATTTCACCACTGGAGTTATGTTTAAAATTAAAATGCACTACAAATAATTTCACCAATACAAACAATTTTAATAGATACAAGGATAATGTTTTTTTATTCAATATCAGTATAAGTTCCAGTTCAAAATATACACATAGTTAAACTTTAAATATATGTACTGTACATTGTTCACTCTTTTAAAATTCCCTTCTCCTTTCTCCGTAATATTCTACGTAATTAAATCAACTTAATTTGTGTCCAGCACATTAAACTCCGTTATTTACAGTTCACAGCGCAAGATATAATTTATTTTATTTGTATTAACGACCGATGCACTAACATAAAAAAAAGACATTCAGAACAAACTTAATATGTCGGCCATATTAATGTTACAAAATGTTTCAAAGAGGCCGTGGGAAAATATATTCACCAATTATAAGATATTTAAAAAAATTGTAATCAACATATTTTTTGATGATAAATACCAAAACACAATATGAGCACTAATTTTAAAATATAGTTACAATTAATTACAAATTTGTGTCCTTTTAATAAGTAGTTTGTTGTGACAATATAAAATAATAAAAAAATAATAATAATAATAATAATAATTAAAAACAACATTTATTACCAACATGACCGTAAATGAGTATTTAAATTACAAACGATAAAATGATAACAATAAATCTTGTCACGAAATGTTTAACAGAAACCATTTTAGTTGTCCTATTAATGTTTAGTAAATTATATAACTTTAGTTTATACTAGCTAATTCCAAAATATAAAGATGTATACATTCTAAAATCCAAATAAATCAATCTTATTGCTTTCAGCAGTGTTTTATAACCATGCCAATATATTTTATTTCAATATTTAGCGTTTATTTGTATGAGCACAATCTTCTTATCGCATTAGCAACACATTGATCATGGTATTTAAATTCTTTAAATAAACCATTTATATTAAAAAATACTACCTTTAAATATATAATTAATCTATATTAAGTATACCTTTAACAGTAGTACTTATAACGGCAAACAGTGTTGGTAAACAATTAAAAAAATCAATGACTTAACATAGAATATTAAAACTCTTTGTACGTTTTAATCAATTTTTGATTGTATCTTGTAAAACAAATCTATTTCCCTTCAAATAAATTATACAATAAAAAAAAACATAGTCGTAACATTATATATGAAAATTTCCGAACATTTTAAACAGTACAATATATATTAATTATCAAACGACTCATTTAAAATTTCATCTTGGAGCTTTTATTAAACTAGTCTTATAATTAATTTTAAAAATACACATTTATAAAAATGTACGATCATATCCTTTTGTGAAAGAAAATGCTTGAGCATTCCCTTTTCTCTTGAATTCACTATAGTTCAAGATACTTGTTTTATGTATTCGTACGTTTGTCGTATATTACGCGTATCAAATAATCTATATCCCCTCAATTTATTTGAGTGAAATATAACTTAATTATTGTGTATCAATGAAACAAATAATATTTTCAATTAAGATCGTTAATTCAGCGTAATTTTTAATCATGATAGTTAATTTTCTGGCAGTTATTTAAATTAAAATCATAGGTCATCTTGGATAATAGGATATCAAATATGTTTGAACTACCGTTAAATTCTTGTATTCTTTTTTGATAGAAAAGTGTATATAAAACGTAAATCCGAACACTAGATTATTTTTCAATACAGCTCACCTATTGTTACCATAGCCAAAGAATGTATTTATAATATGATATGTCAAAAAAGGAAATACAAATTCGTTGATGAATTAACAGCTGTATTTGAACCAGTATGTACCAATTTGTAATCGGCGGAAAATTAAAAGTCTCGCTCGTTTCCTTGCCTTTACGCGGTTCAACGGTCTCGGTTAGTCCTGTTGTGTTGGTGACACTGTCTACTTCACCGGTGGATGTGACGTCACGCCACGTTCCTCCACTGCTAGATCTCGTGAACCACGAGCATCCAGGTTGCTATGACAACCAAGGCACTGGGCGGAAGACACCGCAACGTGGTCGCCTTCCCGTGATGCATTGCGGCAGGGTGTTCACCTGCAGTGAAGGTAGGATGCAACATACAAATAGAAAATATTTTTTGTTCCAATGTTTCGTTTCTCTGGCAATATAAATTAGAAAAAAATTACTTATGAAATCTTTCTTTAAGTTATTAGGCTATAATGGTAACACATTATTGTTCAAATTGTTCATACAATTTCCCGTCATTATTTATTCGAGCAGTTTTTGACCTAGTCTTATAATATAAATTTTACCAAATAAACAGTAACCTTGAAAATATGTTTTGACACTTTAACAAATTATTCAGATTACATAGATAGTCCAAGTGACAAAGAAAATACATGTAAATATTATATATATATATATATGTAAACATTATATAAAAATACCAAAATGACTGTGAACAGGACCAACAAGCAGTGGATACATTATTTATACATCTTTTACGTTAAGGCTTAGGTTTAAAATCAAATGTATTATCACGGATAATCCTATCTTATAGGTTCTTGTGATCAAATGATTCGAACCATCAGACAAAAATCGATTACAACCTATTTAAGAAGAAGTCTCATGGTGTTCAAACTAGTTTATATTCATAAGAAAACTCGTAATGTAGAAAAAAAAAATCCTTTAGAACGAATATTATATGTTATTATACAATTAATTGAATTGAATACTTGGTGATCTATATTAACTGCCATTCATTAATATTCCCTCAAATATAATTTTGTTAAAAAATGACATCTGGATATGGAAATTGAGCCTGAAATTAATGGGTTGCCAAATAAAAGTTCTTAGCTTAATTCGATTGTCTAGATATATTTTAAAAAATGAATAAAATAATTAGAATTTTACAAAATCATTTTATGTATTTGACTCAATCATTTTAATAATAAACGTTTAAGAATAATAAGATTTTGATATTTTATTATTACTGTACTTGCAAGATAGTCCCAGGTTCAATTCTTACTGAACTTCCATCATTCTTGAAATCAACTCTTGTGTTACAGGCATTAATATTATATATACATTATACACATATATAAAGATCTTTCATTGTGGTAAGCATCCAATTTCTAATCTTAAGCTCCAGCCCACCTCATCACAGGTTTCCCAAGGGGGAATCATGCATGGATCCATACACCGTTAGTACCAAGAAAATTGACTCCAACAGGATTTCAAATTACATCTTTGGGAAGATGGCTATCGTCTAAAGAACCAAAATATGCTCCACGAATTTCTTCCACAACCATTGTATTATTGAGTAGCTCCAAATTGGTAATGATCCAGATTTATCTAAATAAGCACCTCCTAACAAAGCCATTCTAAGTGATTTGCACATGAACACCTATATTTGTAGAAAGGAACAAAAAGCATAGAAGGAAACATAATTGGAAATATCATTGCAAAATGAAAGTAGTCACTGCCGAGTTATTTGTAAAAAGAAAATATGCATTTGGAAAGATTTAAAACACCAAAGTCCTTGTTTTAGATGCTATATAGCCACTTCTAAAAGAATGTACCTACATACATAACTTAAAAAGGTACACAGAAAAGAAGAATTAACATGGCAGAACATATTCAGAGACATCATCGTCTGACGAAAATAGTTATAGAAGCGGATGTGGAAGGAAGAAATTCAAGAGGAAGAAAAAGTTTGGAATACATGAATCAGTTAGCGAATTATGTTGACAGAAGAAGGTACAAAGATGTAACACAATTTGAGCCAGAATAGGCAAAGGTGGAAAGCTGCATCAAACCAATAATAATGGCAAGATTTATTAACTAATGATTATGAAATTGAAAAGGCATCCATTTTAAAATTACATTCTGATATAGGGAATTAATCTTCCTCACAAATATATGTTTTGTCAATTTTACATTATAAACGTCGACTGACATCACTTGCTAGATGAATTCAAAGTTGTTTTTAGTAAATTTATAAATAGTTAGAAAAGATCAAAAATTTTTACGACCATATTTGGATAGAGCCACACCCTCAGAAATGTATTTTTTCAACATAATATTTTGTAAAGCCAAACTGGAGACTTAATCCTTACATCACACTTGATTTGAGATAAAATATAAATTGTAAGCTTATCGTTAGCTTCGAGTTTATCATGCTTAGATAATAATTATGAAAATTATAATAATTAATCATACTCCTTATATTTGGGTTGATTTCAGTACCGTACCTTTTACACTTTTTCTAAACCCACATTCACAAAATGTTATTAATCATCTATTATTATATTCCACCCAAATGTTTAGGATAGCAGCTTATTGGAGTCATAAAAAAGGACACGGCATCTAAAAAAACAACTGTATTTTTATAGCACCTCTTAAATTGTTTTTAATCCTATTTAATGCTAAATAAATTATTTGCCATTTTTTTGCTGGGGAACTCTACCATAAACCACTGGAGGCACCCCCTCCACTGAAAATGTAGTTACTCTACCTCTAGTAAACATACTTAATCGAAATGAGATGAATATATTATTTAATCCTACGTCCAGGTAACTGAGCAACCCCAAAGTCATTTCAGATAGTTTTTTTGAGAGTTTACAAATATTCACAGATATGTTCGGACATTTATATTAAGCCAACTTGCGGATACCAATTTATTCCTTATTTCTTTGTGTTATTAAATATTTCCATCACTAAATCTAGGTTAAATCAACTTTAGAGGAAATACAATAGTTATGTTTCACGACCAAGTTATGATCTATGTAGTATTGTTCATTTATTTAGTTATTGTAGTTTCATCACTATAGATGCATGTATGTTTATGCTAATACCTAACAAATAACTCTACCAATGCGTGTAGATTTAGTACATATAGAAAAAACCTCGAAACCTGGATGCTGACCTAGAGATTTCGGGTTTGATTCCCGGCACTAATAGGGGATTTTTCTTGAAAGAGGAATAGTTACCATGGTCATCAGGGTTTGGTTAGCAAGGCTTGATTTAGGCCAAAATATTCATTGGCTACACCCTGTCATATTAACTTTCATACACCCCTCATTTCATCGGGGCATAGAAAGAGCCTCCATTAAAAGGATGTACACTTAGTACATTTGGGTGTCCCCTTCCACAAACTCAGCTACAGAATGATTAATAACAGATAGAGCATTATTATGGAACAAATATTGATCGATTCCCTGGTTATTAATTTTAAAGTTTTCCCGTGTACTTATGGTTGAATCTAAAAAGCTTATATCTATATTGTTTGTGACCCAACCTGAATTCAAACAAAGAATCTTTCGGAGGGTATAGATCAGCATCTGAAACGCATATTTCTAACGCTCTTGACCACTATGATGGCAAGCGTATCAATTATATCCGCATGTATTATGTAAGGTTGTATTCTTACCATTAAGTATGTGCACCGTGACGCTGGCAGGGTTGGCGTTCGAGGGGTCACACGTGTACAACCCTGTGTCCGTCGGGATGGCCTTCTGTATGAGTAACCTGCTCGTGGTGACAGGGCCTTTCTCTGTGACGAGACTGATCCCACCCCTGGGGGAATCGAAGTTGATCACCTGTAACATACACACACACCACACAACGTCAACTATAGGGATGTGACACACGACCCTGGTACACGGAAAGGGTCGGCCCTGGCTCCTTCTTGATTAACTTGCTCGTCCCAACTAGGAGGAGTTGGTAGGGTTATTTGGAGAGTTAGTATTCCTAGCTCAGAACTGGCAGGCCAGGATCCAATCCCTACCGAGACGATGGGGGTGGTTTTTACAATAGCTGGTTTATAAATCATAGATTTAAAGAAAAAAAATACTGATGCGACGGATTACTTTTTCGAATCCTTCTCATTGCACTAGATAAAGTCTGATTTATATAAGAATTTATCAGATTTATTAGAATAATTAAAGCCATACTAATATATTTGCACAGCAAGTTATGTGACATGCAGCTGCCAGCTCTTATAATCAATACCTATACAATTATATTAATAATAGAGTAAAATGTTAACCGCAAACAAAAGTTTTTTTTAAAAGTTCCTTTCTACCAAAATTCGAATATACATAATAACTACGTTATCTACTATTTAGAAAAAAATTATGATAAATCCAAAGATTACAATTTATCCATCTGGATTGTAACTAATAATTCGCTATAACACAATTTATATTTACTAGTCACTTTCCTCTACAACTATGTGCATATAAAGTACATGCTAATTATCCAGTTTTACATATATATAAGTAATATATATATTAATATATATATATAAGTAATATATATATATATATAAGTGTTGTTTAAACCCTAGGATGAAAGATTATCTGTATTCTCTAGGTATGATAATTAGAATTTTGTATTATGACTTTATTAAACCATCATACGAGTATTATTATTATTAGCACCGCGTCTTACTACCCTTTAAGGTTATACGCCACACGAGTATTATCTCTACATTCAATATGTTATTCTTGCATAAATTTAATCTTAGAGATAAACAAATTATTATTTCATTGATTTAAATAATTTAGTTAACGTTATTTGACAAGACTTACACTTGATCTATTAATATAAACTTAATTTGAGTAACATAATCTGAGACATTCCTTTCTTCTAACATAAGCAGTACTTTCTTATTTAAGGTTTATCAATGACTAAACAACCTGTAAAACTCAAATGGTAGAATAAAATTTATAACTACTATTTTATTTAACCTAAGAACTAATGGATGTATTTATTCCTTGATACTTTAAAACGTGATTAACTATTAACGATATATATTTTTTTTATTAATATATTTATTTGAATTAATCATTTTACTGTATTGGGCATTTGGTTTTTTGAATAAACAATTTATTTAGTTCAGAATGCAATATAAAACAATTATTCAAATCTTATCATCGTAGTTTGATGATTTTTTTACAAAGTGTATGAGATAGTGACCAAACACACACATACACACACACAAAAACTACAAAATGAAGCACTTCCATAAATGTTATTGGTTTATAAAATAAGCAAACTAAAGCAAATCTCTGTTTCAATGAGGTACACCCTACTTGGAAATATAGGGAGGCTTATGCTATTTTAAAACAGAATGATTAGAGGGATTTTATGTTTTATTACCCGCCTCGGTGACGTAGTTGGTTAACGCGCTTGTCGTGTTGAGCTTGACTGCTGAAGAAGGGGAGATCGAGGTTCGAATCTCGGTCGGGTGAACTGGGGTGGTTTTTCCTAAATGGTTTTCCACTCTCCCTCCACGCTAATGCGGGTTCACTTCCTCTAATTCAACCTTCCCAATTCCTCATCCATTAGCGTAATTAGTACTTAAAGCATATAACCCTAACGGATAGTAAGACGCGGTGCTAAATAATAAATAATAATAGGCCTATGTTTTATTGATTGTATGTATAGGGGTATATTGTTTTATCCTATATTATTGTGTTGTTACTAATTTTTTAGGATATTAAAAACAATATTATTGAGAGTCAACCATATTGCTCAGGATATTGTTTTTAACAAAAGATTTTATTTAAATTGATATAAATTATATATTTAACTAAGGAACTACTAATGGTATATGCTTGACTGAATAATAAAAATTGAAGGTTAAAAATATATAATTTCTCTTTTAGTTCACATAGATAAATTAATGGAAAATTGTTATTGAAAACAATCTTTACGTTGGTTTTTATTTTATTATTTAAGAAATTAAATGTTCTTGACGTTAAAATAATAATGTAAGTGTGATGCTAACGAATTATTAATATACAGAATTAATTTTTTAGTGGGAATATTTAAAGCCTTTCAGTAGGATCAGATTTGCCAAAAATATGTTGATGAATAATAGAATGCATGTTTTGGTAGACATAAAAAAATTCTTAAAGAATCATTAAAGAAGGGATCCACGATTAGTTTGGTTTTTATATTTAATTCATAAGAATTTATATTTTATTCGAGTACCACTCCCAACCATTCCCACGAATTAAAGGTTGAACAATATCTAAAGGCAATCCTGGTAAAGATTAACAATTACACTATAAATACAATTTTATTTGAATTTCTGATAAAACTTTAAAAATGATAATTTTTTTCAATCTAAGTTAATTAACTTAAGTAGTGATGTAGAAAGTATAACCTAGAATAGATAATTGTGTAGATTATATTGGTTTTTGTTACACACTCTCTGTTACCTTATATAATAGGCCACCAAAAAATACTACAAGGATAGGAAGGAGTAACCTAACATGCATAATAAAAGAAATAAGTAATAGCAAGGTTTAAAAGTGATAGTAAATAGTTTATTGAAAAAATTATGACAACATGATTCAAGTGGCCTTAAGGGTCATCTTGTAGCTGTGGTTTTTATCTGATTACCAAACCCTTCCTTCACCTCTGACAAGACATCTTGTGAATGTGGGGAATGCCAGGCCTCCACCGTGGTTAGGATTCCACGTTAACTGTAGGTCCTCCATTTCATTCACAATCACCCTACCACTACAATTAGCGTAAGTGCGTATAACCCGAATGGGTAGTAAGACGCGGTGCTATAATAATAATATAATAATAATAATAATAATAATATAGCTGTAGTTGGAAAACATTGTACAATAGTAAGTTTCAAAGAGAAACAATAGTATAACAGGCAGAGTCGAATAGATCATGTTTACTTTAAATAGTTACGGAAAACCATCATAATTACACATAATTATGAGCGTGTATAGCTTTATGAGCTCCGACAATTATCAAGAAAGTGTATGTGCTTCAAAAGACAAAAATAGACACATATTATTGAAACGGTTATGTTACAACAAACGCATTAGAGTTCAGCTTCAGACCTAAGTGAATCTCTCACGGGACTACTCGAAACCACAACATCAAAGCTTTTTAGAAAGTCACGGCCTAAATGACAACCAATAATGGTCACAGTAACTAATATTCATAATTAAAGATTTTGCTAAATTTAAAGTTAAATTTAGGGCAAACAGACAAATTTATTATTATTTATCTATAATTTAATGTATGTATTTAATCATTCTAAGCAAGGAAAATAGTTCACCAGAATACTCTTCAAGAGGAGGTTAGAAAACTACACCAAGGGGTGAAAGCACTCTTAATCTACGCAGCCGGGGTTTAAATTCCCTCCTCCTAGACCAGATTTGATAATGAATTCACACATATAGAGCCATGTTAGTTTAACATCTTAGGGGAAAAGGAAAATACCTAAAACTTTAATTTCTTCAGATAGGAATAAATTTGTAAAAATTAATAACGCCTCGGTGGCGTAGTTGGCTAACGCGCTTGTCGTGTTGAGCTCGACTGCTGAGTACGGGGAGATCGAGGTTCGAATCTCGGTCGGGTGAACTGGGGGTGGTTTTTCATAAATGGTTTTCCACTCTCCCTCCACGCACATGTGGTCCAGGTGCTTCCAGTATTGATTTCTGTTAGGACCACCGTTTCTAGGAATTCTAGGTCTTCCTCAGATAGTGCCTGGATGAGTTCGATGACGGTTTCTTCTGCCATAGGCGGCGGGAGCCCCGCCTCTTGGTATGCACGGTTTAACGACTCCTGTGAAGGAGGTGATCTCTACTTTGAGTGCAGTGAAATAAATATGACCACGTACGTTGTGCTTGTGTTGATTCAACAAAATTATCTTTCTCTTTTTTTTTAGTCAAAAATGTTAAACTCTTAATTCGATGTGGCTATGAAAAACTGTAAAAATAATGTATTTTAATAATATATTTTTTGTGTTAAAACAAGTAGTTGATCTTTTACTCTGTTTACATTACGAAGTGCTTTATTAAAATAAATTGAATGCTCTATTCACCTCAATGTACTTCATTAGGTAGTTTTTGCTACCACATCTTACGTACTTATTAGGAGTGATTCATCCTTTAGGAAACTATCTCTTAGTAAATTAGGATGGGATTTAAATCCCAACATCCCAAATCACAATTAAACAAGACTGGGTGAGTCTTTAATTTATCTCGCGTGCCCGTCTATGTGGGGGTAATGATGATTTATAATACAATTATTTGTCCCCTGCACACTGTCTAACTCTCAAAAATTACGGTTCTAACATTTTGTTTTAAAATTTGACAATTATTTAATGACGATTACTTTTTTTATTTGTGTGTGTATTTATTTCCCATGTAAGTGAAAAGAATCGTACCGGAAGAATCGCGAACCTCCCACAGGGAGCGGCATATGGCGTAACGCGAGAATTCACATCATTAATTACTAAATGGAGCGGCAAACGTATTTTGTGGATGGGCAGGGGAAGGGGGAATGACTCTGACCAAATGGTTGGTAAGGGGGGATAAAGAAGGGTAGAAGGGACGCCGAAAACCAAATCAAATAATTGGAACCATTTCCACTAGGACTGTTAACTAGAGCACTAGAGCATGAGAATAAAGGAAATAGTAAGTTTTGATCCAAATCTAAAGTTGTTACATTTAATGGGGGAAGTAATTATATGGAATTTATTAAGGATATTTATATCCAGGATGAAATAAATTTTAGTATAAAATTAATATTATAATTTACAAAATAATAATAATAGGTTTAGGTATTTTTGATAATAGTAATATTTACATGATTAAAATAGATACATATACATACATACATACATACATACATACATACATACATACATACATACATACATACATACATACATACATACATACATACATACATACATACATACATACATACATACATACATACATACATACATACATACATACATACATACATACATACATACATACATACATACATACATACATACATACATACACACATACACACACACATACACACATACACACATACACACATACACACATACACACATACACACATACACACATACACACATACGTACATACGTACATACGTACATACATACATACATACATACATACATACATACATACATACATACATACATACATACATACATACATACATACATACATACGACTACATACATACATACATACATACATACATACATACATACATACATACATACATACATACATACATACATACATACATGATGCATGCATTACATACATACATACATACATACATACATACATACATACATGCATCATACATACATACATACATACATACATACATACATACATACATACATAATACATACATACATACATACATACATACATACATACATAATACAACATACATACATACATACATACATACATACATACATACATACATACATACATACATTACATACATACATACATACATACATACATACATACATACATACATACATACATATATATATATATATATATATACACTGTTCCCTTACGGGTACGCAAGAAACTGTGCATATAGCTAAAAGAAAAAACTTTATACTTAATCCATCCTCACTAAATTACTCCACATTTCTCTATCCTTGAATACTCACTTTACTTCCAAAAAATCCATAAACTAATTCACAAATGCTCTTTTATTCTTAAAGGTAGTAATATTTCTATTTTTAGCTTATTTGTTTACAATTTTTAGACAAGTCTTACATGGCCTACCCTTTTATTTAAATCCACACAATATAACAATATATATTTGCTTCGTCACTTGATCATCTACTCAACATACCCAAACCAACGTAACACTCTTATTTTTATATTGTCCTATTGGATTCCTCTTCACACCGCTCTTTTGCATCACACATTTATTACGGGCTTTGTCCATATGGGTTTTGCCAAATTAATTTATTGGCTATTATATCATTTCAACCACATTCACCTTGTGTAAAATAATATTTAAATATGTGTTTCTACTTTTTTTTAGTAATTATTTACTAAGATATGTACATTTTTACTTTATAAATTTGTTCCAAGTTGAGACTTTCTAAATACTGAATTAAACAACATATTGCTCTTTGAGCATTGTATGATGTTTTGATAATTTTAATGGTCAGTAAACTTGTGGGTACATTAGTTATGGTAAACAAATTCAAACTGATCCTTGCAATGTTGATATTTTTACTAGATTATTATTCTTACTTTTTTTTACTAGTTTTTCAAATACATTCAAATAGCAATCGCTTTTACTAATATTATTCTTTCTTAATTATATAAAAACACAATTATAAGAATATATTGTAAAATAATATTTTGCATAGTAATAAAACCCCTGAAAGACATTTCTCAGTTAAATTAAAATAAACAAGTGCAATTGTTTCTCATCCATTTCCAAATATTTTTTTCACCAACCACAATATTTAAAAAGTAAAGTGAATTGCTATTTATTTATCATCAAATTCATCCACCTAACCGATTCTTATTTAATCCATCTTCCTACTCCTGTATATATTTAATATATCTAGTATACATATTGTTTGTAATTTTTATACTTGTACATTCTTATTTAAACATGTATATATTGCCAAATTACTTAAACATACTTACCTACTATCTTTCCCTTACTAAATTAATCTTTTCTTTACTGGATTCATTTTCATTATCTAATCAGCACAATTTCAAACACTTTCTTCCCTCCCTCATAATATTAATTTCTCTCTTACCCTCTTTGTTATATATATACCCATCATCTCACCCTCATTTTATTAATTTAAATTATTATATCTTAATCAAGGTATTACATTTCATCCCTTGCATATGATATTACTTATTACTCAGCACTGGTTGCAGAGGTAGGGAAAGGCCAATTTTCACAATTTAATTTTTGATTATATCTTCAGACGGATGTTAGAGAATTGTCTCTATTATCATCATTATAATTATTTTTCGCCTACATCAAGCCTTTAATAAACCCTCTTTCAAATGAATCAAAAATAATATTATTCTTCCTCCTCCTCATGTCTGGAGTATATAATTAGCTTTCTAAACCTCTCCAAATATATTTTTCCCTTTAATAACTTATTTACTTCATTTATACTTTTCAACATATTATCATTTTATTCATCATTACATTTTATCTAATCCCTTCCTAGCTAATTTCAATATTATATTAAATTTTATATTTGATCCATTCTTAAATAATATTTCTGACTCCATTGACCATTGATTTTCCATTGTTTCATCTTTCTCAAAAAGTGATCAGTTAAATAATATTTCTCAATCCATACACCATTCCTCTCCTAGTAAATTATTAAAAACTTTTAATATTCTACCTATTTAAATTAATCCTAGTATATATTTATTTTTCTATTCATTCTTATATTATCACTTCATTCACTTCATCTTTCTTATGTTAACAATTCTATTGTGGTGACCTGTTGGTCTAGGGGTAAGGTGTCAGACTTCTCTGCTGGCGGCCGGGGTTCGATCCTCGGTCCCTGCAAATATTTATCTGATAATCAAACCCTTCCTTCACCTCTTACAAGACATCTTGTGAATGTGAGGAATGCCAAGCCTCCACCGTGGTTCGGATTCCACGTTAAACTGTAGGTCCTCCATTTCATCTCACTATCACCCTACCATTACACATTAGCGTAAGTGCGTATAACCCGAACGGGTAATAAGACGTGATGCTAATAATAAATAATAATAATAATAACAATTCTATTTTAATGCGAACGCACCTCTCTTTTGTGACTCCACAGCATTGCGGGTGGAGGTTCAGGGGCAAACTTCACCAGACATGTCAGGTTGATGGTGCTCCCCTTGTTAATGAATAGATCCGGTCCACCGAGGATCTCCGTTATGGGTTCTGAAACCATATAACAATAATATAAAAATTTTGTGCGATCGTTCGTCGATGAACAGGTTGGATCTTCCTAGGATCTCTATTATGGGTCCTGAAAACATATAACAACCATATCATTAGGCCCTTTGACTAATGAGGATATCCCGCCCTTCATAATTGATTTTTTAATACATATAAAAATCAAATCACTTCTATGACAGTCCTATTTTTAACGAAACAGTCCAGTCCTTCAAAATGAATGATTTAAATAATCATCAAACGTATCAGGTTAATAATGAATTTTCTGTAAGGGTTCTTAAACAAAACTGGCCAACTTTTTAAACTCAATCAATTGCACACACTCACTTTTTAACAATCACTCATTTTAACTCATTCCTTTTCATACGAATTGTTTTGGCAGCATCATTAAAAATATACAATACTAGATCTCAAGTTCCCTGGCTCAGGACAGATGATGATTGATAAGATAAATATATTTATTTGCTCCGTTACCAAGATGCACACCCAACTTAGCACAATAGGCTTGGGTTTAAGAAGAAAGTATCTTTGTGTTAAGCCTCCTACTAATCGTCTGAGCTATCCACACAGTTTGAGAAAAACGAACTCCCCATCATAAGCAGGTCAATCAAATGCCAGAATGATTTAGATCACGCGGCCCAAATGCAGGTGTAAACTAGTTTTGAAATATACAAATTAACTACAATATTTCTTTATTATTTTTAGGTATATTAAGGTTTACATTAGTTATCTGATTCAAATCTAGCCAACGTTGACGGAATTTTACTTGAGAAATTAAAATAGGTAGCACAAAACTTTCTTCTATGTCAATTTTGGTATGTATAAAAACCCTGGAAAGTATGTGAAAATACCTTTCCCCGAAAAATTGGTAGGCCCTTTCACTCTCATTTATAAAAAAATTATTGTGTGTTGATATATTCAGTCGGTTCAGAAAGTGCACGTTAACACCTGAAATAATCATTTAAAAACTATTATAAGCCCTCTTATATAATGTACAAGTATATTTAGACAAATATATTATGTTTATAAATAAATAGTTTAGAAATATGTACAGGCACACCCATGAAATGTTGTAGCGCTACACTGAGAAATGATGACCTTTTTGTGACCAGGTGTGTTTATAAAGTTTAAATTAAACCTACCTTAAACATATATTTTAAGAGATCATTAAATGATTGTATAATTTATAAATAACATAATAACATAATTTATGGTTTAGTAATATACTGTATAACAACAGGAATTGGTATGTATGTAGAATAAACTACATGATAATCTATTATTAAGTATATTTTACCTGTTACAAGGGAGTCTAGACTTAAATCCCAGTTGAGTGTAGTAAGGCCTTCCTATCTAAATATGTTTCCACTCTAATGTGGGTGCACTGCAACTAAATATCCTGTATGCGAGGGATATAGATTAAAATACCATTTGACGACACAGTGTTCCTTGTAGTTGCTCGTGTTTGATATTTCTAGAGTAAAATTAATAAGGGAATTGTGTGACAATGTTATCTATAGATACTTGCACTAGTTATTATTAGACAAATATTAACTCGGGAGGTTGACTAATAATGTTAATTGAATTTGATTGAATTTGATATTGTTAGACAAATATTTAGTCATTAGTTGGTATAGTAATGTTATGTAAGTGTCTCAACTTTGTAGTGTAGAATAGTTCTACCAATTTATGCCATAACTGTTAGAATTGAAATATTCAACTGGGAGTGCAGCGATCTACTAAGACATGAATTAAATATCATATTACTTCTACAACGCAAGATTCGGTGGAGAACTGAAGAATACGACAAATAACTCGATTCCAGTTATATTCGCTGGTTTTATAGCATCTAAACCCATCCCTGATTGGTTCAGATGATCAAAAGGATCACGGGAGGGGACTCAACACCAAAAAAGATGCCATGAGGAAACTAGAGGAGTCCTCGGGTAGCTTCCGAGTATGATAAGTGTTCTAGGTGCGAGGCCCATAGTCCGAGACAGGTTGATCCCATCTCTGATACCATTTAATGGATAAACGTACCGCCAGAACCGTTTGTGAGATTGCTTGATGGGCAGCCGTATCACAGGGTATAGGGCAAGCGTGAGTGACCGGGTTGACCTAATGGTGACCAGAAGACCAATAGGTCTAGTAGGACCTTCGTAGCTCGCTCTATTTCTCTGTCCCTTCCTAATTGTAGCTCAACACCTGTCATAGGTGACCTGGTGGTCTAGGGGTAAGGTGTCAGACCTCTGTGCTGGCGGCCGGGGTTCAATCCTCGGTTCCGGCAAAGATTTATCTGATTTACCAAACCCTTCCTTCACCTCTGACAAGACATCTTGTGAATGTGGGGAATGCCAGCCTCCACCGTGGTTCGGATTCCACGTTAAACTGTAGGTCCTTCATTTCATCTCACAATCACCCTACCATTACACATTAGCGTAAGTGCGTATAACCCGAATGGGTAGTAAGACACGGTGCTAATAATAATAACACCTGTCATATCAAGACGTGTAAAATTGCACCATTCACTAAACAAAACATTCTGACTGATCACCGACCCACCTCCCCCTTTCCCACACCAATGCAACCCGCTCGGAAGTCGCAGGGGATTGACAATAATTACAGTTACTTGTATTTTATATTGTAAGAGTAATATTTAGACAGGAGATGGCAGGTCAGTATTACTTGTAGTTACTTGTATTAGTTATTTTTAGACAAATATTTAGACAGGAGAGGGCAGGTCAGTATTACTTAGTATTGTATGTTTTTAGACATATTAGACAGATAGAGTCTTTACTTGTAGTATTTTATAGTTTTTTAGACACATATTTAGTCAGGAGATAATATGAGTTAACTACTTGTAGCTACTCCTTTTAGCTATTTTTAGACAAATACGTAATCAAGAGATGCTATTACAATTAAATTAGTTACTTGCTATCTGTGATAGCTTCTTTTTTGGACAAAATTGATATGAAGTCAGGATATAGTAGGATGGTAGACTAGTGACACTAGTAGCTACTTGTAGGTAATAGCTATTTTTAGATAAATATGTAGCCAGGGAAGATGGTATCGCAGTTATACATGTAGCTACTTGTATTGGTTATTGTAAGACAGATCATTTATTGAGTAGATGGTATTACATTGTTACTAGTAGCTGATTCTGAATCATATTGGTAGAGGAGTATGTGGTAGGATATATTATGTTAGTGTTACATGTAGCTACATGTGATTAATATTGCTGTTATTATATGATAATGCTACTAGTAGCTTCTTGTAAAGTACATTGCTGAAGGAGTATTCAGTCAATGTTATGACATTGTTAGTTGTAGATGCTTATCTTATACTCACTGTCTGTAAGGTGGAATAAAGTTTTTTTTTTAATCACACGTGCCCCTCCCTTTCATACCAAATGACCAACCATTTATTTCAAATTAATACAATTTCCATTAAAAATTTGTTTTGTAATGGTTATCAACAAAGCTCAGAGCGAGTCAACAAGCACACGGGAGTTGATTTAGTGAACCAATATTTATCTCATGGTCGGTTTTATGTCTCTTGCTCTGGAGTTAGTTCACCATATTTTTGAGTTTCTTTATGCTGACAAACAAAATCTCTAATATTTTGTATAGAAAAGTCATCAATAAATAATTGATCAACTGGTAAAAAAGTTTTTTTTTCACAATTTGAAAATAAACCGTTCTTTATAAATAAGACTTTAAATAATAAAACGGTAGTATATCACTGTTTAGTCAAGAAAAACATAACTAGGCTTCATTGCTCGTGCCAATTAATCTAATAATGACTATCCACTTAGCTGGGCCCGTGGCAGTTATCTTGATCTAGTCTGATTAGTGACGAGATGGTTAAGTTCAAATCCCGCCCGGATGTAATGAGGCTGGCTTCTAATATATATGTTCTTTCTCTTTCTCTAAACAAATTTAGGAACTTTTCATATACATTCTAAATTTAAAATTCCTTTTATATTAAAGTTATTATATAATGTGTATACAAGGGCTGGGTAGTAAGTAGATGTGGCGAAAAAAAGTTACACTAGAGTGTTGATTAAACAAACTAATAGGGAACAATGTTATTTAGGATGATAAAATTGTTTATTTGGTCAAAAAAATATAATTTGAATACATAACATGTGAAATAATTTTTTATATAAAAATTAAGCTTAAAATAGCTGGCTTAACCAATATTGCATA
The DNA here is from genome assembly GCA_039000515.1 of Timema cristinae. Lineage (NCBI taxonomy): Eukaryota > Metazoa > Arthropoda > Insecta > Phasmatodea > Timematidae > Timema > Timema cristinae. The sequence continues at coordinate 54,579,926 of JBCFYV010011172.1, read as the reverse complement.
TTTATGTTACAAAAATACAATACAATATGGTAATAATGGGGCATCACATAGAAATAAATAATATTTTAAAAGATATATTGTATTACACTATGTACAGTACTATACTTACATGTAGAGAGTTGTAGTAAATTTAATATTGTTTGACACTATAGCAACAAAAAACGACATTGAATTACGTTCTTTTCCTAAGATTAGGTCTACATTTAATTATTTCCCATGGATTCAAATATTTATATCTAAAATTAAAATATTTATGTATTTGATCCAAAAACGCATACATTAAAAAAACTCAAATTACCTAATATGTGAAGTAAGAATGTACTTTATTTCTTATCAAACTGTCGAATATTATTTCCAAGCTTACACCACAGTACAGTTCATTCTTAAAAGCTCCACTTTCTTCTTTTGTTTGAAAAAAAAACAAACATTAAAGGGTTATTTTAACCGAGTGATTTTCTATCTCTGGTTATCATCATTCTATATTGCTTTTGTCACTTGGAACAAAAGTAAGGGGTTGTAAATGTGAGAGAAATAAGCTACTTCTCTTGTACTTCGAACAAAAAAAGACTATGTCATTTCCGCTCAACCTTTATAGTATATATATTTTTTTGTTTTCATATAAATTTTAGCTAGCTTTATCTGTAATGAGCTTTTGTCATTGCTAAGTATAATGCAAAAGGGGTAGAAAGACAAAGAGATCTCAAGGTAGCTGCCAAGCTTATTTAGAAAAAAAGGAAATTTGTTGCTGAAAAGAACCTCTTCATTAAATACGAAGTAATTAAAAAATACACCAAATATTTAATACAGTCCAACACATTTAAGAGGTAAGTTTTGACTTTTGTAGGGTTATCTATTTTTAATTCTACTTCTCACTATCTGTCTGGAGTGAACGATTTTTAAATGCCCAATGAGGAAGTAAAGAAGAAGTTAGAATTCTAGAGGGAGTTTACCCAAATTTGCAGATAAGGATAGTAGGAAACTATTTAGGAACATCCATCCTCAGGAGACCCTCAAGGGATCCGAGGTTTGACTTCCTTGTTACTAGAAAACATGACTGACGCTTTATCTACATATACACAGTCACGAATAATATATAAATGATATATTATAATTAATGATTGATCATATTAATCGGTATGTCGTGGGGGAATCTAGTTTTTAAATCAATTTCAGATAGAATATATATTTCTTCTATCGACTACGGGTACGCTGTCAAGTTATTAGGTTTTGTCTTGCTTGGCTATCGGTGATAGAGAGGTCATAGTTCAAATTTATGTCAGGTATGTTGAGGTTATTTTTACAAGATTATTTCACACTTTCCTTTTATGCAAATTAAGGTATATTTGATTTAAATTCTACCCTCTGACATTATATTCATTTAAATATGTATACAACCTAAGCGGTTAGTAATAAGAGGTAGTAAATGTAACTAAATGAAAAAGTTATTTGATAACTTAACAAAAAAAGACTGTTTATTTAATGTTACATAAAACCAGTTTATTACTTGCTCTCCAAAATATCGCCAAAATTTTAAAATCCAAATTAATTATGTATTTTATTACTAAATTAACTAGACAATTTTAAACATTTTTTGATCATAATTATTTTCAAATTTGTAAATATAAAACGGTTCGCATTTAATAAAGGTTCAATATTGTATTAACCCAACTGTGAAATGTACTGTTGGAGACTTTAACTTTCTTTAACATGAAATATTTAAACGAACGTCTGTAAAAGGCTTTTTCAAATGATTTCCCCTTTTCCTTCTACGCAAATGATGGTATATTTGATTTAAACTTTACCTTCCTTATTCTTATCGTGTAGAAATGCAGATATCCTGTAGTTGTAAAAAGACACACAGTATTTACTAAAATTAAATGTAATACAACAATACAAACTTTTTATTTTAAACACACCCTGGAAGTTGGGGCAATTGTATTATTTTCAAAATATATTCTTATTAAAATGATAGTTTTATAAATTGGTTACGTATATGTATTCAAACAAATCAAAGGATGTAAAAAATAAACGATATGACATAATCTAAGACATTTTCAAATTGCATTAAAGAGTGAAACATATTGTTCAAATATAGGTTCAAGTAAACCCCACTTATATAGGCTTTCCTGAGAAAAACAAACATATCATATTGATAATCATAATAAATAATCTTCATATAAAATTTTAAAATAAAATTACTCTATACATGTGTGGCTTTAAAGGGAATTCAGTAGGTCAATGGCAAATAAACGTCTAACTATGGTTTGAGCATATTGAAAAGATAAGTGCGGATTGAATAACGAAGCAATATAGGAAGTAGAGCGTGTGGATAAAAAGGAAGCTATAAGCCATGTAAGACGTGTATAAATGCTGTACACGAATGTTTGAAAAATAAAATATTAAGAGGTTTAAGTATAAAATAGCATATATGACTCGATGTATGAATGTTGTTGGAGTGAAGTGTTTATACAAGGATAGGGAAGTGTTGAGAAAATTAGTTAGAACGGATTAAGAACAGAGTTGTTTTTTAACTATATGCACAGTTTCTTGCCTACTCTGTAGGGATCGGTGTGAATATGTTTGTATGTATGTATAATTTTAAGAATAAGCTATTTTGTAAACTAACTTGAAGATATTTATATTTATAAAATAAAAATATATTATCTTTCATAAAAACCAGTTCCTTATTACACATTAGGATCTAAATCAATTTTCAAACAGTTTCAAATTTTAATACATTATCATAAGTAATCTATATTTTAATTAATTTTATTAAGAAGCTAGACATACACTATTTTATATCACGTAAAATTTTTCCCAACTATTAATTTTGAACATAATTGTCAGAACTCTTTTTAAATTATTTCAAAAATCATTCATCGGTCAACTAGGGCCTACTATTACATATATTTTTAGATAAATATATGAATATTTAGTTTGTATAAAGCTTACCAGATATCCGTTTTGAAACAAATTATTAGAACTGTTTTTTAAAATAGATTATATTAGAAAAAAGAGCAAAACAAGGTTTCCCTACAAAAAAAAAGAAAGTTTATACATATTTTATTTGTCATACCAAACACTCCCAAATATTTATTTAAAAATAATCATTTTAAACATTTTCAAAATAATTAAATTACCTAAAATACACATCTTAAATTACAACTAATTTAAGAGCTAAGGTCAACATCAGAAATAGTCCTAAGGTATCGTGTACCGTGACTACGAACGTCCTCGCCACCTAACCTCCGCCACCTACACACACTTACCCTGTTTTTCAGGGAGACCAGCGCCGTTTTTTGATTCTCCGCACACATAGACTCACATGACTGTTCACCGTTCACATTAGACAAGAATGAAGTAACTTAGTGCCACGTTATCCAGTCCACTTTCCTCGAGTGGCGCACGACGCGCAGGCGCTAGTACTCGAGAAATAGGTGCTCTATGCGATCACGCGTGTTACCCTACACCCCGAACTGTCACTCTTTCGACGTTGTGCGCAGGCGTCGAGGAGAGACTAACGCACTTACTTGCTGAAGATAATATAATTGGGCTTGAAATATCTCCCTCCCATATTTTCCCCGCTGGGCAAAATTGAATATAAGCTTGTACTCAGCATGGAGCTATAACTCTTTGATGTATTCGGATATAGAAACTTACAACATTTAAGTGTACATTTTGTTAGATAGGTTTTTTAAATTTTTTATAGGAATACTGAGGAACGACTCTATCTCATGCCAAATTATGTATGGATTCATTTGAAATTGCTTTGGCATATTTATTTATTGGTATTATACTAAATTTATTTATCTGATGATTATATTTGTTTAGTTTATGGGCATGCCTCTTAGTGCTGGTTAGGTTATATTGTTTGAAAATTAAAGGAAGTAAATTAACTTATGCGTGCCATGTTGCCAGATAGTTTTTATGGCTTACAGTTCTAGTGTGTCTTGATGAATATAATATTGTTTGGTATTTCTACGCGAGGGGGAAATTCAGTAAAGGATTTTGATATGTTCAAAGTTTATAATGGAGTAAGAAAATAAGTTATAATGTTATTATACTTTTTGGTCTATAGGCTACCCCCGCTTCTCGGGAATTAGATGGGAATAATGACTTTGTTTGTATACATTGTAGTCTGGGGTATGGTTATGAGCAGAAATTTAATAGTTGATATGTATAAGTTAGAGAATATGACATGTACAGACTTTATAACAAGTGTAATTTCATATATAGGGATATCTTTGAATGGCATAGTTATGTTGATCAGGTGATAGGGTGTTAACCCACTTTATATTCTTTTTAGAATATTGTTAACGAACATTAACTTTTTGCATTTGAATTGGTTCTGTTAAATTAGTTAGCATGTTATTTAATCTTGGCAATTGTATTTATCACGCTGTAACCTAATGATATTATTCCTTTTACTTATGCACATTCATTCGCTTCATGATAAATATTGTTGTGTTATTGCTATTGCGCATTGTCCTCAACCAACAAAATAAATATTGTTAACCTTTGAACACTAGCTCTGATAATAAACGGCCTTTGGGTCTCTATCAATTTCATCTCATGTGTTATGCTTTTCATCAAGAAAACCCAATTTCCTTTAACTAGAATATTTGCGCACTTTAATTTTCTGATAGTTAGCACTGCTAAATTTGGGGTTCTGAGTTTTACTGATTGGATCTGGACCAAAAAACGATCCCTAGTGATCTTCTTGTTTATTCTTTTTATTCAACCACCTTCTTTATTTAGAGAAACGGTTGAATCGATATACTAGATATGAACACAATTCATTTAGATATTTCGGATCCAGGACCAGAAACAGACGAAAAGACAGTTGGACAGTTGGATGGTTGGAAGAGGGACATGGGAATAGAAAAGTATGACAGACAGAATGGTATAATCCACTCTTTAGTGTTCGGGGTCAACTAAAACGTAAATATTCATCAAATTCTCGACACAAATATTTTTCACGATTACAATCATTTCGCTTTACACAAGAAATAAAAAAATACACACAAGGATTTGTTTAAAGTAAGACCAAGATTAAAATTTTCAAACCTACTTGGTTATTATTTTATATATACACATATAATTATATAAATGTTTATAATGCAATTTTTAATTATTTCAATTGTCACTAATAATTGTTATTATTTTTATAATATCAATTTATGTAGAGTACGAAAAAAATATGCTAAATTATTTGAACAAGTATCTTTGAAAATTACCTCTTTGTTTGAAACAAACATCTACTATTATATTGTTTTATTATAAATATGTAGACAAAGCCCATATTATGTTTGACTCTCTTTTCATAATAAAAAGTCCATTTTCGTTCCACCCACATAATTCCAAGTTTTCACCTTATCTTCATAATCAGTCTCCTCTCTCTCTCTCTCTCTTACTCACAATAATTGAGTTGAGAAACTTAATATTACATATTAGTCGACCCAGAAATTGTCATGAAATAGCATTATTGTATCCAAATATTCAAAAGTTGTGGTTTTGCAATGATTACATTATACCTTGTAGTTTTAACTGTAGTTAATTATGGCTTATCAAGAGTATTTTAATTTTCTAAACTTGTTTCTGAAAACCTAAGAAATAAAATTTAATTTTTTAACTCATATTTGTTGTTGCTTGCTATGTAAATAAAACTTACAAAAAAAAGTTTATGCAAATAAACAATTTAATCTGTGACTCCATATCTATTTTAATATTATATTCGTAAAACTCAGGTTAATTTGACAGTCATGTATTGACATCCATTCAACTAATTTAAGAGGCATTTATCGACGTTTATTTTAATATAATAATAATATTAACAATAAACAGGGACGTACACACACATAATAATGAATAATTATCAAACAAAAATGTATCGGAATTTGGTAAATTAATTTAGCTAACATGTGGCAATCCTTATTTTGACTATTCAAGAAGTATGTATCGACATTTTATTTTAACAAATTACTCAAAAAGGTTATCAACATTAATTTGACTAATTCCACATGATTAATTGGCATTTATTTAACTTATTTAAAAAAAAATTATCGACCAATATTCTATTAATTTATCAAAATTATATCGACATTTATTTAAATATGCATGTTCATTTTTTCATTAATTAAATGTATTTAACATGCACTTTCTGAACCGACTTATTATATCAGCACACGACTTATAAAATAACTTTTATCTAGAATGGGAAATCCACATCAATTTTAAACAATGATAATTTTTCGATCATGCCAGGAACCGAGCATGGGACCCTTTGCTCAGTCAGGCATTATACGATACCGACTGAGCTGAGGTGTCGGTTTAACTAAATGAACAGGCAAGTATATAGTTCAAGGGGTGTTAAGAGTGTATTTTACCATTTATAAACATTTGAGTCGAATTTGGTGATCTTGGGGTAAATTACTCGTCTTAGAATTCGATGTTAGTTGCTTAAAATCTAGCTGGGGTCTACAGACCTTTCTTGGAACATAAAAATCAGAAGCGCAACCCTCTTTGGGGTGAAGTAAAGCCGTCAGTCCCATGTCAATTGTGGCATGTAAAGGAACCCTATAAAGTATGGAGGAAATATCTTTCATGGAAAAATTGGTAGGCCCTTTTGTCATCGCTCATAGAAATTTTTGATTCAGATTTAATTAGTCTGTTCAGAAAGTGCACTTTAAATACCTCAAATAAATAAATAGATAGATAAATCTAACTGTTTGAAATCTAGCAAACCAAATCACTATTTATCTTCCTCACTTATAACATAATATTTTTATTTATTTCGACAAGAAATGAAAGTTGGCTCACATGTTAGAGGGAATAAAAAATATATTCTCACGTGGGCTCATTTAGTTAGATTTACTAAAGAGCTCTGGATTCAAATATTGGCTGAATATATTGATTTAATATTTCATAAATAGTTTTCCACTCTTCCTTCACGCAAATTCTAAAATATTTTATTATAAATTATACATTACCTATAACTGCTTTGTCAATGTATTTAATATACAGATAGGTAGTAAGACAAAACAACAAGAAAAGACAGAAAACATAAATATACAATAGTTAAACTGTAATAAAAAGACGAAGCTTCAGCGAGCCATCTGTATTCTATGGTGGCCTCTTTGAATGTTGAAACGGGCACTTAATTTCTTTTTCCTCCGGGCATTATGATCCTTCTACAATTTACTCGCGAAACGCGGCGAACCGAGTATTTCTTAAGCAGGCACTTAACATGGCGCTCCACCGTGACTAACACTCATTACTAGTCCGGACTTAATTTACGCCCGAAATTCCTACATTACTACCATATTCATTTTGTTTTAATTACATTTTTTTCACTAGTACCTCTCTCTCTCTCTCTCTTCACATATTCAATAGCTCAGGGCGTTTAGCTTTCTCTCTAAATCATAGTTCCCTAGCACGTACGACTCATTAATAATTTAGGATAAGTTTCATTAAGCATTCCTACTTTATACACACCCTTAACGCTTCTTAAGATATACCCTTCAATACGGTGAAAAATTTGGGTTCATTCAGCTAGTTCTCATTTTCTAATCATGTAATTTGATTCGCATGAACGTTACTAATTAATTTCTGTGAATTAAATTTAATTGCAATTCCGACGAAATAGAAATTTTATATATGTGTGTTTATTTGTCCATGGGTCTAGCTATTATTAAAATATTAATTAATCATTAAAGAGGAACTGTTTTTTGTTGAGTGAGATCTATAAATGAGGCGTGATTTTTTAAAAATACGTTGGTTTCCCCGTTTAATATAATATGTACAATCGTTTTTTTAAATTGCATTGTATTACTTCCTATAACAGTTCTTTACAAAACCCACGAGAAATTTTTTAATCAAAAATCTTACTTTAATAAAAGAAGAAAGTTTAAATTAATGAAAATAATACTAGGTTTAAAAATTCCTTATCTCCAACATATGATATTTTAATTAATAATAAAATGAACAGCGAGTATTTTTAAATAGTATGTTCAAAGCCAAGATTATCCATTCAAGGGGTCGGTATTGAAAAGGCAGCTTAGAAAAAACGAAAAAACGTTAGCCTGAAGAAGGCATGGTAAATCATAAATGATGAATCAAATAGAAAAAAACCACCCTCTGGTGCACCCATATCTAATATTAGAAAATTAACCTCTTTGTTACTGGAAACTCACGGTCACGTGTACGGGAAAATTCCTAGATAGCTCAGAGATGTGGTAAGAGCATTGGCGTACTATATTAGAGGTCCCAGATTCGATTCCAGAGCCTATGTGTCATTTTTAAATTTTCCGAATATATCTAGATGGAGTAATCCTCACTAAAAAGCACAATAATAGCTTTGGCTATTTGATTCTTAAATATGCAATCCCTTACAATTATAATAATTGTACAAGTGGCAGCATCAAGCTCATTACCGAGTCGAAGATGGCTGCGTTATCTAATGGCTCGTGATCTTAATAAAATCACACATTTATAGCCGATGATTTCTGCACGTCCATCATAGACTCTGCCTTAAATTATGAGTGAGGAATGACCCCGAGCACGGGACGATTCCTGGATAGCTTACTAAGCTAAAGGTACCGGGTTCGATTCCTGTGTTCAGGTTTCATGTTCCATTTTTAGAATATGATACTTAATTTAGTTAGGTAGAGTCCTCTAACAGAGAAGACAATAATAATTATTATAGTATGGGCTTTCTTTGATAGCTGTTGACGTTTCTTTTGTACTATACCACATTTAATCATTCAAGATAAAGAATTGAAATTGACCATTTGGGCACACATGTGTTGTTTAATTTAGAAATTGATATAATTCCAAATGAATGCAATCCAGGATTTTATGAACATAATCAAAATGGATACAATTAAAGATTTTCCTTAAGTTTGTTTATTTAAGAAATGTCAGAATGAAAACCATTCCAAGTGGATTCAATTCAGTAGATAGAAGAAGATATAATTACATTGCATAGAATTCAAGATTATAATTATGGTTATTTTATAACGAAGGTAGGAATGTAGGAATGTAGCAATGTAGGAATAAAAACCATTCTAATTGAATACATTTTAGCTTCAAGAGATAGTATAGTAGGACTGCCATATTACGGTTAGCAATTTACGGTTTATAAACTTACTAAAGAGTCTTTCATATACTAGTTCATAGTTAAAAACATATATATTCTCGGTAGATATCATCATTATATATATATATATATATATATATATATATATAATATATATATATAAACCTGTACTAATGGCCACTCACACTAAATATCAAGATCACCTTTTGATTCTGCCTTGGACCGGGTTGTTGAGGCTGGAATCTTGGCTGGGTGTAATGAAGGTGTTTTATCTAAATAAATAACATTCTTCTTTCACAAAAATTCAGGTAAATATACCTTAAATTATATAATTCTCGTACATACAACATTATTGTAATCTATATATACATATCCCATATATATAATGAATCGCGTGGTGGGTGATTTGTTTCACTTCGCATTATACGCCACGGATATCCTCACATATGCACTGCCACGGTAGAGAGGATGAAGGTGGAATTTATAAGAAATGCACACGCATTTATCTGAAGGGTGGATTGTAAATACTCTATAAATGTCCTCTCAGTACACCCGAAAGGAATTCAAATTATAACCTTCCTTCTATCCCGGCCAAACCATAAAAGCAGGTTATGTGGTTTATTGAACTGTTAGTAGATGAGTCCCATATGGTTTATTCTTATTTGATTGTCTTGTGACGATAGTTTATTTTATTTAGAAGTACAATTTAAAAAAAATTAGAGTTATAAAGAATTATTATCATTTATAATCTAGCTATAGAATCACAAAAAGGGTTAGAGCTCGATACAGGCGTTTGGTCGACTATTGAATGTATTTCTCTGCTAAAACCCTCAAGAAGATTTGGGTAGGAGGTTACAGGAGGCAGGTCGAAGGCAAATAATTCTTCCTGTGACCTACCGTCTAATCCCCGCCCTGCGCTTCCACTGGCCTGTATAAAAAAAGGAGGAATGCTTCTTTTCCGTCCGATCTCAAGTAATATTACACGGGATTACTTTCAGGATACTTTCAGGAAGAAGTGAAATGCCGTCTTCATTAGCTGATGTTCAAGCTAAGAGGACTAAATGGAGAACGATGAGACGCGTTGCAGACGTTTAGAAAGCACACTTTATTTTAAAAATGTTTAATAATTTAAAACATAGTTCTCACCCAATTGTTGGTGAAAGTATCAACATATTTCTGAATAGTTAGTAAATTACTTTTTTATTGATTTTTTAAAAAGTATGAACAGGTAAAAATAATCTAATTTTCAACGATATATAAATTGATAATACGCACCTAAAAGAAATATATGGTATGACACATTCACTAACTTTCTCAGATTGTGTACATTGTTCGAAGATAATTTTCAAAGTAGATATTTAGGAATCTACCCTCAAGTAAGTTTTCCTCCTAAAAAATACACAATATATGGTTAGTCAAAATAAACAACAATTAATATAAATTATAACTGTAATTGTTCAAATATTATATAAGATTTTAGAATTTAAAAAATTGGGTAATATTGTAAGCTACATTTAAATTTCTTTTATTTATAAAGATTAAAACATAATCTTATTTATTATGAAAGACTATTCCTAAGTATTTATTTTAATCTCAATCTTAAAATTCAATTTTAAGAAACTTCTAATTTTCTATAATTAAATTAAGATAAAATTATAATTATTTATTATAGAAAAATAAAGATACCATTATCATTGATCATTAAAAATAGTTTTAGAAGTCTTAAAAAAATTCAGTAAAACTGCTGTTTTTTTAAAATATAGTCTTACAAAAAATTAATTCATCAGCAAACTATTGAAAAACTAAAAAAACACAAATATCTCTATAGTTATTTGTAAATCAAAAAACTTAACAGACGCCTATTTTTAATCAAATCACAACAAAAAAATTATTTTAGAATAGTATATTTAAAAAAATTGTAACTGCTCTTAAACGAACTTTAATCTGTCATATCAAACAATGACAGAATATATATATATATATATATATATATATATATATATATATATATATATATATATATATATATATATTAAACCAAATCGCTACCACTATTTAAATAATATTTCAAATTTTGAAATATTTAATCATTAAATTTACTACACATTAAAACTTTTTATCCCACCTCCCCAAAAAACTAAAATAAAATTTAAGTAAAATTTAAAGTTCAACTCTAAGTAAAATCCCTCAAACTGATTTGGAGCCATGGCCAGGTATGTACATAGTAAATTAGAGAAGTTGTAAAATCCACTTTTAGGGTTGGGAGGCAGGGGGAACATAAAAGTTATATTTCATCATAATCTAATCTAAATTGAGCTCTTTCATTATTAAGATACTTTCCCTTGATATGGGAAATTAAAATGTCTAAGGTTATAAATTTTTGTCAAATATTCCTCCAAAACAGTCATGTTACAATGTTATCACGTAAATGCCCCCTATAAAAACTGGATAGAAAAGTGTACACTAGAACGTTGCCGCATTCATTCGAAGTATCTTAAGCAACCCGTCTAGGTGGTTTTAAATACTAACATTTAAGAGTGCATTGAGAGGCCTTTATTGAACACTTCTGGCAAACAATATAAATTGGGAGTGTTCATAAACAAAGATAATACGAGTCTATTTACTCGGACAAAGGCCTAATTAAGCCATGAACACCTAATAGCTGGCCCCTGGTTTCTAGTTGCTGACGTTCCCCTAGGAAAAAGGGAGACTGAGTATCTCAAGTTGACAAAGGACATCCTTGAAGCTGCTAGGCTGAGCATACAAAAAAATAAATTACAAGGAGTCAGGTGACAATTACCTAATGCCTAACTCAGAATAGGAGGGTATCCTGAAGCTATTAAGCTGTGTTTACACCTAATACAGCAAACTGTTCATCCTAACCACACTAGCCAGCTGTTGAAGTGACTTGAAACACAACAGGTCAAGCCATAATAAATAAATTATGTTCGGAGGGAAACAAATGACCTTCAGTTAAGCTACAGGTATAATTATACATTAAGAGCAATTAAGTACTAATAACTATCTTACCTAGAAATAAAACTAGCAATGTCGTTAAGTGACAGATTGCTACAATGTCAAATCAGACACACAGATTACAACACATTAAAGCTACGCAAAGTTCTTGGATTAGGGGAGCAAATTACTGTCAGAAAGTGACTTTAAGATAATACCCTAAAATCTTAAGTGGGATTATAAGACATGTGCACAAATTAATGGACCATCTCTCTCAGTTGAGTAGTCAAACCAAGAAGTTCCCTGGCTGTTTATACTCCACGTGCTGGGGTGCTACATGGCGCTGATCCTGGCCACGGCTGAGTACGACACCATTGCACCCTGTGTAGTAGATACCTATTGTAGCTGGTTATTAACGAAGAAAAACAAAGATTTTAATATGTACTGCAGCGTAGTGAATATAGTTCTGTATTAGTTAGTCTTTCACGGTAGTTGATTGATAGTTGAGGAACTGCGAGATGTACATATTTTATATTCAAGTTAATTTTTGGTGTTCTTATAGAATCAGTCTCTTCAGAAAATGTAGCTTAAATACCCCAAATAAATTAATACCTTACTAACCGTAACCCTATTGGTGTTATTAAATTAGGTTGTAAGGACAGTAACAAAAGACATTATATCAAAAATAGTAATTACATTATTTTCTCAGCTCTCTTTTTACAAAAATATTGTCAATTTTTGCATTACTTTTTTCGTTGTTAACGTAATGCTCTAGTTTAACTTAGTTTGTAGGTCATTAACGTTTTCACTATGTATGTTAAGAAAATACTCTTTGATTTGTACAATAGAAAAACCCTATCTACACAATCCCTCGCACGCATTTAAAAGCCATGTCCTAAAAATTTGTGGTTATTTTACTAGAACAGCTGCTAAAAAAAAAAGAGCTCAAAAACTGTTTAAGGAACATAAATTAAATCCTATTTATTTAAGGATGATAAAATAAAAAGAAATACATAGTTTATACATACACAAAAATAGTAGTACAATAACAATAGTAAGCTTTCATTCTTCAAGGTTTGCAATATTTATATTATTAATATAATTTTATATTGATTTAAACCAACTTGTCATTTTATTCCTTTAAACCGTATCGGATCTTCTTTCATGTTGACTTTTATACGACATAAATTAAAATATAGACTATGATAAATCTACTTTTTTTCTCTTTTTGCCCTTCAGTAAACTACCCTTAATTCTAGGTTAGATATACAATTTCAAAAATCCCTTGGGACAACCCTATAAAAACCCTAGATACCATGTTTTAGCCTGATCAGTAAAATATGTTAGGCTCTAGTCCAAGGTACAGACAGATACACAGACAAATTAAAAAACTACTTTTTCGAATTTGGGGGGTCATGAAACTTTGAGATATCATCATTATCTTACAATACTTTCTCTCTACCTGTAAGATAACGAGAAGGTAAAAATTCTATTAAAATGATGATTAAATAACAGCAATGTGGTTGACATACATTTTTATGACTTATCAAACTCATTAATTTTACTTTATCACTATCTTACAGGTAGAGAGAAAGTATTGTAATCGTCAAAAAATTCAAAGTCAAGATTTGATGAATCTCAACGTTTCATGACCCCTCCGAATTCGAAAATTTGATTTTTGAATTTGTTTGTACCTTGGACTAGAGCCTAAACTATTTTACTGATCAAGCTAAAACATGGTATCTAGGGTTTTCATAGGGTTGCCTTGAGGCGTTTTTGTAATTGGATGACTAACCCTATAATTAAGGGTAGTTTACTAAAAGCAAAAAGAGAAAAAAACGATTTTATCAAAATTGGCTATAACGATTTTGATTAAATTTCATTTAAATACATTTATAAATATTCCAAACAAAATGGCTACTCTCAATATTTTGGCAAATTGAATTTAAGGGTTCCGGTCTGATGGGTACATTACCATTTCTTATAATATCTCCGTAGCTATTGGAGATAATGATGTTACTTATCATTACAAATATGTAGTAATATTTATAATACAAATATTTTATTCGAAGCATATGTTTATAAAACCAATAACTTTCAAGCCATACGCAGATATATGTATTTATTAACTTTTCGGACACTCATGGAAAAGTAGAACGCGTAAAAAAAAACCGTGTAATGTGGATGAATGTCAACGTCTTATGACCCCACGAACCAAAAAAAGTGATATTTACAATGCTGTTTGTCTGTGTGTCTGTTTAAACTTAAAACTAAGATTAGTTTAATAAATTATTATTATTATTATTATTATTATTATTATTATTATTATTATTATTATTATTATTATTATTATTATTATTATTATTATTATTATTATTAGCACCGCCTCTTACTACCCGTTCGGGTTATACACACTAACGCTAATGTGTAATGGTAGGGTGATTGTGAGATGAAATGAAGGACCTACAGTTTAACGTGGAAACCGAACCACGGTGGCGACCTGGCATTCCACACATTCACAAGATGTCTTGTCAGAGGTGTAGGAAGGGTTAGGAAATCAGATAAATCTGTGCCGGGACCGAGGATCGAACCCCGGCCGCCAGCACAGAAGTCTGACACCTTACCCCTAGACCACCAGGTCCCCTTAGTTTAATAAAGGGCGAAAAGAGAGAAAAAAAAAACAGATATTCTCAAAATCGTCTCTAACGATTTTGATTGAAATTCATATCTAGGCGTTGTTTAATATTATAAATAAACTGGATATTTTCATTTTACCATGAAAATGACCTTTAGGGTACTTTATAGAAGCTTACATTTCAGTACATCTGCAATTATTTGAGATATTAATTAACTTTTTGCAAAATTGTAGTACTATTACAAATAAATAACTTTTATATAACCAACCGTTTCTGAGATATTGGAAAATATATTAATACAATTCTGTGAGCTTTATTTATAAATAGATACTACTTAAGTTTTAACGCAATAATTTTCCAATGCCATGGAGTAATTAAATAAAAGTAAGTCTCTCAAGTAGTTTGTTACTTTTCCTTAAACCTCTTAGGAGAATTTTTTGTTCAACAATAACCTATCTCCTTCATTTTAGACTGCAGGGTCAATATTTAAATTTTTATTGTTCAAAACTTAAAAATGAGGAATTTAATAGCATTGCGATGACATGAAGATGTGAAAAACCTAAAATGTTAAAAAATTTAAACTGAAGTCGAAATTTTAATACGAAGTGTTGACTCTTGTGGACCAAATTTTAATCTTTTGTTATCGGTCCAAATATACAAAGGAGGACATTAACTCTTTAAAAATAAAATTATAAAATTTAAAACTGGGACTTGAAAATGTTTTACATAAGTATAGTGCAATTTAGGCTTGGGTTTGCTAGTGTATATTATGTCTTTTCACATATATTACGAGTTTTAAACCATAGAGCGATAAAGTCCGTGATTAGTTCTGTACAATTTTGTTATTAAAAAGACTTATTACTTTACCTTTATCAATTAACTATACCATTTGGTGCGACATATTTATTTTTAATTTATATCGACATATTTGACATTATTATAAAACCATGGACCGGAAACTTTTCTCAGACGCTAAGATGTCTGTCTACTGAAATAAGGACTCCAGATTCAATTTATGGTATGGGCTTAAAATTTATATTTGGAAAAAAAGCGGTTCCCCTTTCCTCAGTGATAAATAATGGCTGAGGTCTGGATGTTTTGTTTGTTTTATATTTAATCTATCTTTTAAGACGTATACTTTTATATTCATTCGATTTAAGAAATTCCACACCAAATGAATGAAAAATAAAAGAAACATGACACTGTAGACCAATATTTTCTTAATTACAGTTTCAATTTTATAGTAAAAAGCTTTTTCATTCTTATGAACATTACTAAAACAACTCTCATATATTCATACGTCAACTCATAGGATCTGAACTGGTCACTTTTTTATAGATACTATCATTAAGCTGGAAATCATACTAATAATTAAGTAGTAGTGCACTCAATTTATTATTAATATTAACCTGTTTGTATCCACTATAAGTGTATTTGTGACCAGAAAGCTAGAGATCTGTGTAAGCTGAGTGTTACTTAATTAAGTAAAACTGCATCTAGAGCCCCCTGTGTGAAAAATTTAGCAGTTTTAGCCACTGTTGAGAACCACGTAGACTAATTTCGATTGGTTCATGGATTGTAGTGGAAGGTAAAAACCCAAGATGGCTTCAAGTTTAGAATATCAGGACTCTTTACAGTCTATCTGAAGTAACAAACGGGAAAAACGTGATGGAAATTGTTACTTGTTAGTGGTGGTGCTACGTGGAACCATACCAATAACCGTGGATAATTAGCAAGCTGCTTAGGATAATTCAAACTTATACACACCCAGACTATCAAAGGCCATACCTACCTATTTTATAACAGACATATTCATTCTTGTAACTTGATCTACTACAGCTAAGGCAATTAACCCGCTTTCTAACAGTCTAGCCAATTCTACACTACAAACTCCCATGTGCCGATTCCAAACCTTCATCTCCCAAATATCCTCCTAACACGAACTTAGGAGGACATAAAAAAATGTATGAAAAATATTTGCATAAAATATAGTATGTATATATTTTTTAAATAAATGGTACAGAACTACTTAAGGACTTTCTCGCTCCAATTTTTAAGAATGGAGGTATTTACTCAAAACTTTGTAATATATGTGAAACTAGATAATGTACACTAGAAATCCTGAGCACAAACTGAGCTATACTTAGGTAAATATTTGTTGATTTTTAAATTTTATTTTTAAAGAATTCAAGTCCTCATTTGTATATTTGGACCAATAAAAAATATGATATTGGGTCCACAATGGTCAACTCTTCGCATTAAAATTACGACTTTCTCATTTATAAATTTTGACCAATAAAAATATATAAATTACTGAAAAAGATCATTGTTGTATAAACATTTCTCCTTAAAGTTTAAAGGAAAATTGACATTAACTTATTGAGAGACTTACTTATCTGCTCACTCTATGGCATTAGATAATTATTGCGTTAAAACTTAAGTCGTATAATCTGGATGACTAAAGCTCATAAAATTGTATTAATATATTCAGAAACTATTGGTTTTATAAAAATATATTTCAAATAAATTTATTTTTTATTTTTAATATTACTACCATTTTGCTAGGATAACTTATTTAATGTCACTTATAGTTGGTGATATATTGAAATTTCCGCTTTTGTGAAGTATCCTAAATTTATTTTCATCGGAAAATGAAAATATCCATTTTGTGTATGGTCTTAATCAACGACTAGATACGAATTTTAATCAAAATCGTAAGAGCCGATTTAGATAAGAAAATATTTTTTCGCTGATAGGCTTAAGGCTGTTCGGCCCAAAAGAAATAATATAATATTTATATTTATATTAGTAGATTTTCTTAATCCAAACTTGGATAAATATATTAAATGTAAATTAATTGTATATTTTAAGCACAGTGTTTACTCAAAGTTTGAAATTTTGGCATCTAATGCAACCATTTTTATAAAAACTAAAGAGCAAAGTTCTAATATTTGGAATATTAGAAGTATTTGAGGAGGTTTATTAATTGAAATAAATACTATTTCAATGAACCTTCAATTAAAAGTGTAAAAAATTGCCAAATAAATGCAATATTCAATTAATTATTTTGTATACTTAAACGTGTGTAATAAATGGAGGGAGAAAGTCAATTAATGCCGACTTCTTTTACTTTATAATGATACTTCATTCACATTAATATTCAATTTGAAACTCATGAAAATTGGTTTGAGTTGAGGTGCTTTATATTTTGCCCCTGGAATTTGAAAATATATATGATACAACCCCGCAATTGCAGAAACAGAATGTCCTGTCTGAGTAGAGCAGACATCTCATCCCTTCTCTCTCCATGTCACAGTTGTCTGTCATTGAAACCATAAATATGTCTCCAGTGGTTTTGGGTTTTGGCATGTTTGTAAAGATTATCGTCTTGACAATCACCATCTCTCTTTAAGGATTGTTACCTGGCTCTCCACCTTTTTCAAGTCAGTGTAGCAAGTGCGACATTGATTAAAGGATTGTTTTCAGTGTGGCTGAGTGTAATTGCATTTAATGTCTTTAGGGATGTGTGAAGCGTATTAATTGTGGAAAAACAATTTTTATTATTTTGAAAAATGGCCCACAAAAGTTTAAAGATGGTAGAAGATATTTAAAAGGCAAAAAGAATAAGCCTTTCAAGGCAATGAAACGCTTTTAGGAGAAATTCGGAAAGCCCAAACCACTAATAAGTTGGTGAAATAACTTCAAACATATATTATATTATTGAACTTAAATAATTAAGCTTTTTTGGATTTTTTTTTTAATCTGGAATAAATCCAGAACCTCCAACTTAGCTAGTCAATATCTTACCACTGAGCTATCTAGGCTAAATCTGTGCTAGGGTCATCTATCGCTCATATTTTAAGGGTTAGTCGATAATATATTTATAAAATCGTCGACCATTTAATAACAATCCGAAAACACTCCATCGTTGATCCATGATAGCTTTATGCTGCCGTTTGAACAATTTTTATTTATTTTAAATGGTTTCTTGGATTTAATTTGTAAAGCAGAAGTCACCAACCTTTATTTAGCTGTGGACCACATAATTGTTTTACCAAAACGCTGTAAGTCCACTTATTATCTATTTATAAAAAAAAATGGATTTTTTTTAAGAATGACCTTGAACAAAGTATACAGCTTACGATAAAGCATATATTTGAGTTACGTTAATATGTATGTACAATTATTCATTTTGTTAAATAAATAAAGATTGATTACTTTTTAGTCAGATTGGCAATGAGATTTATTTTGTAGGTTAATATATTTTTCTTCTTATATATAATTTGACTATCCCATTTTAGATAATAGAAATTATGAGTAAAATGACTTAAAAGATCTTGACAAACGACCACCCATTTTAACGGGTAGAAGTCCAGGATGTCGAGAAAATAGTAGTCATTCACGATAACCCAATTTTCACAGATAATTTTCAGTTATACATCCTTTGTTTAATCATCATGGAAATCGTTATTTGTTGCATGGCTGTAAATCTCTAAATAAAATATATCATCTTGGCTAAAATTTAATAGCTCAACCTTCATTAATTGTTGGTCCAAACACATCACAATTTTCTCTTTGGGTTCTGGTCATATAACACATCTAAATTTAGATGCCTAAAATAGTGAAACATTTATATTTTATTGGAATGTTATCGTTAATTGGAAGATAAATCAATAATATTGAGTATAATTTGAAAATAAAATAATTAGTCTACGTTTTGTTTCGCGAATGATTAAATTATTTTATATATGTTTTGGTATGTATTGTACGCCCAAAAACAATAAAATTATCTTGAATAATGTTTATAAAAATATCCATTTTGACTATCTGTTGTTATTTTTTTTCAAATAATGCATTTTTATGTTCAGTTTATTCAAATGATGTGTTTTATGATCATTTTAGCAAATAGTAACACAATACAAATACATAAGATAAGCTATGTTTTCAATTTACCGCTTAATTTTTGGCGTATATTTAAAATTAGTAATGTTTTGTGTACCCCATTAATCTTTTAACATTTTTACAAATACAGGCAGTAGGTTCAGTTATGTTTCCATGTTGCTAATTAATTTTGAGGAAATGATATTTCAAATATTTGAGTACTACATCTATATTTTAACATTCTCTCACTCTATCAAACTCTAATACTCTCACACACTTTCTTACACTCTCTCCCTTCACACATACAAACAATCACGCACTCCCTCAAACACACAAACAGAGTATAAAACACTCTCTTTAATATAGCTTTTCCCCCTTCTCTCTCCACACACACACGCTTTACACTCACATTCACTCTCTATCACACAATTTCTCTCACATTATCTTTATTTTACTCTCTTAAGCTCTCTCTCAAACGCTCTCTCTCTCTCTCAACATATTTTTTTTCTCAAACGCTTTCTTTTTCTTAAATGTGTAATGAGTAAAACCTTTAACTAAAAAGTGAATTAGGGTTTATTATAAAGAGATATAAAAAGATTAAAATACATTTTAGTGCAATAAATTTCAGCCATCGCTGCAACGACCAAATAGTTAATATATAATGTTACTTTTTACCGTCTCACACCTTTCTGGTTGAGAAAAAATAGTAATTGTCTAAAAATCTATCTCGAGATTTGATGGATGTTGAAGTTTCATAACCATCTTAATCCGAAAAAGCACTTCTTTTTTTTAAAAAAAGAATATCAGTCTGTAGCTCTGACTAGAGACGAAACTATTTTACCAATTGGGCTAAACCTTGGTATATGAGGTTTTCATAAGGTTTCTCAGAGTTTTTTTTAATAAACTATCCAATCTAATCTAACAAATATATAGCGACCCAATTTAATCTAAATTAAAATAGATTCACTCTGTGATTGTAGGGGTGGCAACATTTACTACAGCTCAGAAAGAGGGAACCGCTGCTCTACAGAATACAATATTTGTCTCTTTCAGCATGTTCTTAAATTAACTTACTAATTGCCGTACAATTGCAAGGTTTGATTCAAAATCTCAAGTTCAAATAATTTATAGTAAAAATGATTAAAAAAATTAACAAACTCATATGAATAAGTAATTGTTATTGAAAAATAATAATAAAGATAAAAATTTAATAATTACCTTTCTTTTACAGAAGAAATATACACGTTTACAAGTATATTGTGACATTTACCATTGTCAATTCACACTCTACACATTACACTTTTTTGTTTGTTTCCAAATGGTAAACTGCTGGGACATTTTGATGTGCAAAATTAGTTTGCCTTCTTACAGGCACAATTTTTCGTTTGACTTTATTTTTTATTATTATTATTTTAGAATATACACTTGCAACTGGCATATCCTTGTCCCCCAAACTTCGATTACATACTCTTAGCTTCACGAACATTTACATATTTTCCTGGGATGCCTTTATAAATTTGTGTGCCGGAAATCTATAGGTCACTTATATTAGATTGGATTGTAATATATTTATTATATTTATGAGACCATTTTTTTACAACTTTAATTTGTTTGTTTTGTTTGGATTCTCACGGAATACCATCGGGAATAATTGTTCATCCCACAGTTTGGGAACCGCTGCTGTAGACTTTGTTTAATAAACCTTCACTATTTTGGGCGTATTGCAATAATCCTGGAATCAACTAGACTGATATATATAAATACATTATATATATTACGGAGGTCTTTAAATTTGGAAATTGCTGAATGCTCTGTAGGAGTGATAATCCTCTTTAATCTAAAAGTCTGTTAGTTCGTTTATGTTCTTTGTAGAATGTGTTATTTCGTTTATGTCTTTGGTAGAATGTTTATCAATGTCTATTATCTTGTTTCAAATATCTTACGAGTTTTAAGTGAATATCTATTTTTATATTAACACTAGCGATAAAATCTAAGCTGTGCACCCTCCCAACCTTTTTTTTAAAAACAAATAAGCTCTTTTGCATAAGACAATCTATAAATTTGTTTGTTTATATATCTTATAAAAAAAATCATGCTAGAAAATTACTAAGCTTAGCTCCGTTGGTAATGCGCCCACCTACGGAGCTAAGGGCCCGGGCTCGATCCCTGGCATGCTTGAGAAATGTATCATTGTTGGAATAGGATTTTATCCTTTCACAGTGATGAATTGACAGCCAAGGAATGGGTTTTGTATCTGGCCTAGATTTAAGACTAGAGTAATTAGTACAAAGGCGTATAACTTGAACAGGTAGTTAGATACGCGGCGCTAAAATAAATGTAAAAAAAAAAAGCACCGTCAACTTACAATGGCATCACGTAACATAATTTTCCAGACGCTACTGTATTAGCTAGGGACAGGTTAAATACGTGTCCAGATGGACACTAATAATAAGTGCATTTGTTTATGCACAGAATGTCTACATCATTACACCAACACCCTCTTTCCCGCTCACAAACATAATCTCTTTTAGGTCTTTTTTCGTCAAATGTTTTTGAATTTATTTCCTCCCCTTTGTTCAGATGTAACGAATTAGTTTTAGAACAACTATCGAAACATATTTGTAGGTCACAAGTCAATTCCCGTGTCCAGATGTAATTTTATAATTTAAATAATATGTAGATGAGGGTATAAAAGTAATTAACAAATACTCATATTCGACATTATGTAGAGATAACGCTTAATGTTTAAATACTTAATTTATTAATTCGTTATATCTGTATAAAACACACCTAGTGTAATTAATGTTTTTAGTTTTATTAATTTCAATAGTGTGCTAATATTGAGAAATATCTAAAACACAAATAATGTACCCACATTTTTGAGGAGGGACAAACGGAGACCATTTAGAAAGATGCAACCTGTTTTTACCCATTTTACCCTGACCACCATTCATCATTAAAATAAATTAAATGAGCTTAGTGTTTAAATAAAGTAAAGGTTAACTTTAAAAATGAACCGAAGGTTTAATTCATTCACAAGGTTACATGGCTGGTCTAAGGGTAAGGTGTCAGACTTCTGTGCTGGGGGTCCGGGGTACAATCCTCAGTTCCGGCACAGATTTATCTGATTGCTAAACCCTTCCTTCACATCTGACAAAACGTGTATTAAACACTACTTGTGAATGTGTGGAGTACCAATCCTCCACCGTGGTACGAATTCCACGTTAAGCTGTAGGTCCTCCATTTCATCGTACAATCACCCTACCAATACATATTAGCGTAAGTGCGAATCACCCGAACCGTTAGTAAGACGCGGTAATAATAAAAATAATAATAGTTCGGTTCCTGACTTACATTTTTCATTCATAATAGCCAGAGAAGACTGTCTACTTGTAATATGCCCCCTCCCCCACCCTCACTATCCTACCAAAAAATCAGCCCAAGACTTTACAGTCACTCCACCGCTGACGAAGATAGGTTTTTTGGTTCTCAAAGGGATAGACCGTTAGCATTCACTTTTACCTTTTCCTCAGAGTCACAAACGCTATTTTAAGGATTTTTCTCAACATTAGCTCTGTTCAAACAACGTTAAGGTTAGATATCTAATTACAAAAACCCCTCAGGGAATCCCTATGAAAACTCAGATACCAAGTCTTAGCCCAATGGGTACATATTTTAGGTTTTACTCCGAGGTATAGACAGAGAGAAATGCAAAAACTACTGTTTCATAATCATGAAATGACGACATACATCTAAATCTCATATTAAAATATTTTTTGACGATCACAATACTTACTCTACCTGTAAGGTAGCGAGAAAGTAAAAAATATTTATACCAGATATTTACTATAAGCTACAATCCAATGTTCATAAAATTTGACAGCCAGAAATTGTAGGCCCACTAGATATTCCTTCACTCAGCCCCCTTCAGTGGTCGAAAGGTCTAAGGCAACATTCCTGTAATAAGTTGGATTAGACTTCCGGAGATGGGGAGATTGGAGTTAAAATCCCAGCCGGGTGTATTGAGGGTGGTTTAATCCTAAATTAAATGCTTTTTAATTCCAACTCCACTAAAATACGTCTACATTTATTCTAAATTCAACTTTATTATTCCCTAACATATTAGTGGAATTCTACATAATATGTAGTACATAGTACGAACTGGTAGGCAAACCAGATAACAAAAAATGAAATTCTCACGTATTTATACGATTATTATTATTATTATTATTATTATTATTATTACTATTATTATTAGCACCGCGTCTTACTACCCGTTTGACTTATACGCACTTACACTAATGTGTAATGGTAGTAAGATATTGAGATTAAATGGAGGACCTTCAGCTTAACGTGGGATCCGAACCACGATGAAGGCCTGGTATTCCACTATTATGCGAGTAGATATAAATTACTTAGTGTGTAGCTATCACATTTCATTGAAATAGTAAATACCCATATAATACAATTATTAATATAGCTAGGTTAAATACTTGTAATTTTTTTAAATAACTTGTATTAATTATTTCAATGAAAATTTGACTGTGTCGCCAACCGATTGTAATTTCCCTCATGAAACTGTATCGTATCTTACTTTACAAAATACGAGACAAGTAAAAACCAGTCTATTTATTGTTAGTGTAAGTTGACAATGGAAATAACCCATGTTTAGCTTACACACAACATACATATCTAAAGATTAGGTGAAAGAAATCCCTGAACTACATTGTGCAGTGGCTACGGGATCTAAAAACCATTCTCCCTGCGAGACAACGTTCTCGGTCACGCATGTCCTACACACCCCGTAGTGGAATTAGTATTCCTGGCTCGCTAGGAAAGATATTAGGAGATTTCAAGTGTCTCGGACACAAGAGCATTCTAGGGCGTTCATAAGTGGTCGTGGAAGGATCTAGGACTACATGTTTTTGCAAACATTGTGAGATTACTTGGATAGTCGGTTTTGAGACAAGATTAAACTATTGAAATTGGATGTGGGGAGATATATAAATAGTGCGGCAACTTTTGAATTTTGGATCTCACCCCAGATGTGTCGTCATATGGCTTATACTCCGCCGAGGTCACCCAAATCATTTAGTATGTGAGTTTCTTTCAAAAATAATTAAACTCTATTCACTAACTACCCAGTCTAAAAAAATAGACTCATCGTGGATTGTTTATTATTATAATCTACGGGGAGGTGTTTCCCTCACACATTTGTCTAAATTTGGGAATATAGTGTTCAAAAGTCACCATTTACATAAGGTTTCAAGCTTTAAGCAATGATCTACGATACTTAATAAGAAGCAAGGGTGCCAGTTTTATTAGTATTTATATTTTTCTTAAGAATTATCTGCTGTCCAGTTAAAATTTCGAATTTTATTATTT
The DNA here is from genome assembly GCA_039000515.1 of Timema cristinae. Classification (NCBI taxonomy): domain Eukaryota; kingdom Metazoa; phylum Arthropoda; class Insecta; order Phasmatodea; family Timematidae; genus Timema; species Timema cristinae. The sequence goes on along the minus strand of JBCFYV010011172.1, from coordinate 54,554,972 downwards.
ACAGTTCTATTTGGAAGTAGACATTACTTTTTCTATCCCAGAATGAATTGGTTTTTTAATATCGTTCAACGTAAACTTTTTTTTCTCACATCAACACTTGCATTATACATTTTAAAAAACACTTTTCCCTTAACTTACTTATAGTAAAATCCTCTCCCTATTCAGAATAAAAGTAATACTTTGTTCTTTATTTTCACTCAATATAACCGAGTTCAAAATACATATATTACAATCTTACAACTTATATAGAATAGAAAACCCACTTGTAGAAAGTAAATCAATCATAGACTCAAAATGTAAGACGACGATAACAAATGTCACTGATGTGGATTTGCGAACAGAATTGCCACTTGACCTCAGACTACGATATTGTGATGTAAATTATTGTTGCGCAAAAAAATAAGTTTCCTCGTGAGACTAATAAAATATCACCGTGGTTACCGGTATCACGAGATTGACCGTTGAACGACCCCTCCTGGACTCTATAGCGTTTTGTATAGTCTCGTATTTATTCAGACCGGATGAAAAAATATGTATCTAACTTGAGTTTTTCTTAATGTTTTTCTCTATTTTCATACAAAATAAGGTCAAATTAAGTTGGATTGGTTAGGTATAGACAAATGTTTGTCAACCCCCAGTTTGATTATCTACAACACCAGGGAAACATTTTTGTTTTACACAGCATCGTACTACCTGTCCAGGTTATACCCATATGTACTAATTACACTAATTAGTTAGGGATTAAGAAGGTTGAATTTAGATAAAGTGTACTTGCGTTTTCGTTGAGGGAGATTGAAAAACAGTTTCAAGAAACCCACCCTCAGTACAATCGACTGGGTTTCAAGCCCCAATATACCTTTCATCGGCAGTCTAGTCTATTATGAGAGTTACGCCTTAGACTATGCATCCACCAAATCAGTTGAAAAATCTTAATTTGACATGTATTTATATCCATAAATAAATCTTAGTGTGTTCTTCTAGGGTGTGTTACCTTTGATACTTAATTTTACTCAGAGTTTGACAGCTTAAACATCGTGAGAAAATATGTGTACAACATCAAAATAAGAAAACATAGAGTGTGAGGCTTAGCTTGTGAACACACGTTTTTATTTTCTTATATAAAATTAATCTAACACACATTGTATCACCTAAATAACACCACGGCCAGTCAGCATCTCATAAATCAAACAAATAATGCGTTTGAGAACCTAATAGCTTGGCTTACATCTTAGAATAAATTACCACTGAAACGAGTAAGAAATGTTCTGGCCCAATGGGAATAGCTCTCTGATTTGCTGAATTTGGTCACGTGATCACGAAACTTTCTCTCTGATTGGTAGTGGGGTTTCCCCCTCCCCCTGACCACCTTTCCAGTGTTCCAAACTTGTTTATTCGCGTCTTATTTGTTTTTTTATTTGTGCTCATTGCTTTTTTATTTGTGCTCATTGGTTATTTATGTCTGGGTAGGATTTGGACGGGGTTTGGATTTCCTTATTGTTGTAGGGAGTTTATTTTCGTAGGATTGGGACGGGGCGCTGGAATTTCTTATATATTTATTGGCGTACAGTTCACGGCGCCGGGCGCTCCTCCCATGGCATTGCTAGTGAGCGCTGGGAGCATCTTCTATGCACAGCCGCTTAGAAAAGAGTGTGACCACTGAGCAGCTGACAGCATATCACGGCCGTAAGGCCCCTTTCTCAGTTCCTTAACTCCTCACCCTTCTTACATCACTACGGCACAGAACGAACTATGTTACACTGACTGCTCCCTCTCGCAAGACTCTGTTGGATTGCCTTTATATTCACCCCTCCCCTCTCCTCACTTCATTATATCACTACTCAGTGGGGGTTGTCAGATGTTGCAACAGTAACTAGTTATAAATTTCGAAAGAGGGTGACAACAACCTTGTTGAAGTGTCATGAACCCCTAAAGAATCTTGGTGCAATGGTCATGGTCTTCTGAAGGTCACCGGTTCAGCAGGCTGACACTTGGATTAGACCTGAGTAATAAAATGAAACTTAATGTATACTCTCTTCTGGGCTAATTTATTTTACTTTTAAATAGCTAGACGTTTTAAACCCCGTGACCACTAGTGGGTAGTTCCTAGGCCAAGACACTTAGAAAGATTACACTTCTCATTCACTTATGCTTAGTGAATCTTCATGAGTGCTGCTCAGGCATATTAAAAATAATATGGTGAGCCTAATGTTTTGGAGTACGTGACTAACAAGAGGTATAACTTTAAACTCAATATATAAATACATTTTAAACTCTATATAATCAGCTAATGACATTTTAAGAGAGTGCATATTATAACATTTTTCCTAATTTAAATCTCATAGCTACATAGTGTCCCAAAAAATGAACCCACATTTTGACTGCCCATAACTCATAGAATTTTATTAGTTTATATAGGTGCAACTGAAGTTAAATAATGGCACAGGTATGACTAAGCTTTAAAGAATGAAAATATGTCCTGTGGTGCTAATGGAAGAACGAAAACGTTTAGGAAATACAAAGGCAATTTAGAAAGGGTTTCACAGAAACCCACCAAAGCAATGCCCCATTTCTCGTATCAAAGACAAGTTTGAAGCAGATAGAACTGTTCACGACATTCATATGGAACATTCTGGAAAACCAAGTACATCCCCCATCCCCAGAAGAAGAACAACTGCTAGAAACCATCATCCGATTCCCAAAGAAATGTCCATGACAAGCTGCTTGTGAGACAGGAATACCGATATCGAGCTTCCATTGCATTTTTAGGTAAGCCATTTTAAATAGTTAAATTCTAACATTAATCCACGCTCTCATTTAAGATGATCCTGTCCAGGGAGTTGAATATTTTGAATCATACCTGGATGTGCAAAATATCGAGCGTTTCCAAATTAAGTTGTCTGTAGCGATGCAACCTTCTTTCTTTTAAATAGCTCAATAAATCAACAATATTGCACTCACTGATCTGATAAAAATCCGCATTTTTCTGTGGAACATCATGTGAACCTATAAGAGTTACAGTGTGGCGTAGACTATCAGCACTGGTTATTCTAGGACCATTCTCTTTTTTACCAAACTCTCACAGGTGACGTTAACCTAAACTTGCCGTACGAATTTGTAGGTCCACACACCAATGCTTTGACTAAGATTCTTACTTTCGTCAAGATGAAGAACTTCCTCATTACTATCATGATATAAGGCCTATCCCGATTAAATATTTCCGAAAAATTATATTGGGTGAAGTGGTAGCATTGAATTCTATTTGCGTTCACTCGACCTCACGCCAATGGACTTATTTTTTAAATGGTGATACATAAATGATAAGTTTCACGGCTCAAAAACAGCAACAGTCGATGTGTAGAGTGAGAAAATTAAAGACAATATCCCTCAATTCCAAATAAAATGGTTCTTAGCGTTTTTGAATCCATTATTCCACGATATTAGCTGTGTATGGAAAATGATGGTCATCAGTTTTAACATTTGCGGACATGCAGGGGGGACTATACTTGTTTTCTTTCCTGGACTTATTTACTTAAATTTCCTTAATTTAACCGATAAACTTTGTATTTATGTTAATAAACACTTCATTTATTGTCATTCAAATGAGTACATATTTTCGGAACACCCTCTAAATTAATAGTGACGAAATACACATCATGACAACCGATTTGGGAAACTACAAACTATGAAATATAGAATGTGGAAACTTGGCATGAACCTATGTACTTAGGGTATTCTTAGTGTTGTCTATCACACTATGTTGTAAGTTAAACTTCTTTCACTGCATGATCACTGTTGTAGAATACTGCCAAACAAAATACCATTTAAATATTAAACTCAATATTATTAATTAGGGAAACTTAGGGAAACTAACGAATGTAAACTATTGACATTTATTTTTATATTTGATATATATTGCAATTCTACGTGCCGCCATGTACGGATGGCTATACAACCATTTAGAAAACAGACATTTTTCATATATATTAAGTGAAAAATGAAAATGCACAAATATGAGCTTTATTTTTTTTCTCCATTACAAACCTGAATATTTTATTCACGTGATCTACATTTGTAAATATACATATATGTATGCATACATTTAAATATATATATATTTCGTTTATCACTTAAGAAATATGGCTCTCTAAGTATAACAAAGACTAGTGTCATTAGTTTGTCTTAGTATGTTAAAAATTTAGAAACGCAGGCTTCTAATGTACATGCATACGCTAATAATATTATGTTGGGCCAGTTGTTAGTACAGAACTGGAATAAATCGATTTAAATATGTTGCCTAGTTGTCATTGCGCATGTTCAAATATCCCGTTTGGACTAACGTACAGCCCTACCATCCCCCCCCCCTATTTAGCACATTTTTTATTTAAAATATTCCTTTTTGAACCTAAAGCACTAGTATAAGCTCTGTTTAAGTTAGAAAGCTACTGTCAATGGTGTCATGTTGGCTCAATTTAAGATGGGTTGTAAGGGAACTCTACTCAATGCTAGAATTTTGTCAGTTTTTACTCAAATAGTTGTTTTTTACCTAAACTAAGTAATATATTCTTTCAGTTTTTTTTATATATTTTGTTTAATTTTCTAAACATTTTACTCTCGACATTTATTGAATATTTGATATGATAGTTGGAGAGTTAAACTGTACACTGCATTTGACTCTAATCCACCACCCATATTACCCCCCTAACTTTCCTCCAAGGTTGATTGGATACTGCTACCTTGTACTACGATTTCCATCCGAAGTAAATTGAGAAAGGCTAGTCTAACCTAATTTAACCTGACCTAACTTGGCTCACTCTCTAGCTTTGACCAAGTTAAATACATATTTTAAGTTTCACGATTCTCTTACTTATACAGGTTTTCCAGATTTCAAAATATAATTTTTATTATTTATTATGTTAGCGTATCTGTAAATACATAATTTGATATGTTTATTTTTGTGTACTAGATTCTTGACACAAAACTAAATAAATTAAAGACGAGTATGTCCTTTCTATTCGAGGGACTGTATGCATTGGATATAAATATATTAGTCGACACTAAGCTATGCTCTTTTACTTTATATTTCAAAAATCCCTACAAACATACGTGAAAATTTAAGTTACTTTTTAAAATTAGTTTATTTCTAATTTAAATGTTCAGTATCACACCAAATTACTAAAATTTTCCAAGTTTTCTATGATATCCGGATGCTGCTTACAAAGGAAGAAAATTCTAAGCTCTCGGTTGTAAATGTTTTACGTTCTCACCACCCCTCGGTAGATAAACTATTGTGATTGTCAAAGAAATATTAATTCGAAATTTTGATAGATATTGACGTTTCATGACCCACTGAACCCGAAAAATTATTTATATGAAATCAGTTTACCAATCATGTTAAAACTTGACCTCTAACATTTATATAAGTTCCCCCGAATAGTTTTTGTAATAATATATCCAACCCTACAATTAAGGGTAGTTTACTGTTGGGCCTAAAGAAGTTTTTTTTTCTTAAAATAGGCTCTTCTGATTTTGATTATAATTCATATTCAGGCACTTAGTAGCATTACAGACAAAGTGATAAATCTAATTTTTCCAGAAACTTGACTCAGGCCCCTATAAGGTACTTTCAATGAACAAATATCTCCAGTTTGGTTCATATCTCTGCAAATCTTTTCAGATGTGAGAAAAATTATCATTGCATAGTTGTAGGATTATTCAATATAACAAAATTTTAATTGAAACTGAGATATGGGTCAATGCGTTGCTTACACTTAGGTGCGGGGCTATGGTGGTGCTCTTTGGTGAACAGCGATGACTCTTTTAAACATTATGTTTCTTAAATATTATATTATTAATTTATTCTCTTTGGTGGAATGTGATGCTATGTTCACCATTATGTTTCTGCAACAATATATATGATTTGATTTTACGTATAAGAATAATTTAGAGGAAGGGCGAGAAAGTCTGATTTGTGCATTGTACAATTAATTTTCCCCTAGTTGTCTGGAAACTTAATAGGAAACGTAACACATTTCCATAAATACATAGATCCATAAATAATCACGGCATTCTCTAATGGGAAAATCAAGAAATCGTGCATATAGCTCAAAAAACAAACAACTTAGTACTTAATACACCATCACTTCCTTTGCTACACTTTTCCAACCCTATATACTCCCTTCGCTTCAAAAAAATTTATAATCTTTAGTGTGTGATGCTTTACATTGTCAGAATCACACAATTAAGTGTAATTCAACTATGCCACTAAACATATAATAAATAACTGTAGGTTTACGACTTTAGGTTTGTCTGTTAGGTTTCTTTCACTAAAAATCACCTTTATTAAAATTTTCATAGCAAGGGTAATGTTATCTTAAACATATACAACTAATAAGAGAATATATACTTTTACGTAATCATATCAAGAAAAGTGATCTCTTAATTACATATTCTATGGGATTAGGAACTCGAAAGCTCATTGCCACACTTACAAAAGTATTCCACCTATCCTTATCTTAAGCTATTTCTATCCAGTCCACCTCGTTGCACCCATCTCTTTCAAGTACATTCTAGTGATATAATCCCATTTGCGTCTTGGTCTTCCCAAGGTCTCTTTCCATTTGGTTTGGCTGTCAGTAATCTGAACAAGGTTCTAGATTCTCCATTCACCCGTCATGTCCTGCCAGGCGGAGTGTAAGTGTCTCTATTATTTTAAAAATGTATTGTGATGAGTTGATGTTATGTAACTCATCTTTATGTAAACTCATCCACTCCCCGGTAGCCTAATACTTTTTTGAAAGAAATGTTCCTAAGTATCTTGTTTTTGAACACCCTAAATTTGTTCTTGTCATGTAAGGTAAGAGACCACATTTCTCACCCAAGGAGAGCAACCAACCAATTTATTTATTGTGTATTCTGAGCTTTACATTTTTACATTCTCTCAATCTTACAGGTAGAGAAAGTATGGTGATTGTCAAAAAAATTGAGCTCGAGATTTTGATGAATCTTGACGTTTCATTACTTCCTGAATCCAAAAAAGTAGTTTTTGAATTTCTGTCTGTCTGTCAACTAGAGCCTAAACTATTTTACTGATTGAGCTAAAACTTGATATCTAGGGTTTTCAAAGGGTTTCCCCGAGGTATTTTTGGAATTGGATATCTACCCATAAAATTAAGGGTATTTACTGACGGGCAAAAAGAGTAGGAGTCGATTTTCTCAAAATCGGCTGTAACGATTTTGATTAAATTTCATTTATAAACATCAATAAATATTCCAACCAAAATGGATACTCTCAATATTTCGGCGAAATGTCTTTAAGGGCTCCGGTCTGAGGCGTAAATTAATATTTTTTATAATATCTCCGAAATTATTTGAGATATGAAATTACTTAGCATTACAAATATGTATATATATTTTTAATACAAATATTTTATTCGGAAAATATTTTTATAAAATCAATAACTTTCAATCTATACGTAATTATATATATTTTTTTAACTTTTTGGACATTAAAGTTTAAGTATTGCGACCGTAAAAAAAATCTAACCTGAAATGTTGATGGATGTCGATGTCTCATAGCCCCCGAACCCTAAAAAATAGTATTTGCAATGTCGTCTATCTCTGTGTCTATTAAAACTTAAAATTAAGAGTAGTTTTATAAGGAGCGAAAAGAGAAAAAAATAGGTTTTCTCAAAATCTACTCCAACGATTTTGATTAAAATTCGTATCTAGGCGTTGATTAAGTTTATAAATAGACTGGCTATTTTCATTTTCACATGAAAATGATTTTTATGGTACCTTACAAATCGTTAATTTCCGTATCTCCACAACTATTTGAGATACTAAACAATTTACCATTGCAAAATTGTAGGACTATTAGAAATAAAATACATTTATTTGACATATATTTTATAAAAGCAACAGTTTCTGAGATATTTGCAAATATATTAATACAATTTTGTAAACTTTAGTTGTAAGCATATACTACTTATGTTTTAACGCAATAATTCTCCAATGCCATAGAGTAATTAAATATAAGTAAGTATAAAAAAAAGTATGTTATTTTTCCTTAAACCTCTTATGAGAAATGTTTGTACAGCAATGATCTATATCCATTTTAAGACTCAATAGTCTATAGTCAATATTTACATTTTTTAATGGTCAAAATTTATAAATGAGGAATTTAATAGCAATACGATTGCATGAAGATTTGCAAAAATCTAATAAAATATTGAAAATTTTAACCAGAAGTTGAAATTTTAATACGAAGTGTTGACCCTTGTGGACCCAACATTTATCTTTTTTATCGGTCCAAACATACAAATGAGAACATTAATTCTTTAAAAACAATATTTTAAAATTTAAAACCGGGACTAATAAAAAAGTTTAACACAAGTATAGTGCAATTAATGGTTGGGTTTGCTAGTGTATATTATTTCATTTCACATATATTATGAGTCTTGAGTAAATATCTCCATTTTCAAACAATAGAACGAGAAAGTCTGTGTGGAGTTCCATACCATTTATTTTAAAGCAGTGAGATGACAACAACTTACTGTTCGATTATTATATGAATTTCTCAACTATTTTCTTTGCCTGTTTTATGTTCTAATATTTTTGTTGCTAATTAAAAATTGTTCCTAAATATTTAAACTAATTAACTATGTAATATAATTTGTTCACTGTAATCTCTAAATTATCATCTCCAAAAGGTGTTTTCTGTGTGATAGTATACGTAGTCTTTTCACCGTTCACTCCTAAATTGTATTATTTCATTACGAATACATTAACAATAATTTAGTTAAATAGTTTATATTTCACTATAAATGGCTCTTCCTATGACAATTTTACTTCATATCTACTTTTGATAGTATATTTGCATACCTTCATTTTTATCCTTTAATAGAAATATTATGATAGCTTTTAACAAAATAAATCAGTGAATTTAATTATAAAAATAGAAGCATTGTGTTATAAAAATATGTTATGATTATTTATTTATGTCTTACTAGATTTAATGTTGCGTGCTCCTTATTATAAATTAAAGGAATTTAATTTAAAATCACAGGATAAAGAAGGTTAGGCCTAGTAAAAGATAATGAAAATTTTTCTAGATAAAAAACGCTGTACCGATAGATACATTTTGCTATATAAAACATAATTTTCATATCTAGAACTATAGAGAACAAAAGTAACTTTAAACTATTATCTAGTATATAGGTCACTCATGTAATAATGAATTTTGTTTTCTAAAATAAAATAAAACCAAACTGGGGATTATAATGAAAACTTTTTTTCACAGTCGTGTTTCATTTCCCAGGTGTTTAATTTATTTTATAAAAAAGGAACAAAATGTTATTGTGGTTCATTGACACATATTAGTTTTAGTGCACATTGGTTTGAATAAAGTAATAAAATTAATGTTCATACTGTGAATGGGAGTTCCGCATAATGATTAAATTCTCGTCACTCGTCGCACGGGTTGTGAATTTCTACCTATTTTATATTGCGGTAAACTTTTATTATTTTGGAACTCATTTTTAATTCATTGATATTTGTTGGACATTGTTATGACAGAAGGCATATATATCAAATGTAAAGTGTCAGATTCATTTACAGTAGTTTTCTAGTCTTTATTTTAATTACTGTTTGTTTATATATATGTGTTCTTCATAATAATCGTCATCATCATCATCATGAACAGATTTCAGCCATCGGTGTGATCTGTTTGGACCATAAGTCTCTCCCCCACCTCTTCCTCCCCACCTCTTCCTCACCTTGGCTGAGTCCTCTCCTCTCTCTCTCTTCCTCAATCCTCCTTACTCACATCAGCCATCTATCCCTTGGTCTTCCTCTCGGCCTCCTACCTCCACCTCTATATCCAACATCCTCCTGGGGATCATTTCCCTCTCCATTCTTTTCACAGGCCATTCCACCTGAGTCATGACTTCTCTCTCCGGTCCTGTAATGGCTCTTCCTTTACTTTTCTTCTTTCTTTCTTATTTCTCATCCTCTCAAATGTTGTCACACCTTTCAAAACTTCTAGAAAATCTCATTTGACTCAACTTTATTCTGCTCTCATGCTGTACCTGAATCACCCACAGCTGTGTTAAGTATTTTAAAATAATTTTTCATAGCAATTGTGTTTAGCCTAGGATAGTTCTTAATTTGTCATGGTATAAATATTACGATCAGTGTTTTATTATACAATTTTTAGTGCAGCCTGGACGAATAAAACTTGAGTTAGAAACTAAGCAAAAACTGTAACCTATATATTTTATTTTAAGAACATTTTGATTTGGTAATAAGAGTTATGATCATTAGTAAATATAAAAAATAAAATTATAAAGACTCACAACATTTTTGCGTCACAATAATCATGCTAAAATGAACTAAACTATTGTGATGTATAGGCTTATACCACACTTAAAAGATATAGCCGTGCTAGACTATTAGTAAATAGTTCTCTAAATGACGAGATTGAAACTTTATTCTTGACACTGAATTGGTATTATATGTATGTATAAGTTGTGTATATATTTATACACTGTGTAGATATAGAAATTATATATATATATAAATATATATACATATACATATATATACATATACATACATATACATATATATACACATATAAATTGTGTACAAACAAATATTACGTTTATGGTAACCCCTATGAATCGATTTAAAACCTATCAAAATTAAAACAGCCTTCCAATTATATTAATTCAAAAAGGACAATGCAAAAAAAAAAAGGTCTATGTTTAAGTATTTTATCATTCTTTCTTATTATTATTTTTAAATAAACCACAACAAAATCATGTATGTATAACGTCCCTTTTTATTTTGGGTGCCCGGTAGCCAACCCTAACTACTACACTAACGGGGCACCCTAAGGTGTTACATGGTTGGGATGAACCCGAGCGGTAGGGGTTGGGATGGATGGTTCGTGGGGAATGAGGCTAGCAAGTTTATCCCAATAAGATATATTTACTATTATATTCAGATGCTAAACTACTACATAAATGTTAGGTAATCCCCCGTGACGAGGAAACACCCATGATAAGGGGACTCACGTAAACTACCCAGAGACCCGCGATCGACCCTACGGCAGGGGTGAACCGCCAGATCACATGTTATATTGTCACTTCATCTAACCGGCTACTCCACCACACAATGAATCCAGCATCGCTTCCAACATTCAACAACGTGTGTTCTTCTCACACACAAACTTGCTGATCTTGATTCACACCAGTCAGAAGGTCCATCGGTCGCTCTCTGCTTGCTCGTCAACAGGATGCAAGCTATATGAGCTATATGCATTCTCAGCAGGATGGCAACCCAATACTCTTGACTTCCAAAGAAATGTACAAGCGTGGGTTAACCTCCTACCAGAATAACCCTTAAAATAATTATGCTCTTACATATGCAAGAAACTGGTCAATTTATACACCACAAAAATACAAAAATGTATTCAGCCTCGAAAAGGAGAGAGATATAAAAGTGTTTTAACTTGCACATATTTCCAAGTAACTTGCTCCTTCTTTTCTATATAAGTGCACTAATCTGACTTTAAGTATTTAATCAAAGTGTATAGGAAAACTTTAACTAGCGACTTAAATTAAATTAGGTCTCTTAAAGGAACGAGAAGTGACAATTTATTTGGAAAGTCATTGCAAATTTAATTTAACACTCTTTTATATCTCAGTCCTTTTCAATGTTGAACAATTTAGGGATTTGTACGTTTTTTATATAAATGTTTTGGTGGGATATCAACACTTTATGAAGGACAGGTAAATAATACGTTTATTTAAGTAGGTACAGTACAGTACAGTACCTTAATAGTAGAAAATTAATGAGTGACTCTAATATAATTTTTAAAATATGTGTCCTATAAAAATGAAACAAATGGTTGTTGGAATCTACTTGTGAAGGCTGTGATAAGAATAAAAAAGAAGTCCTTTAACTCTACTAAATATACTACCTACACCCCTCTCTTCCTTCACCCCCATTTTAGGAACCAAGTTGAGATTTTTAATTTTACCCTGGGTTTATATCCTTTATGCTAATTTTCAATGCAATATGTTGAATGTAAGCTTCTATATATTTTAATGATTAGTGTGTCGTGAGTCCCAAAATAGGCATATTTTAGTTTATCTAGCTCACTATCCGCTCGCTAAAGCTAGAAACTTTAACTTTGTACAAATTACTTGAATACTTTTTCTTAACAGGGTTTTAAATTTGTACTTTCTTGTTATTTTTTGGAGATGCATTAGAGGTGTTGAGTGATGAATATGGCCCATCCCCTTGATATTATTGAGGACTATATTGAAAAGTTTAGTTTTGGTAGTTACCCTTGGTTTATATCACAAGTACAGTTCCTTTGCCAATTTTCAAGTTTATATGTTGACTGGAAGTACCATTTATGTTTTGATTAACAGTCAGTGAATTTGTTAGATTACTGATAGAATAAGGTTTTTGTTAATCCTTTATCTCACAAGCTGCTTAAGCTAGAAACTTCAACATTTAAAGATTGCTAAAATAGTTTGTCTTAAAAGGGGGTTAAAATTTTACTTTATTTTTATTTTTTGGAGACAGGTTGGAGGATTTGAATTAAATGTTTTCCTTCCTCTACCCATTTTTTGGAACTATTTTGAAAAGTTAAGATATACTATTGTATCCTTGCCTTACATTTAAGTTACAATCTCTATACCAATCATCAAGTTTCTATATTGACTGGAAGTACTCTTTAGGTTTTGATTATCAGTGAATGAGTGAGTTAGTGAGTCCTGATGAAATTTCACTAACAATTTGAGCTATAAGCTTCAACTTTAAAGCTGACTAAAAAATCCTTAATAGGGTATTTAATTCTAACGTTTCTATTATTCTTTCGAGCCAAGTTAAATAAGGATAAATGTAGCCCATACACCTTCTTACATTTTTGTAAACCATGTTGAATATTTTAGATTTCATGGTTTATCCTTGGTTTATATACCAATTATGACGGTACCTCCAAGCCAATTTTCAAGATGATATGTCAACTGGAAATACCCTATCACATATTTTGATCAGTGAGTGAGTCAATTAATCCCAAAATAAGTGTTTTTTAAGTCCAGTATCTCACTAACCACCTAAGCTAAAAACTTCAACTTTGGAATGATATATATAAAATAGTTGGTTTTAACAGGCTGCTAAACTTTAACGTTCCTAACATTATTTATAGTTGAGGTAGAGAGATTGGGAAAGAGGGGGAGATTTAAAGGTGCATCAATTTATATTGTATTATATGGGTACTGAATTGTTGTAGAAGCTAGCTTGTGCATTATCATGCACCTTGACTTATTTGCGCTTTGGGTAGGTTTGGCATACCACCTTGTTTCACATTTATTATTATTTTAGCTTACCTGCATTTACGTGGAAGGAGAATGGTAAATTATTTGGGGGAGATAACCCTCAATAAACCCGACTGGTATTCAATATTTAATCTCTCCATGAACAACAATAGTCGAGTCTATTTTGGGAGTGACGACTCAGACCATTCGACCACAGATGTGGGTCTTGCTCAGAGTTAATCAAGCTACGCAATAGTCTCTATGTTTAACCTTTTCCCTTGCTTAAAATTCTAGTTCCCTCAACTTTTTAATAGTTTTATTCAATTCCTAGACTATAACTCGATTTAAGATAACCCCCTTCCCATTTTCCCACTCACTCCTACATTTTCAAATATAATTTCTGCTATTACATTGCATTTTAATTAGCTTTCAGCTAAGCTCCAATTTAATTCCCAAGCCAATAATTGAGTTTTGATCTACTAGCCATCCACATAATGACGCAACGACGCAATTTAATTCATAGATAATGTTTGAATCCTTTGTACCCGTTGAGATTGTCGAGGCATGGTTGAGTCTATGGAGTTTAGGGGCGCTCTTTTGAAACTTGATTAGGATGTATTCTCGTAAACCGTGAGCAAGTGTATGTTCTAAAGCTGCTGTACAACGTGGTCAGGTGTTGTTTGAGTTTAATTGAAGTGTTAGGGTAGTTTTGGTGTAAGTGTAGCTATATTTGAGTTTTTTATTTAGCAGTGTGTCTAATTACCCGCTCAGATTAAAGGTATATGAACTAATAACGCTAGTGGTTTAAGGAATTAAGGAAATCATATATATAAGAAGTGTACACGCATCTGCGTGGCGAGAGAGTGGAATGCCATTTTTAAAAACGCCACCTTCATCACACCCGACTGGAATATGAACCCTGATCTTCCCGTTATTGATGGTTAAGTCTACTGTGAGAGGAGCGTCTTATACAATGTTGCCACCAAAGTAGGCTAGTGTTGGTATTATTATAATTTTTAAGAATCAAATAGCCAAAGCTCTTATTTATGCTTTTAGTGAGGATTACTCCATTTAGATATCATATTCTGAAAATTATAAGTTTTAGTGTGAATGTAGCTTTGGTGAGTGTAATACTTGTGCTAGTGTGTTAGTGTTTATGCTATATCTAGTGCTAGTGCTAGTGTTTATGTTAGAGTAATTTAAGTATTAGTATAGTTTTAGTGTTAGGTTAAAAATTACAGTGGTGTGTTGGAAGTGAGCACATTATTGTTATGAGTAATTTTAATTTTACTTACCTTGCGCTTTAAAGAATGATGTGCGTGCCTAAGACGTGTCTGGTTTAAAAGTTAAGATATTTTATATTAATTTTGTCAATAACTAATTTTTTAAATTGGATTAAAGTTGAACTTTACCTTTGACATTGACAAATCTGTTTTTTACTAGGTCTTGTTAGTCTTTTTAAACATTTTATAATATTAGTATTTCCTAATTTACTTAATAGTTATATACAGAAAATGCAGTGTTCATAATACTTTTGTTTGACCTGAACAGTCTATCAATAATGGAAAGTTCGTCTTGTTTGGAAGCTTTCCATCAAGAAAACTGACAAAAATCATTTGAATGTGTATTTGTCCATTCCCAATACACTTCTCCTGGGATGGTACAACTTTCCTTTGAGGCTGTCTTAATTTGGTACTTCTGCTACAAATTAAACTACTGATAATAGATCATGTTGAACTCCGTGTGGAATATTTTCACTGGAACCAAGCCTTCTCACCTAACTCTTTTCTTAAAGATGAATAAGGTTTCCTTCACTTATAATTGCAGCTACATTTATCACACAGGAATGATGTTGCATGACCTCAGTGACTACATGGTCCAGTTTGGCTTATGACTATACCTTTGCACTTACTCTTTTTCTCTTTAACATACAGAAACGTAATGTGTGTAGATGTACTCCTATGTAAATTGTATGCATACCCAACAACAACTTACTAACGACTTATCATTCCTCGTTGCCAGCAGCAAAGGCTTCAACAGCTCGCTTGTAAACCACAAAAAAGTAAATCTTAAAACGCTTATGATTATGTCAAATAAACCACCAAAACAAAATTAACATTAATACCTTGCCTCTATAACACCCTCTATTATCGCTGCCAAGTCCTAAAGAAGGAAGAATTTGGGTGTTGGTGAACAACGCTAGTGAATACTTTTAGTCTTATTGTAGTTTTATTACAATTTAGTGTAAATTTTTGTTTGGATTAAGTGTTGGTGTAGTTTTAGTTTGCTTATTGTAAGTGATATTGTAGTTTACGAGTTAGAGCAGTCTTAGATTTGGTGTTGTGTCACAGATTGACACCTGATGTTTTGCCAAAAATGTGCAAGTATGATTTAATCAAACCCCTAAAGTCATTTGTCTTAACTCAGCAGTCATATGCTTGCATAATATGTGTTATTGTTGTTTAAACAGTACTATGCCAACTTGCTAGGCTATTATTAGTAATCGATGGCAAACTCAGAGGGGGAAGATCTAGTTTACGGATGTATAAACCCAGAGTTTTGTCATATCACCTCCGGAAGTGGCAGGACTATATATATATATATATATATATATATTATATATTTGGTTAAGGTCATCTTCTAGTGTATTTTATACTATACTGCCTAGTAGATGATCAGTATGGAATAAAGTTCTGGGTGTGGGAGTCCCTGCATTAAATGGGAATGGTAGGCCCCATAAACCTCTCAAGAGACTAGCTAGCGACCTTCGAGTTGTCATATATTCTAAGTGTTGTGAGCCTTCACTATTGTTAAAGGCGTAACATCAAAGCTAGGCCAGAAATCGAACTTTAGTCTGTTAAAACAATAACCTATTACAATTACTCTAACCTAACTATTTCAAATACAACACACTATAGCTCATCTAGTTCCTACTAAATAAATAACTAACAGCAATCACACAATTATTTGGCGCCACTCAACACAACATACTAAGCCCATCCTGAAGGATCAGACCAATGATATGGAGGGTAGTAACCTTTAAGTTATTTAGTTACAGTTAGTGTCGCTTTGAGGTTAAATTTCCGTGTCAATAAAAGTGCAATGTCATTAATTTTGACCAATAAACGGAATCAAGTCGAGATTGAAGCTTTAGGTGTGAATTAAGATTTTGCAATAAGCTACACAGCTACCTTAAGTTTACAAATATTTTCTCACAAGACAATGAGCTCATTTGTACACAGGGAACTATAAAGTAAATAAAAATCAAACAAAAATTGTAAGATTATGTAAGTGAGATTTTTCACATCTCCAAATAAGGAATATACAGTTTCCAACACATGGTTTTATCGCTAAAATGCAATTATGTAGGTGATTTTGTAATCACTCTTATATTCAGAAACTAATACATTTTATACTGATACTTTAGGATCAGACTTTATACCATGATACAAGACACAACTCTGGAGCTCTTGACCATGACTCGTGAGGCCAGGGTTTGACCACTAGCTGTGTGGAGTAAATAGCATTTCATTTTCTACTACGTTATAGTTTCTTGTTTCCTCTAAAACCATATTATTTAGCTTTTTTTAATTTAGAGCTTACCTTTCTCATGCTTTCCCCTTATATGTAGCTTATATTATTCATTATATCACTAATTATTATTATTATTATTATTAGCACCGCGTCTGACTACCCATTCGGGTTATACCACTTACGCTAATGTGTAATGTAGGGTGATTGTGAGATGAAATGAAGGACCTACAGTTTAACGTGGAATCCGAACCATGGTGGTGGCCTGGCATCCCCACATTCACAAGATGTCTTGTCAGAGGTGAAGGAAGGGTTTGGTAATCAGATAAATCTTTGCCGGGACCGAGGATTGAACCCCGGCCGCCAGCAAAGAAGTCTAACACCTTACCTCTAGACCACCAGGTCACCTTATATATCACTAATCACTAGCAAAATATTTTGACTATAATAAAACCGAGCAAAAATAAAATGAAATTGCCCATGTCAGTTGGAATGTGGGCTGAAGCATCTACCTCCAATAGTCTGGCTGGCCAGTATTATGGAGTTAAGGATTGGAATATCTTATAGATAGAGATATTTTAATAAACCGTTTTTCCGTTTCCTTCCACTTACACGAGGGTAAATTCCCTTAAGCTTTATCTTACCTATAGCTACTTGTTTAATTGTAAATATGCGTATAGCCTTGAAGGGCAACAAAATACGATACAAAAATAAAGTTCACTTACTAAACATATTTATAAATTTTGTTCTAACCTTAAAACAATTCAAAGCTAATATATTTTAAGAATATCAGATCGGATAAAATTTGTAGAAAATATTAATCAAACATGGTCAGGGTGTGGCCTAATTATGTTTTGTTAAATAATTTATACGTGCCAATATTCTTAAAATATATTAGCTTTGAATCTTTTTAAGGGTAGAACCAAATTTATAAATATTTTTATTAAATGAACTTTATTTTTGTATCACATTTTGCTGCCCCTGAAGGTTATACGTATATTTTACATTAGAGGTAGCCTTAGATAAGATAAAGTTTGATGGAATTTACCCTCGTGTAAGTGGAAGGAAACGGAAAACCAGTTTATGAAAATATCCCTAATCTAGCTGAGATTCCAACCCTGACCTCCCAAACACTAGCAAGCCAGACTATTTGAGATAGTCGCTTTAGCCTAATAATGTTTTAGTAATTTTTAATGTCTATTATAAACATCTACATATTCTTAATCTCACTGTGAAAGTTAATACTTCCAACCTCTAAAAAGCCGAGAGTATATGTGCAGACTTCCGCAAAGCTTTTATATAGTTTCCTGGGAAAGTTTATCCTTATCATCAGAGCCACCGCCTACAGCCTCTAATAAAACCTTCTCAAAGTTTTGACTAAACAACACATCAACACCGGAGAAAAACACCCTCCTAATGAGCTTATTATAAACTCTACTATAAATGTAGAAGTCACATCAGTACGTCAACCTACATGTTTCATTAACTTTTAGTTTTTTTAAAAAATAAATAGACATGAAGTTAAATTTTACTAGAAACTCACGCATGCGCATTAAACTGAGCTTACTGTGTAATGTGTTATTTTTAAAGGAAGAACCCTGGTTTTGGCTGTGGCTAGGAGAGTTGACTTTCTGTTGTAAGGGTAATTAACAAAGGCTTAAAAGTTTGGGAAACATTTAATGAAACAGGCTTCATTAATAAACGCGGGTGAATTTTTAAAGGCCAAATTGTGTAAGAAACTTCTATTTCCTTTCTCGTACTTCCTTTTAATTTTACAATTTTGATGTGACTTTCTTTTATCCTCGAGAT
Organism: Timema cristinae; assembly: GCA_039000515.1. NCBI lineage: Eukaryota > Metazoa > Arthropoda > Insecta > Phasmatodea > Timematidae > Timema > Timema cristinae. The sequence goes on along the minus strand of JBCFYV010011172.1, from coordinate 54,536,301 downwards.
TAGGAAACTTTCAGAGATGTAACTATTGATAGTTAATTATAATTGTATATTTTGGGAAGATAAAATAATATAATAATTGTTTTCACATGTTTCATTAATCATCTGAGATATCTACAATAAATTAAACTAATGAAGTGACCACGTCATAATACTCGTAGTGACAATAAGCAGATAATTACACTAACGGATGGACTACTTCTTACTACCTATACTGACTACCCGTATTTAATTAATGGGGTGTATCGCATCTTGCTACCCATCTGGGCAATTTATATTCAATCAATCTAATGTGCTGATCCGCCTCTTAATAACAGATATTATTTTAAATAGTATACTTAATAATAAACTATATATCATATATTTATAAATATATATTACAAATTTTAGTTAAATTTAAATGGAAATTCTCGCACTTTGTGTTCTAGGACCCAGTGAATAATTTTTGGGGCATAAGCTTATTTATAACCATATGCATATTGGAATCATAAGACAACGATTAATTTAAATTATGACTAATGGAATGTACAGATCATATAAGAAGATAATTTTTTGCAAAATTTGGCGCCAACATCTTAAAACTAGACCTAGACTTAAGAAGATCCACATAAATATAGACTTTTAGACATTTTAGAGATATTTCCAAACTTTGATGCTTGGAGACCAAATAAAAAGTGAAAGCAGAATCAATCACACCATGTGTTGGAATATATTTCAAAAGAATGTTGATATACAATATACTTAATGTGAACGTTTTCAGCTAATACTACGCAGAGATATTATTGCTTAAAATTAAGCAAATATACAACTATCTAGTTATCTTTAGCGATATAAAAACTTTCTATTAATCCGTGGTATGAAATATTAAAATATTTCATTAGCATACGATATTAATAATTTATTATAATTTTTGAATGGAGACATAAAAGTTTATATTCTTCTGATCAATGACTTTATAATATATTTCGTCTATCATTCAACTAAAAAGAAAGTACAAATATGTGTTGTTAATTTTGTAGGACTTTTAGTAGTCAGAGATTTTGAATAATTAGTTCCGAAAAAAAAAGAATCAATAAGAACTTCAAGATAGAATGGGGTTTAGAATTTGACATTACAAGTTTAAAGTTTTTCGAGATTCTACTATATAATACTCCCCAGATAATGAAACTATACATTAGTGAAATTATGAAGCTAACTTATAAGTTAGTAATAGTGCATAGCGTACAGTGCGCAATTCATAATAAAAATACAACGGATATAATGAAATTTAATATATATTTCTTACATTGATCGTTATTTATTAATATAGAAAAGCCTAATTTATTTGAAATACTAGATAATATTTCTAAACACACTTCAATAAAGTGTTTATTAGAAAAATTATTAATTAAACTGGATCATTTGATACTTGAATTTAGCCTGTTTTATCTATTGCATTAAATCAAATTCAATTTTAATTTAGTTCCAATTTTATTACATTCATCGCTATTATGGTACACATACTTATCAATAACGCAGTGTAAAATTGAATGTTTCTGCTTTATTTTTAATCATGCTATTGACGCAGTATTACGGAGTTATGTAACTTACCAGCTATTAAATTATCAACCCTCAAAGTCGCGCGTTTTTAAATAAGCAGATTACTTTCCTTATAAATTGTATAGTTAATCTATAAGCAAACGCTTAAAGTAAAAAGCAAATATGTACTTATTTCCTCAAAGATTCCGCCAGTAAAGCTAATTCAGACCTATTTTTAAGTTTAGATTTATTTGTGCAATTGGAAAAATACAAGTGTTTGAGATTACTAAGGTCATGACATGCAGTACAAATGGGATATCTAGAACCGTATTCAGGATACTGACTGACAAACCCAATGGGAAGAGACCATAAGGAAGATCAAGACATAGACGGAAGGATAGCATTAGAATGGACCTGAAAGAGACAGGGTATATAATGAGGTTGACTGGATGCAACTAGCTCAAGATAGGTATAATTGGCCTACGTTTTTGGGTGTGGCAATGAGCTTTCAAGTTCCTAATGCCATAGAATAAGTAGATAAAGTGCAGCCAGAAACATAACACAGGTTTCCAATATTTGTTTTAAGTTAACAATATGTTTTTTCAAACAGCATGTTGGAACTGGTAGAAATAAAGTCAAATTTTATTAGGAAGAACCTTATATGATGGTTATAAAATTAATTAAATTTACTCTACTTTAACTTTACTACTGCGACGTAGTATACAATGAATTAAGAGAGATCTAGCAGAATGACTACAACGTCTACAAAACACATGTGTTCGATACATATTTAACTTAAAATGGCATGGGAATATTTATATGTATTTTAATAAACTGGGTTTGTGAAGAATAAATTAAAGGCGAAGGCTACACTTATTTGTATTATTTGGCAAAATATTATCGACATCTCAGCCTCAATACGTATCCTCACGGTTCCTATTTCTGAAGGATAAACACACCCGTACTACTAGATCAGAATCCACTCTACAGATATTCATTCCCATACATAGATCTCAAACATATGCTCGTTCTTTCACTGTCCTGGCGTCACAAGTTTGGAACAAATTAAATAACTCTACTCGCCATCTAACTTCTAAAATTCCCTTCAAGTGCGCGGTTAAGCAATTTATCTTGTCTAATAAGCTAAACTGAGTTCTTGAAACTACTTGAGCTTTAAATGAATTTATGAATGAGCGTGCGAAAATGTTTCTACTTATTTGAATATTCCTTTAATAAATTGTATTTCAATTAATGTAATAGTGTATGTTGTATACAACACTAGTTAAGTGGAAGAGAAGGCTAATGCCTTAACTTTGTCAGATAAATAAAGGCTATTTTTGTTATTATTATTATTATTATTATTATTATTACTACTACTACTATCCATTTAACGTATTTATACCTTAAGTAATAAGTCAGCACAGTTTTCACGTTTCATAAATTTTATAAACATACATATCATAGAATTAATAATATAAGTTTGTAAATTTGTTTCATTATTGGCTCTAAAATAGTATGTTTGTACCTTAAAAACATTCCTTCCAACCAAAAAAGCTCTCTAGTTGGATTCACGTGGCTGAATTTGACCCGGAAGATTGAAACTCTCCCCAACTCTATTTGCCTACAGATCTGGGTTTCATGTATACAGTTTGTTAATTGAGTCCACTATAAAATCCACAAAGCTGTACAGGTACTGTAAGTACATAACATTGTGTGTTTAAGTCAAGCAAACTACGTTGTGTGAACGCCACCAAACCAAAATTTGTCACTTGTTTGTACATCTCAATACGAATTTAATGAATTGAGTTTGTACACAAACAAGTGGAAAAAGTTTTCTATGTCCATTTTAGTGCGGGACCAGTGATGGTTTATAACTAGAATGTTTATTGTAACAATGATTTGTTTGTAAGTGAACATTGTGCCATTGGTTTATGATGTAAGGAAGAAAGCTTATCTTGCATTATTGCAATATGGTATAGTTTATTATTTAGGATAATAGTGTAATCCGTCCAGGTAAGGCTGACACCTATCAGCGTTGGCGCAATATGTAATATAGTTTCAAATTTTTTCTGTTGTTTAGGAAGATTACATCTAATATATTGTAAGATTTTTTCAGCATTCATCCAAAAAATGCTTATTATTATTATTTCTCTGATATTATAGACTTTTCTTTTTATGTAGTTTTAAACTGTGTCATTATTAATAAAGGCAACTAAGTGTCAAATTATTATAAAGAGAACGCGCATATATATATATATATATATATATATATACACACATACATGTATATACGTATATGCATATATATACATATACACATATATATATATACACATATACACACACATATATATATACACATATACACACATATATATACATATATATATAAAATGAAAAATAATTTTAGTTAAAACAATCGGCATGGCCAAGTTTTGTAAATTCGTTATATTTTTAAAAGATTTGTAAGAACCAAATTTCAAAGAATAGTAGAAGTTTTGAATATATATATATATATATATAATATATATATATATATATATATATATATATATATATATAAAATTATTTGTTATTTTATATATATATTTATTATTTATGTATATATAATATACATACATATATACTATTTATGTATATATAAATGTGTTACTATTATACATTTCTAGAATCAGCGTTTGTAGGATATTAGTTTTGAAATAGATACATTTTCGACTTTAGTCTCACTGTTAAAATATGTACCAATATACAGAATACATTCTCTATAAAAAAGGTTTCGAGCAATTATTTCTCTATTTACTTCCAGAAACCAAATTTTTCTCCTTATATAATCTAGATAAAGTGGGTCAAACTCGATTAACCAGAAGAAGGAAATATCCGGTTGGGTGTATTAAATAATTTCAATAGTAATTAAACTATTGAAAAATATTTACAACTTTTTACCTAATGTTTACAATATTATTATTATTATTATTATTATTATTATTATTATTATTATTATTATTATTATTTTAGCACCGCGTCTTACTACCCGTTCGGGTTATACGCACTTACGCTAATGTGTAATGGTAGGGTGATTGTGAGATTAAATGGAGGACCTACAGTTTAACGTGGAATCCGAACCACGGTGGAGGCCTGGCATTCCCCACATTCACAAGATGTCTTGTCAGAGGTGGAGGAAGGGTTTGGTAATCAGATAAATCTGTGCCGGGACCGAGGATTGAACCCCGGCCGCCAGCACAGAAGTCTGACACCTTTCCCCTAGACCACCAGTTTACAATATTGAAAGTGTAGGTACCTATAGAAAATTTTAAGATTAATTGTGTGTTTTGAACATATCTTGTAAAACTTTTATTTAGAGCAATGGTGTAATGTTAGTCTGTGAATTTGGTACTGAAGGATAACTGGAACTTCATGGGGGTTGGGTTCCTTTTCATGTGAAAAAAATACTTTTAAGCTACGTAATTACTTCCAAACACGGCAACTATGTGGTGCGTAAATCCAACCCATTTTGAAAATTTATTTTATTTCAAAATGAGAATAAAAATTTGGCATAACAACCTAACGTGCATGATTTCCTCTAGCTATGCTAGTTACCTAAATATTACAATTACACTCGTTTTATTTCTACGACGGTTTTTGAAATAACTGGTCTGCATTTAATGTTTTAGCCTTAAAGGTCAACGGGCTGCACAACATCATTGATGTGGCTGAATGCCGGCTACGGGCTGTAAATATTACATATCTGATCTACATCATGGTGAAAATATAGTTTTTATCAAATTAAAATTCTATTATAACTTATTAGCCTTGATAAAATAGCATTTACGTTAAAGATTCTACCTTAAAATAAAGATGAGCTTTTGTTTTTAGGGAATTGGTTTTAGTTTTAGGCCTATCTAAATACATTTTAAAGTGGTTAAATAATTTTAAATATGTCTCTTAATATTTGAGGGGATGTAAATATCATAACAAATTTAACTGATAGCACCTCCGGAAACATATTTAATACATCATGGCAACTACTGTTTTGACTAAACTACGAAATTTTTGAAAAACATTTGAAATGATTAGTAAGGAGCCTTTTAGAATATTAAGAAAAATAAAATTCTATTATAAGTGAATTTAAGTTGTACAAGTTTTAAACTTACCAGATTGACGTGAAAGAAACAAACATATGTAATATAAATATAATTTATATGCACAATATTTAAATTATATTTGTAAAAGAATTGGTAGTAATAATTACAAGTTATGATACATTTTAATTATGAATATGTTGAAATTGTAACAAACATCTAAAAATTAGGTACTTTTTAAAATAGACATTTGAGTCAATTACACTTAAAACTACGTTTAAAGAATCAAAGGATGATATGACTATGCATATATTGAAATTTAACGTATTACTCTTGTGAAATGACAGAAAAATTATTAAATTTGAAAAGTAAAAATTGAATTTATTTCTTAGCGGTAGTACCCTGTTCTTTGATTTATGGCTGGCTGCAAGAGCTGCACAGTTATTTATACGACATTTTTCCATGCACCAGCGGCATTATCCTCAGGTCTGATGAGAAAGAAAGATCACACCGAATGAAATGTATGATTAAGATACAACTCCCCAGCCAATGTAGTATAACATAAAATTAATGAAGGTTAATAAATTCTAGTGTTGAAATAATAAATAATTATGAAACATCATATTTACCAGCCGTATCGCTTGCTCTACGCGGCTGGTTCTTTTTGTAATCACGACAAAAATTTACACAATGTCCTCACAGCGTGGTACATTCTGTCCCCTTTTATCCTTCACATAAACATTACCATACAATTGTTTCCCCATTCCTAACCCTTCCTTCTGGTACACAAAATCTCCCTTCATTAGCCCTACATTGCACCAAAACGTGACACACATCGTTGAGTAGTAAACTGTGAAGAAACCGCACGTATCGTCCGTTCTTAATAAAATACAAGGATGATTTTAGTTTACTTTAGTGAATATTATAAAAACACAAAGTCCATAAACTGACATATTTGAAGATCAATGACGTTAGACAATCTGACGAGCAAGAAAGAGAAACGGCTTATAAATCACTCTTTGATCTCTTTATTTATAAAAATATATATTATTGTTATTGGTGTTGACTGAAGTGAGCCTCTACAATGCACAACCGTGGTGAGTTGTAATATCCAAGGAACAGGGAATTAGAGATAATGAAAAATTCGATTTATAAGGTTTTTTTTCATTTCTTTATATTTTCATTTTATAAATAATTCTGTTTTCCCAATATAATACAATAAGTAATATATGCATTCTTATATCATCTTATCATAACACTGTTTTATTGCAATTTGACTCAAAAGTCCACCATTTTTATTATCTTTCAAACTTTTTAGATGTATGTTTAAACTTCAATGAATGTATATTATATATGTCATCATAAGATATTATAGCTTGTAAGCATTACTACCAAATTATTATTTCATTCAAAATTCAAATTATAATGCCTATATTATTATTATATTACCTGGTTTGTCATGCTAAATTAGCACAATTTGTCAACTTTATCAAAAATTTAATTCTATTACTATTATTCTTAATCGTTCCTTATTAACTATTAAAATGTTTTTCAAAAATATGTATACAGGTTGCTGAGAATGATTTGGAAGTGTACCATGGTACCAGATGACTGGAAATAGGAATTATAATACTTATTTTTGATTTTAAAAAAACAGGAAGAGGTGTACGGGGATAAAACTGATTTTCCACTGTTTAAAAATATATGAAAAGAAAGTGGGAAAGAGAATAAGAAAAAAAATTAAAGTAAGGCGGAGAGAGTAACAGGACTGATATAGAGAACAGAGGTTCACAATAGACTTTATCGTTGCTATACCACACCTGATGGAAATAAGGTATAAATTTGGGAAAGACTTGAAATGGTATTTACTCTATACATATGGAAAAAGGCATATGCTATCGTGGATAGAAATAAAGATTGGAAAGAGATGGATAAGACGGATAGGTGGAGAACAAAGTGGTTCCAAATAAAAAAATGGAATGAAACTGGGGAGAAGCCTCTCCCCACTATTATTTGTAATGGTAATGGAAATGGTCATGAAAATATAGTTAGTAAAACTCGGGGAGGAATGATTGAAAGCAATCCATAACGTTTGCCGATCACTTGATAGTATGAGGGGAAGAGGAAGAGTAGGTTCAGGAGAAGGAAAAGAAAGCGTGTGGAGTGAAATTTAGCATGGTGACATGATCGCAATGTCTAGGTAGCAGATGAGGCCTGGTAAAGCTAAAATGTATCATGGAGTAGAGCTGAGAAAAGTATATAATGTTAAAGATCTTGGGAGAGTTATTGAAACAAAAGACGAAAGTGAAGAAGATTTAATGAAAACAGGACAGCAGGGAGAGTTGTTGTATAGATATGTTATAGACTTGCAATGGAGAAGACAAGTGCTCTTGAATTTTAAGAAAGTGTTTAAAATGGCATACTTTGTTTTTGTACAAATTGTCACACATAGAGCAGAAACATGGATGATGAATGTAATAAAAGCTATGAAAGTGGAGGTCATGGGAATTAACTTTGTGAGAAGCATATTAGCTGTCACGAGGAGAAACAAGATTAGAAATGAAGTTATCCGGGAATGAGTGGGGGTACAGAGAGTACATGCAATTGTAGAGGAAGCAAGACTGAGATGGTATGGGCATGTAACGAGGACCGAGAATGAGAGGATGCCAAAGTAAATTATGGAAATGAAGTAATAGAGAAAAGAAAGCTAGGGAGACCAATAAAGAGATGGGAGGATCAAATATAATATAATATAATGTGTGCAAGTGAAAGGAGAAGAATGGATACAACTAAGGGAGGAAGAATGGAGGCATTTTACTAAACTGACCCGGCCACAGGCTGGAAACAGTTGTTGAGGATGATGATGACTATTATTATTATCATTACTAAGCACCACATTTTATTACCGGTAAATAACACGCTTATTATTATTTTATACATAGTAAATATGTTTATAATTAAAGTTGCCTAGATGAACCAAATATCAATATCTGCATACTGCTTGAAAAAAAGTTGATTTTAGAAAAACACAAAAAACAATCATCCGGAGTTCAATTCATAATAAGATAAAAGAAAACCCTTAAGGTGCAACACAAGGGAGAGCGATTAATTTTATAATTTTTATAGAATTACATTATTTTAGCCAAAATTAATCAAATATTTCTCCAGTGGCAGCATAGAGCTTAGTTAGTTGCATATATGAATATAAACAGAGACCTTGAGTATTTGTCAAGGCTGTCTATTTAAAAAGTGTTGACAAAAGTCCAGGACATCCTTGACAGATATTCAAGATCCATTGATATTAGCATGTACAGAAAACTAAATTATATGTTTCTAATGGAGAAATACTTGATTTATTTTGGCCAAAAATGTCAATTCTATAAAAACTGTAAAAAATATTTTCACTCCCTTAGGACGCACCTTAATATATACATACAAAATTCTACCATCCCTAGAATAAGACCAACCATATTTAACCCAGCAAATAGACAAGCTATCGACTGAACTAAAATGTTCCACGTATCTTAATATGATTACTCACCACGATATGCTCACTTTTCCTCAGGAACAGTCCGTACCCACGCGGATAACGTCCAGCATCCAACATATTCGGTGCTAACAAGCGGTGCAGGTATTGTTTTATCACTTGCTTGGTTCATTTTCAATTTGTTTGTCCATCTGTTTAAATTAGGGGTGCGGGAAGGGTTTTATTTCACGCCCTCTTGTGACAATGAGTTTCTGTTCTATCTGTCCAACCAAACTACTCCCCCACCCATATCAAAATGAACTGTGTGTATTCCAGCCCACATCAATGCCGCCATTATTTCAGCAACACGGCACTTTGGCAATCAAACATGTAATGCAGCGATTGCAATGTCTAACCCCTACCTTCTCCTGTACCCCTCCCTTTGTCACTTGGTGCTATAGTTGTGAGGATAGTGCGACCATTTCCATGCGTTTGCACTTTGAGCTTTGTTAAATTCCCTCCCTACGAACTCAATGGCACTTTTACGAGTTGGAAACTAGAACGTCCAGCTGAAATCCACTGATTAGCTGCGTGTGATTACATCCGGTCCCGTTTGCTGTGGTTTTGGAATCACAGTTTCTTTCCCTTCTTTGTCTCTCTCACTCTTACTTTTACTCTTGAGTGGAAAAATTTAAACTTTTTCTAGTACATTTTTTAAATTTGTTTGAGTTTGAGTCACGTGTGAATAATTCATGGGGCGAAATTCAAGATATTGGTGGGCCAATTTTTAACCAATCTCATGTAACAGATAAATTATAGGTGTAGATTAAGGAGAGAATGTAAAAATACGATTTTAAAAATCTACATGGTTGCTATTTTGTATTTAATCTAATATTTGTATTATTTCGTTCATTTACCAATATTTACTACCAGCGTAGTATATATGAATAGATATATAATTATATATAAATATGTTATTATATATTTTTAGAGTTATATAATATATATATATATATATATATAATATTCAAGAAGCACATATTTGTTGTTGTTATAAGTAAGTCTTGATTAAATAAAGCTCTGTATGTTTAGGTAGATCAGATTAGTTTTGGTAAAATATACTTAAGACAAATTCATTATTTTAGATAGTAGGCTTTTGTTAAGTTATTTTAAAATATAGCTATGTTGTTTTAACCCGCTAATAAATTATATTATAACTACCACGTTGTGTAATTATATGGCTTTCTAGTATGAAGTATTATTTTAATTTACGTGTGTAAAATAAGATAACTTATTTTAGAAAGATCGTATTTATACCAAGTTTTGTTCGAATCAGCCTTGACGGATTTTACAAAAAAAAAAAGTTTGAAAATATTATTTCAAGTATACATTTTATTTGGTTGTGAAATGGATAAGTAAAATAAATGGAAATATTAAGACAGAAAGGGGAGCAAATATACTCTTACATATATGTATTTGTATTTTTTGGAGAACACTTTGATAATGTTTTATAATACTTTACTTTCACATTCAAGCAACAACACACCTATCTTTAAAATGAGGCTTATCTTATTTTTTGAATCTCCTATATACAATATTGTTTGGTATGTATCTAATAATCATTTTAAAAAAACACACTTAAATGAGATATTTAATAATCAGAAAATTATTTCAATTTAATATTGTTTATTTATGAATTGTACTAGGGAAAAAGTAGGAAAGAAACACTACACTTATCCTTCAGGATGATGACTTTTTTTTAGTCTCAACCCCATAAGAACCCTAGCAATTACTTTATATTTTAGTTACCCACCTCGGTGGCGTAGTTAGCTAACGCCAAGTTTCGTGTTAAGCTAGACTGCCGAAGACGAGGGGATTGAGGTTCATATCTCGCCTGAGTGAATTGTGGGTGGTTTTCATAAATAGTTTTCCACTTTACCTCCACTCAAATTGGTTTCACTTCCGCTATATCCAACCTTCACCATTCCTAACCCATTAGAGTAATTATTAGTACTTAAGCGTATAACCCAAACGGGTAATAAGACGTGGTATTAACTATAAGTATATTTTGTTTAATTAGTTTAAATATAACAGATATCTCTTGTAAGAACTAATCTAGACTGCATTTGAAAGTTCTCAAATTTGTCTAACAGATGGCAGCACTATATCAGTTTGAGTCTATATTGGACTTTCCTCCATTTTACCCTGTACCCTTAATATTTACATGATTAGTTTATATAGTGGATGCTCTAGCTATTTGACAGAATAATTTTTAAATATTTATTTGGTTTTTTAATATTTACTATAAAACATTTCTAAATTTTTTGCAATATTATTGTATTTAAAACATAACCCCAAAAACTAAATCGTTTCAAGCGGCTAAAAAACTTCCACCTTCATTAAACATTCTGTAAAAGCACGTGACAAAATACAGGAACTCATTTACGAGCCTTTTTTTTCTGTTCACGTGGAATTTTTTTTTTTTTACCCCTCTGTAATGTTTTTGAATTGTATCGCAAATGCAGTCATTTAAAATCCCTCCCCCAGCCTCGTAGTTTGTTCACCAGCTCGGACGGTCAACACACATTTTACAACGATTTTGTTGAGCCGGCGAGAATGCACTCACTTACTACCCCTCCTACTCACTCCCACCATAGTAAACTCCGGACCAAAACACTGCCCCCATTGTTTCTCCCCGGAGTTCCTGACGTGGCACTGCACAATCATTCCGGAATGTCGCACCCTCGAAATTCTCCGGTAAATATATGGACTAGTAACTGGAACGATATTACCCCTTCCCCTTGATTCTTTTTGAATTTAGAAATGTCTTACAATACCGTATTTCATTTTGAGCATGTCAACATATAATGTATACAAGAAGGGTCTACGTTAGATTTTATATAAAATAAGGAATATATATTAAATAAATGGTAGGCCTATGAAACAATCGTACCAACATTTTCATTTAGTGTATTAAGGATTGGAAACATATTTTACAATAAAACAAGCGTATAACCCGAACGGGTAGTAAGACGCGGTGCTAAATAATAATAAATACAATAAAATGTTTTGTATAGTATTCATAAATAGTAAATAATTGTAAAAATAAGAATATGTTCTTATTTATTATGAAAAATTATTCCAATTAGGCCTACATATTTTGAACTCATTTTCAACGGCTATTTTTGAATTATTTTAAAATATTTAAAATTTGTCATAAATAAACTGAACTTCTTAAAAATATTTTAGGAAAACCAATTAACACTTCATATTTTCATGTTAATAGTCTTCAAATACCAATTTGAACAAAATCGTTTTAGCCATTTGCAAAAAAATCAAATTCTTTACTAATAAGTTATCAGTATGAACTACAAATAAATGCATTTTTTAAGGACAGACAAATATTACAAAATGATATATATTGTAAAAAACTTAGATACGCATTTTAAATTAAATTTATTAAAATATTTTAATTTTTTAAAAATCATTCACGATTAAACAACTTTTAAATCAATTTTCACCCTAAACACAATTAGGTTTTAGAGCGCTATTGTGCATGTCAAGCACTCCATAGAATATAATTATAAATTAAATCGTAAAATATTTTTATCGAAAGAAATATCGTTATTTAAAAAAACTCACTCATCAGTAAACTATCTTTTATCCGTGCTAGGCAAAAAATAAATATATCCTGATGTATTCTTTATTGCATCTAAATATCAAGTTTGAACAACATTTATTAAATGGATTCAGATCCGGTAAAATGGTACTGTACGATAAATATATTAAATATGGATATTTTTGCTAAAACACTGTAGGGTAACTCCATTATAATAATAATCATTGTACTGTCGTTGATAATGTCTTTCAAAATTTTGACGTATGAATTTATTAAACCTTAGGGAAATCATTATAAATAGGTTATTACAGTTTTTAAATATAATATAGTAAGTAATTTTAATACTAGCTAATGCTTTAACTAAATATTTAAAATAAGTATAATAATAATATGTGATGAAGTATGTGAGACAAAGATCACAAGTGAGACCAAGAAAGAGAAGGAAGGAGCAAATAACAGAAGGCATGCAAATAATAGGAGAAGAATAGAAACAATAAAATTAGGAAAGGTGGAAGGCCTTTTACAAAACAGACCCAGCAACAGGGCTGGAAACTGAAATTAAAATAAGATATAAAATTATCTGATATATAATATACTTTTGCACCAACATTGTGTATGACAATAACCCTTTACAAATGAAATGAGCGTCAATTGTTTTAACTCTTGCTGAAGGTAGATAATATTACTTTTCCCCCTTCAACAAAATCATTTCAATTGGTCAAAACCTTATAGATTGTTAAGCCCATTAATCTAGTTTAATCTCTCATAGAATGAGTGCAGTAGAGAGAGGGTGGTTGATAACAAGTATTGGGAAAACATGGACTGATTTCAAAGTATCCAATGAAATAATCCATGCAGTTAAATATAATTACACTTTAAAGCCTCACAGAACCACACAGAATCAGCTGGGGGAAAAAAATACCAAATAAATATAATCAGTAAAATTGCATTGGTCACTTTAGACTACAAAATATAAATCCATGAACAAACAAGGAAGAAGTTGACATGTTACTAACAATCTTCATTATAATAATATCAGTTCTTCTGTCCAGTCAAAAAAAAAAAAAAACTCTAAGCCCAGAATATCTAGGAAGATGAAATTTCGCAGGAAAGTTGCTTCAAACTCACAAGGATGCAGGGAGGGATACATGGTGACCAAAAATTTCCACAGGGGTACCAAACTGAGGGGAGTTTTTTTTTAAAGTTGTTTATATCTCTAAACCTAAAAGACGTAGTAAGCAGAAATTTCTAGGTAGGTAGCCCCTGACCAAAAAGATGTAAATATAATTAGTGACCAAAAATTGCTATCTACCAAGTCAAGAACAGCAGCCTATGTTTGGCTAATTATATATATGTATAATGTCCAGACCAGAGTCCGACACTAAATGAACGAGGCAGTCAACTAAAATTAAAAGGAACAGCCTATGATTCAATTGACAGAAAATATTCAATACAAAGAAATTAAGTCAAACATAACAGAGAACGGCTCAAGTAATGAGAGACATACCACGAGATCAACAACGTGATCTCCGTATGTACATTTGGAAAATAATACAGAGCCTCTCCGATACAATTATCTCTCAGAAGTAGCAGAGACATTCGCAAATTAGGGCAATATAGTGCAAATCACCTGGAATGAGGGATTTAATTTACTATCCGATATTTAATCCCATTCAATTTTTGAAGCGGATTCCCATTTTGAGTTCATATCTAAAGCATATGGCATACCAGATTTACTATCCATATTGCAATCATAGATGGCATAGTTGTCTAAAAAATGGGGCAAACACCAGAAACATACTTGGAAAATTTGACTCAACTCCAATTTGACTCATTTTGACTAGATACAAGCAGTGGCGAATCGTAGCTAAAATAAGTGGGGTGCTGCTCCAGAAATTTTTTAAATTTGTTTTAAAATTGTATAAAAGGAAAAAAAATGTATAAAAAGAAAAATTTATTCAGAAACATGATAAAATCTTAATAAAATAAAATAAATATTTTTTATTTACTTTAACTTAAATTGTTAAAGTTCAAAGTTTATCTATTAATTTAAAAATGAAATCCATTCATCTTGTTTTAATTTGCACAAAAAGTTCAATAATTATCTCCTTGATCTCTGGATGACAATTGAGGAAATTTTTATCCATTGAAAGTATTGCAAGCGCATTTAGTCTTTCTGTTAAATAAAAGAATAAAAAATAAAAAACCAAATAGAATAGCTGGAAGCAAAATAATAATCTAATTCTACACTCTTCTATACTTTATCACATTGAAGAATATGGTACATGGTGTTTAAGCACAACACACACTGAGAAAAAAACATAATTCCTTCCACCATAGGCCAGAACCGGCACTGTGAGAGAAACAGTGCTCTCTCTACCTGGCAGTCCCACCTTCCTCCCCACCCTCCACCTATGTGCGCATGCGCACAACAGTCAAACACCACGTCGCTGGCCCTGTGAAGCGCACAGTTACATACAAAGACTCTTGTATATTTTTCATGAACTGGGGGATGGTTACTGAAGTACTGACATTAAGCTTAAGGAATATATATTGTACTACAAAAATATAGAAAAGATTAAAGAAAAAATAACTCATTATATTAAATATTATCAATAATATCAAGTGGAAATAGAGGGTGCTGCTGTTCCGCAGTGCCTATATACGAGCCGCCCCTGAGAATAGTTAAAATTATGCTCATCTTGAGAGGGTGTTGTATATTTTCTCGTGCTCTACCCCTCAACTCTAGCTAAGATATGTATAGGTGTGTGAACTGGAACATTATTTTCACAGGTAAGATTGTTTATTTGATTAGTTGCATGTTGACTATGGTGTAGACAAACATAACTCCACATACTACCCAGCAGAAGTTTCCCCGAATACGTATTTATTTATTTTCCTTTAATTTTTGTTTTCTCAATCGCATTAATTAATAATTATTTATATATTTTTAAAACCAAAGTCCTGGTATATAGATTGAGAGAATGTTTTGACCCGCGCACAACACGCGTTTTGTTAAAATGTAGACATATTTTTATAAGTATAAGTGTGAGAAACATCAAGTGTCGTTAAAATTATAACTTTGTTTATTTGGCAGAATATTACAATGCCACTTTTAAGTTATTGTAACATGACTAACTGTTGTTTATTCTTGGCGTTGCACTTAACTATTGAATATTAGGTGTGTTCGTTAAATCATGGGTGGTTGGTTTACATTAACTTCTAAGATTAACTGTCTAGAAAGACAATATTTGACACATTAAAAAAATTGTTTGCATTGAGCACCAATATTATAAACCAAGCCTCGTGACATCAAGTTGATTGGAAAATAATTAATATATGGTAGCTTAGACTGTATATTACTGATTCAGTAGGAAATTAATTTTATCAGGTCTCTATTAAAACAAATGAAATTTGAATTTATAGACTTAAACTTATATGAAACTTAAAATAATTCAATTGAGTGATTCTCCTAACACTACTCAAGAAAGGAATAAAACATAAATCAATTAATTCTGTTAGAATTAAACCAAATAGTACTTGATAATAGTTGCGCTGAGAACAATCCGGTAGAAAAATTCTGGACACAACCAGTAACCGGTAGCCCGGCAGAGCAAAGGACACAAATCTCGTTAACTCCTGTTATAAATAATCTAGATATAGGTCAAAACAACAGGTAACCCTATACGCGAACAATTCAAAATTTCGCCCGTTGAGAAGCGGCTAAGGCCTAAGTTAATCATAGTTTGATTCCCTTTATTCAAACACTGACTATGACTCCTTTGTCGTTTCATGGAATATTCTGATTTAAATAAACTTTAAAGCCCTTTTCCATAACTACTGCATATTAAATTTTTAGTTCTTATTCCCCAATAAATGCTTAGGGATACAGATATTTGTAAATATAACAAACTTATAGTTTAAAATAAAATTAAACCTTGAAAGGTAAGCTAAGAACAAGCAGAAGGGCAAGTCAAAGAAAACTATAAATACAACTATTAAAGGAAATAAACAAATGGAATGTATAGTGAAAATATGAGATACAATTTTTCTCACCATTTATGGACATATCCTCAGTCTAGTGTCTCTGTTGAAAGCTCGTTTACACTAAAGCCTTTCACCTCTGATCACATCAATAAGTTCAAGGGCGTCGCAACAAACAAAGTGGTATTTATTTGAATGTGGGACATTAAATTTGCACAATGTTTGCACATGAGTTATAAAATATAAAACTTTTTATATAAATAAAGCACAGCTACATTCCCGTTTTCCTAAATTAATTTGGCCTACAATTTAAACAAAACTACTTTAATACATCTGACTTTGCGTAAAGTTTCTTTTTAGACCAAATAAATCGAATGAAAAACCAATAACGTTGACTTCTATATACGTAATTTGTTTTTGTCCAAATGTGTTCATACAAGCTAACATTGGGTGGATTAAGATTTTATTCCAAATATCATGACCGACATTTTTTTTTCATTTTAAGACTAAATTACTTTAGGGCAAGTGACGTTAGGCTGATTCCATATCCCCAATACACAAATCTATGGATTAGAATAGCATTAATATATCATTGATGGCTTAGTTTAATATATTTTTTAGAAACTATTTGAAATATATATAAAAGATATTTTGAGGTCTATAACATTTATTGCAACTGGGATATTATTTTAGGTCGTTGTTTTAAACTTAGATTAAGTACATCTATATGTTTAATTTTAAATTAAGTAAAATTACACTATTTAATGAAGAAAACTTTAGGGCAAATCTTCGTTCCCTAATGAATCCATTAAAATACCCATGAAAGATAACACAAAATGGTAAGAGAACTTTCTACATCTCTAGTCTGACACAAACTCAGCAACTTTTCAAAGTAGAAAATCACATGCCATGTCAGGGATCAGCAACCAATTGACAAACACCTTTTGCAAATCTCCTTAAACCCATCTTGGTTGTGTGTTTAGTATTGTCACTTAAATTAGATGTGCAGTGGGCTATTTAATGAGTCAATACCATGCCTTCCGTCGGCCCTATTGTCACTAGACTGCTACGATAACCTCTTTGACTTGTCAGATTTCCATTGGACGAATGAGTTGGCTCCTCCTTCCACGTGTGCTGGACTCACACGTCAGGGAGTTAAGACACAACCTAGGAATCTTCTTAAAGAAGGCTTTTACATATATTACCATACTGGAAAGGGTAGCACTTGGTCGGGTTAGGAAACTAATTGGATTTGAGATTTTCTCACCTTCATGGTGACTTCCTTAACTCGGATGAGACAACCGGATTACCCTCTCTAACTCGTGATGTTTCTCGTCCCGGGATGCTGGCAGAGGGCCACCTCATGGCAGCCTCTGGGCAATATCCGCAGGGTTTACTTGAAGAGCTCCTAAATATCTGCCCATTTCTCTCTGCGGGAGTAAAAGGGGAGAGAACCAGACCCGCACTAAGCGGTTTGTACCTAGTACCTTCCAGGAAAGCTGTTCAACTAAACTCCGTGAGGTCCCCACTGGGCAACTTAGATTAAAGTACCTCTTTGGGGCAATTTATAAGACTAGTCACATGACCTCTCCCATGGGATCAAATGGGCTGAAATAGATAAACGTCCTCTTCAGAATAGTTATTCATACGATCACTTCAGACTTTGCTCCAGGTGAAAAATCACATTTCTGCCTTGACCTTCTCACTCAAGTATCCCATGAAAAACCTAAGGCTACAATCGATGACATTCACAACTATTTAATATTTTGTCATATATCCACATGCATATACACAATTGAATTCCAGAAGAAAGGATTGTCGAATGATCAAATTATGGCCATTATGTTTAGCAATAACAAAATCAACGAAATCAACATAGTACATCAAGTTGATTGTCCTGATGTTATTGACCAAGTTACAGATCCAAGTTTGCATAAATTGGTCAAAAATCAAATGATGTATGGGTCTTGTGGAGAAATAAGTCCCAACGTTCTGTGCATGAAATACTTTCCAAGAGATAACTCCAATGAAAGTCGAGAAAAACCCAATGAATATACGAAATTATCGACGCCAAGTATACTAACGAAGAATAATTAAGAATGGATATTCATTGAACAAAACCTTGAAAACCTAAAAAAATCAACTGCTTAAAAAACCTCGATGGTCTACCCGTTCCTCACACGGGAACTCTATAAAATAGCTTTGTTCATTTATAATATAAAACTAATCACAGGGAAAATATACAAATATTAAATTACCTATAAATATTTATCATTTCCAATTATGTTACAAAATGTAAAAATTAGCCTGACAAAAACACAAAATAATAATACAGATTATAATCTAAATATGTATTAAAGCCTAAAGATTATTCTAAAGATTAAGTTATACCTTTTCTCTAAACAATTTTTATACTATAATTTATGGATGGAAGTTAATAAATCATAAATAATTGATTGTTAAAGCGCTAAAAAAAACTAGTTTCAACTAAAATGTAACAATTTACAAAATAGTAAAGAATTATTCATTTTCATTATTTTTGGCCTAATTCAATCAAATATTTTAAATTTGCCATATTGAATTTTTTATTTTAGAACTTTTATAGAGGAAATATCTTGAAATCTTTCAGCATGCCTAAGTTCAGATTTCTAGGATGTTTAGAATGGTTCAAATAATGCATGTCGATAGACACATATCAAAACTATATCGAATTAAGATTTTAAACATCTAGTTTCACTCTTTATATAGTTTCCAATCCAAAAACCAATGTTAGCCAATACATTTTGAAAACAGTATTTGAAAGGAAACATTAGTTAGCTCCCAAACTGAGTTCGCAAACAAGCGCAACCCATAGATCTTAATAGTTGCCTAAGAGAGAACATAAGATGTGTAAAATAGATAGTATAAATTGTTATAAAAACAAATTAAAATGTGAAAACATCTTTACTGGCAAAACTGTTATACTCGTTCATTCTTGCACATTGAAAATATTGTGTGCTAATATAATCAACCGGTTCAGAAAGTGCATGTTAAATACTTCATATAAATAAAAAATAAAAGCGTGATTTTTAATGGTAGGGGAACCAAAACAAATATCACAATATTAGATTCAATTTATTGAAAACTATTTCTTAAACAGTCGGTTATGTGATATTGCCTACTGTATACAATTTTAGTAAATATTTTCTGCTTTAAATAGGATATTAGGGTTGACTTGGCTATCAAGTAAGACAGAAAAAAAACTACATTCCTCGTTTGTTGATGTTTTAAAATCACTTTCTGCCAAGGAAATTTATGAATAAGATTCATACAATAAAAGTTAATATATTTGAAATAATAGAAATTTAAAACGCAAATGTAACCACAAATACGAGTTAGTACGTTTTTTCGACACTAATTTGCTCGCTAATGATATATCGTGATATCTTAACCTTTACTATTAAAGATAGGAGTACAACAGAATAAGTCCCATCAAAATCTGGTGAATATATTTTGAGTTTAGTGGAAACAAACAAACAAACAGAATGAAATCGAACGTATATACAAATTTACAATTTTACTAAATTTTTGTATATTAATATTATGTCATGATTTATTTTAATTCAAAATTATAAAGTAAAACTGTTGGGCAAAGTTTATAGATCCTCTGTATCAATACTTTCCATTTCATTTATCGTAGCAATCACATTGCTTGATGTACGCACTTATATCTTTTTATTTTTCGTTACTTAAGAACGATTTTCCCCATTACTTCCCCCATCACGCTTTCCCCATTTTATTTCTTGTGCTGGAGGCGAACCATTACATTGTATGCCAGAAATTTCTTTGTGAAGTTTTTCGTGGGTGTTATACAAAGAGGTATTAGTTGAGAGAGAAGGTAAAGATGAAAACTAGTAAGAAACGTTGATACAAAGAGAGAGAGAGAGAGAAGAAAAGTGAACAACTAGAAGCCTTGAGTTGTATAGTAAGGATCACGAAGCAACCTAACATGTTACGAACCAGCTATTGGATAGAGAGAGAGAAACAAAACCAAGAGGAAGACCATAAAGATATAAGAGTAACAAAAACAATAAACAAAACAAAAAAAGAAGGAGAGAAAATAATACAAAGTTTCCATTTTATATGACGAGCCTTTCGAACACAACAAAACCCTTGTGGTATGCTGTTCCATTAAACAAAATGGCGACCGTTGCGGTGCTGGTTCCGTTCTATTGGGAGTCAAAAACTTTCACTTTGAGGTTTTCTCTCTTTAACCTTTCTGTAGGATCGAAAAGAATTGAAAATTAATTGGGTTTGTGTGTGCAATTCGAAAAAGATTTAAATACGTTTCGATAGTTATATATTAAAATGTATTTTACATAGAGTGAATGATGTCAAATACGTTTGTTTTTTGTAAATGTAAGTATTTGTAATATCAAATATTACTAAAAAATTGATAATTTTTACTCTACAATTAACATTAAAAATCAAGCTTTTTAGTCTAATAAATAAATTGTGTATATATATATATATACACAATTTATTTATTAGACTAAAAAGCTTGATTTTTAATGTTAATTGTAGAGTAAAAATTATCAATTTTTTAGTAATATATATATATATATATATATATATATACACAATTTATTTATTAGACTAAAAAGCTTGATTTTTAATGTTAATTGTAGAGTAAAAATTATCAATTTTTTAGTAATATATATATATATATATATATATATGGCATCAAACGCCATTTTGAGCTGCACAAAACTTCGGGGAGTATTATGTTCTGCAGAGACACACTTATGTCTACCTATTTAGGTTTGAAACTTTAAGTAAAATTCTTCTAAATTCATAGATTCATGCTGCTAGAATAAATTTATTAAATAAATACACAAGAAAGATATAATATTAAGAAAAATTGACATAAATGTTTATTTACTAAGGAACTTTACTTTTTATAAGAACTTAAAAAACCCACAATTTACAATATTTTAGAAAAATTATACGTATTTCACATCTCCTAAAAGGAATTTAATTCATTTATATAAAAAAAATTAATTTTCAATTTTTACTTCAATAATCATCACATAATATTAAGAGAGAATTCATTCATTTTTTATTAAATATTTGTACTTTAATGAACCTACAGTAGCCCCATGGCTTCTTTGGTGCTGATTGACAGTTCACAGGTGACTTCTGACAGTCAACATTTAGGTATATACTCACATTTTGACTGTCAGACGTGACAGCTGCTAAACACATTTTTTTGAAGATCATATGGTTCGGCATAGGAATACATAATTTGGTCTGGTAACTTTTCAAAGCCGTCAGTCAGCACCAAAGAAGTTATGGGGCTACTGTAGTTCACCATTAAGCTCATAAAAGTTGATTTTGTATTTTATATTGGCCCATGACTTTGGAAAACCCTTTTTAGTTGGAAAATACAAGGAGATAATTATTTGTTATCTTTGGCTGATTTAGAACATTATAGAATATGTTCTAGAATAAAAGAATTTAGAAATATTTTAAATAAAATTATCGTATTTTTTTTATGAATATGGTTAGGATGTAAATACCCTAAAAAAGAGTAAATTGTATTTACATTTAAAAGTGACGTAAAAGGAAGTCTAGTAATCAAGTGAAATATCCATATTATATTTTGTGGAATGTTAAAGATATTTCAAACACCATTATATTGAAATAGGAATTTAACACTATTCATCAGTGTATCTGGCATCATGATAAAAATTCACAGGAAAGTATTTTTTTTTTAAACTGTATAAAGAAACATAATACAAATTTTGACTAAGATATTTTTATTATAATAAAGCTTATCAAGTTTTATTTCAGAACAATATAGTATATATATATATATATAACTTTTTATTTTTGAGAACATTTTTATATAAAATGAAACTTTAGCTTTCAACATAAAACTAACTTAACAATATTGTGGTTTTTTCATTAATATAAAATATTTAGCATTTGAAGAATGTTGTCTATTTCATTAATTCTGTGTAATTTAAAAAATAAGATTTCATTTTCTTTATCTTTGTAGAATTTTTAAACTACGCAAAAAAGATAAGCAATGGTATTGTGATTAGTCAAGAGCTCTGTAGTTAGGTTTTTAAAATGTGGTAAAGGATACTTAGGATAAACGACATTCAATGTTCATTTTAGTTATCTTTATTTTCTTGTATTTGTACACGCCAAGCTTCCAAGGCAGGATTGTTGTATATAACTATTGTTGAACGTTCCCTACAAGATTATCTCAGGAATGAGTTAATTTTGTAAGGTAATTAGTGATTGGTCAAGTGTTCTTTTCTAGAGTCCACCAGTGGTTCTGAGAAAAGAGAGTCATGGTGTCACTGTTGAAGCTGAGAAAGCGAAAGTTTTATTTTACTCTCCCATGTTATTATAAGCTTAAGGGTGGCACACACACACACACACACACACTATATATATATATATATATATATATACATAATAATTGTACTCGGTTTTAAAGAATACTTTATTCTTAATATTTGCAGAACATCCAATTTAGAGGGGAGAGAGAATGATAAAGCCTAAGTAAAACAATCCCATCCTTAAAAACCACCACAGTGCACCAAGACAAGATTTAAAAGACAAACTTTCTAGCACTGGCAATATAATCTCTATGATACGCTTTTATTTATCCACCTTCTTATAAATATGTTGGTTAATATATTTCACTTACAAAGTATCTATTTGTATTACATTTTATAATTGATTATTTAAGAAATCTTATGTCACAATATCGTAAAGCTTAGTTGGATATACATCAAGTGAGAATCTAATTTGAACACTAAACGAGTTAATAAAACATTGGTGACCTGGTAGTCTAGGGGTAAGGTGTCAGACTTCTATGCTGGCGGCCGGGGTTCAATCCTTGGTCCCGGCAAAGATTTATCTGATTACCAAACCCTTCCTTCACCTCTGACAAGACATCTTGTGAATGTGGGGAACGCCAGGCCTCCACCGTGGTTCGGATTCCACGTTAAACTGTAGGTCCTTCATTTCATCTCACAATCACCCTACCATTACACATTAGCGTAAGTGCGTATAACCCGAATGGGTAGTAAGACGCGGTGCTAATAATAATAATAATAATAATAATAATAATAATAATAATAAAAAACATTATAATTTTACTTTACTATTCGTATCGGTTGGAGTGTGGTATGAGGCGTTAAACACATACGTCTGGCTTGCCACTGAAGGAGATATCAAATTTAGATTTCAAGCCATTTGTTCTCCACTCTCACTTCATGCAAATTCACATGCAACTCCTGAAATTATACATTTATTTTTCCTATTGATTGCTTATGGACTGGAACAAATTAGTGGAGCACCAAAAAAAATTAACAAAAAAATTTAACAATATTATAGAAAAACAGCTTTGTCAGATCAAAAATACTTTAGGAATCATCTTAAAATTTACTAATTTTTTTCCAATCAATCTTTTTTATCATATATATCTTATATTTACTCCTACTTCTCTGACTGTTTTCATGAATGTTCAACCCAACATTCAAATGTTAAACTCATTACAAGTTTACTAAACTTTACCAAGTCATTACTCCTTTATTTACTTTTCCTTGGACAAGAAAATCATGTTTCTTGTTTCTTCTTTGTAAAAGGAATAATTTCTTTGCCCCAACTTCTTACCATCCTCACCCCCCCATTTTGTTTTACTGTGTAGCTTATGGTGGCAGCGTAGTGAAACTTTAATCTTTAAATTAAAGAAAAGATAAACAAAATAAAACATTTGACATATACTACATCGTGCGGTGACATGGTGGACTGTAATAATAGTAATAATAAATTGCACTTTTTCAAGACAGACAGAACAATTAAACCACTAGCATAAAACTGAGTGTTTATATAAAATAAAAATTGGAGCCTAAAATATATGGTAGCTTATAAATAAAATTATTTTTAGTAACTACTTGACTACCATGTATTTCAAGAGCTTCCAAACAATTTTTTTCTGACAAAATGCAATTTTTTAATATAAACACATTTTTTGTGTTTGAATTTTGTATTTTTATTAAATTGAAATCTGTTGCTGGAAAATACTTGAGAAGATCAGGTGGACAGATATTATAGTGACCAATGAATAAGTCTTATGAAGAGTGGGTGAAAAGAGAGCTATTTTTGATGTGATCGGAATGGATCGGACAAATCTTAAAGAGGAACAGTCTTCTGCACGAAGTCATAGAAAGAATTTTTGAGGTAAAAAGGAGCTTGAGATGAAGGAGGATTAAAATACTAGATGACTTGAATGAAATAAAAAAAATCTGGGAGCAGAAGATGGAAGAGGACAGGGTGCATTTGTGGTCTAATTTTACTGACTAAAGGAATGTATATGTCGTAAGACAAATCACGCAATAATACTAATATTTTATTATTATTCGTGGGCACATGGTCTAAAAGTAAAACTTATATAGACTGATTAACTGATAACTGGGAGTTTGGTGTTCAAATTCCAGCTTGGTATAATTAAATACGATATTACTAAATAATTTCCAATTAGTAATAAATTCAAATGAGGTTTTTATAACTCTTTATTAAAAAATTATCCACCCATATCCCACTATCCTAATTAAAATATGCCTATATCTATCAACTAGCTATAAATGGGTATAAGGTGAATTAGGATTATTTTAAGCGGATTTTATGAATAAACTGTGTGTATCTGCGCTCTAATAACCAATTAGCTTTCAATTTGAACAGTCACAACAACTATTATCCTGGTCGTCAATTTGCTACGGTAGAAAGTAATATATCAATTCTATTAATATTAAGTTTGTAACCCCTCACCCTAAAGATACCTTGAATGAGAACAATAAGAAGCGTGTTCCAAATTAACATATTTTATCGATAAGACAAATGTAATAATATAATAATATAATATATACAACTGAAAAAAAACAAAGCGTGCAATGGAAAAGACGGACCACAATGACCGAGCAAGAAGATATACCTTAATTCAAACATCCATAGTTACAGCAATAAATGAATCACCTACACTAAATTATTTAAGGTCAATTCCGTAGATAATTAGTGAGAGTTAAGGTTATTAAAAAATGACCACGTCATATTCATAGCAAAGAGGTAATATGATATAAGTGAGCATAATTAATCTCACTTGACATGATCATAATTACATAAGACATTACTATCCATGCCCAATATGGTGGCATTTAAATTATAAAATATTAATTTACTTCTATATTCAATATGACCACACTTGAATAAAAAGAAAAATTAAGATAAAATGTTAAGAAATGCCATCTAGTGGTCTAGAGACAAAGAGGGTACTGACAAACCTCTGTTAAAGTGGCCTCAGAAATGTTATTTTAAATTTAATACTTTATTTCCATAAACAATTACAATTAAATATTTAATCTGAAAGGCTAGTTTTGAAGAGTTTAACAAAGAATAGATAGAAATCAAAAGAGAAATTTGTTTACAAGATTACTAGATTGCCTAATGGCAGCATTTAATTTAACTAAGTATTTGACGGTGGTATTATGAGTAACAATACACGCAAAACCTGTAAATGTATAGTCCTTGGAAGTCATCACGTTATCCCAGAAACAGATAGAGAGGAATTAAAAGGAGGGCAAAGATAGATAAAGGAAGAAGGACATGGCACATGCGTGTAACCAATGGAAGAACCGGCACTAGAAAATACAGTTATATTCGTGTAACCCTCTTGAAAGCATCCATAACGTTATATTATAGATCTCGAGGCATCAGTGGCGTAAAACTCATGACGTCATCTGGCATGACACGCCGTGCTGACTATGACTGGCACTCTCTTTATTCAAACGGGAACGTTGAAGTGGGTAGAAAGGGTGAAGCAACTTTGGGAGTAATTTTGTGAGCATCATTATTTAATAATCATGTCTGTAACATGTCCACATATATTAGAAGATAAAAATGCGTATATAGATGAGATCCCTGTATTCTTTGATCAACTAAAGAACGTGCTACCGACTGAACTAAAATAGTTTCAGCTAGAAGAATGAAATATTTTGAATAAAAATTTAATAATTCATGCAACATTTTACTGCAAAAATAGAAATGTGGCAAACTTCTAAATGTTAAATGTTTTAACTTAGTATCAATTGTTAGATTTGCTCAGTATTTGAATGAAGCCGATTCAAGTAGTCCCGCGTGAGTTTACATTAGGTTTAAGGTGTGAAACTCTCGTGTTAGTTTAAGTAATGTTTGTAGTATAAATCTATATTGTAATTTTTGAAGGTACTTTCGTTTTTTATAAAATTAGAATACTCTCGTGATATTTAAAGTAAAATTATGGAATATAAAGATATAACTTTACATTGGAAGAGTATAGGTTTTCGTAATATCTGTAGATGTTTAGACGCTTTTGTAACAGTTTAGAAAGGCTCTTCTAGCTTTTTATAATTAATTAATAGATTTGGTTATTAATTGTTTTCTAGCTTTATTAATACAAAGCTAACCTGGTCTAATTGAATTAATAATTTTTAGCCATAATGTAATCAACTATGTTTTTCTTCGTTCTACTAGATAAAGTTAAGGCCACTTAAATTACTGTCTGTTATTTTTTTAATGAATTAAATTACTCTTTACATTGAACTCTTTATTATTCTATTTTCTCTTTATTGTTATTCTGTTAGCTTATTCCCTCTCATCCTTGTAGTATTTTCGTTAGTGGCCTATTGCTACGAGGTAAAGAACTGAGAGGGTGTAACAACGCTATTATTATTTTTTGAAGTCAATTTTATTTCAACAGTCTTGTCATTCTCATGTCACAATGAACTTTGTGAAGTCAGTCAACGGTTAGATATTATCTTGTGTGCTGTTGAAGACAGAATTATGAACCGAACATAAAAATCATGGCTAGTAAAATGCAGCAACACGTTTCAAACTATAATGGAAAAGGTTACGTAATTTGTTGATTTTCAAAATTTGTATGTAAATATTGTATTTTATTCCCCTTGAAGCCCCCTTTCAATGATTTTATTTAAGTTTATGATATTATGGTTAGTTTCAAGGATTCTCACTATTAAAATATAATAAGTTTTACTTATTTAAACTGTAGTCATTATTCAATATTTAAAATTTTATTTTATTTGTTCATTACATTTCATAATATTCAACACAATTTGATTTTTAAATACTCACTAAAAAACGTAAATAATAGGCCACACACTAAACTATTTAAAAATTCATCTATTACTTAAGTGGCACTATGGTCGGAAAAGTTTCACCATTCCTGATCTATAATGTAGATCTGTGTTTCATATTTAAATGTATTATTAATTTACTCGGAACGATGCTCTCACTGGTAAGGTTTTCCCTAAATTCCACACATTTAGGAATCGGACAGTTTTCAGGGTGAGTATATATGTATCTAAAGCTCAGGTAAACGTTTTTGTGAAGTACTTGCAAGTTGTACAAAATTACGGTACGGCCCGCGTAGCAGTTTATATGCAACTCACACATGCAACTGGTTCTTTCTCATTTTAATTTCCACTTTAATAAAATGATATTCAACCGATACGATATACTTTTTTTTATACAGTATAAGAATAAATTATATCCATAAATTAACACAAAACTTGAGTACAGGATTTATTCACTAATTTCAAGATGTATCAAACATTGAGAAAACAACTCTCACGATACACCCATGAGCAGCGCATGCGTGAGCTTGAAGTCTTTCCAACAAAACGATCAGTGCACTGAGATTAATCTCTAATACCCGTATGAATACTACCGCAAGAAAGAAATTTTGAGTGCCAGTGAGCTAGAATACAGCTTTAAATAAATACAAACGAGACCACGTAATTTTATCTTGCGAGTGGTCTATTCCACCACTTATGATATTGCAATATCCTAAATCAGTGTCGGATACAACCAACAACCCATCAGTTGGGGACCTGTGGTCTATATGGACTACTTGCAACCTAAAGTTTGATGAACACTTGTTTTTATTGCATCAAAATGATTCATTTATACATTATTTTGAATGACATTAAACAAATAGGGAGTATTTTACAATCCAGTGTGAAATTATGCAAGCTTACCTCATTTCCACCGATGTGAGTCAGGCTCAACACCTCACTTTATAGTATGAGTACCACATATTCGTTAAATAGTTTATCAAATTCTATAGTTTAAGATACAGACTTTAAAAACAAATATATATTTATCTTAAATAGCCTAAATATGCCATACTATATCATCAGTGTTAAGGCTTCAAATAGTTTTACAGACTTTCTGATCCTGGACGCTAGTATTAAAATATTGACAGGTTGTAAATGAAAGTAATATTTGCACATTGTGTTCTAATATTGGTCACTTGTTGGTCAAAGGGTAAGGTGTCAGACTTCTGGACTGGGGGTCCACGGCTCAATCCTCGGTCCCGGCACAGATTTATCTGATTATCTAACCCTTCCTTACCCCTGACAAGACGTGTATTAATCACAATTTGTGAATGTGTGAAATGCCAGGCTTTCACCGTGGTTCGAATCCCACGTTAAAATGTAGGTCCTCAATATCATCTCACAATCACCCTACCATTACACATCAGCATAAGTGCGTATAACCCGAACGGGTAGTAGGACACGATGCCGATAATAATAATAATAATAATAATAATAATAATAATAGTAATATTGTTTTTATATTCCAATTCCTATAATATCTCTCTCTTTTGTTCCTTATTACGTTAAAAGTTTAAACCATTTCTCTTTTCATAATTTGGATATCATTCGAAAAGAGATAAATATTAATTTTTGTTAGAAAAGAAAATGTTTTAAAACCAGCTTTTGTGGATGCATGATATAGGTCAGCGGTTCCCATACTTTCTCTACTTGCGAACTCCTTTCACAAAAATCTGGGTTGCACGAACCCACTGGTAAATATCCATACCCACTCACTTAATTGTATACCTATTTTTTATAAAATTTTGTTATTAATTGTAATAAAATTATTTAATACCCTTAAATTAACCTACTATAGCTCGGTAGGTACTTTGTGATACCGTACCAATTATAATGAAATATTATTGAAACTACTTAACTAAGAGTTCAAATAACGATACATTTGTTTTAAAAATCATATGTGAAATTAAATAAGCAAAGTATTATTGTAATATATTCTAATATTTACTGTCATAATAATATCACATTTCACATGTTTTTTTAAAGTGGCATTGTAAATATCTGCTTTGATATAACAGAAATACCGTCCTTTAATCCCAAAATAACATGTAGATTTAAGTTTCAAAATGTTTAACATGTTTTAAAATCTACTCACATCTTCACGTTACTTGGTGAAAAGGATGCGTTTGCTTTGGATGACACAGAGCTTAACAGTCAGGAACTACAACGAAAAATAAAGTCTCAAGTCATTTTCAACATTGAGCTTGTTTCTCTATTTGTTTTTAAATAGGCATATGAAGTAAACATTTCTCGTTAAAATAGGTAGAAAATAAATGGCACGGAACTCCGCACGGACTTTCTCGCTCTATTGTTTGAAAATGGAGATATTTACTCAAAACTCGTAATATATGTGAAACAAATAATATACAATATCAAACCCAAGAATAAATTGCACTATACTTATGTAAAACTTTTTTTTAGTCCCGGTTTTAAATTTTAAAATAGTGTTTTTAAAGAATTAATGTCCTCATTTGTATGCTTAGACCGATCAAAAAGAACAATGTTGGTCCACAAGGACCAACACTTAGCATTAAAATTTCAACTTCCAGTTAAATTTATTGACATTTTATTAGGTGTTGCAAATAATCATGCCATCACATTGCTATCAAATTCCTCATTTATAAATTTTGACCAATAAAAAATGTAAATATTGACTATTGAGTCTAAAATGGATATAGATCATTGTACCAACATTTATCCTAATAGGTTTAAGGAAAAACACCATCAACTTTTAGAAACTTACTTATGTTTAATTACTCTACGGCGTTGAAGAATTATTGCATTAAAGCCTAAGCAATATCTCTTTACAACTATAGCTCAAAAAATGTATTAATATATTTGGCAATATCTCAGAAACTGTTGGATTTTAAAATATGTTTCATATAAATGTTTTTTATTTTTAATAGTACTATAATTTTGCAATGATATGTTATTTAGTATCTCAAATAGTTGTGGGGATACGGAAGTTTCTGCTTCTGTAAGGTACCCTAAAATGAAAATAGCCGGTCATTTATAATCTTAATCAATGCCTAGATACGAATTTTAATCAAAGTCATTATAGTCGATTTAGAGAAACTAGATATTTTTCTTTTCGCCTTTTCTTTAAAAACTCTTAATTTTAAATTTTAACAGACACACAGACAGACGAAATTGTAAAGACCAGTTTTTAGGTTTTGGGGGGTCTTGAGACGTCGACATCCATCAACATTTACTCTGTCTTTTCTTTTTAAATATATTCAATATATCATATATGTATTATTATATATCTTATACATTTTTTATAATTGCAGTATTGTCAATAAATAATTAATATGTATAAAGTATGTGTTTATAATTTAAAAATCCAATTGAATATATAGAGTAGATACAGTATATATTAAAATTTAATTATATAAACAGCAAATATAGGCTATACATTACATATATTATTAGTAATATATAAATAATATATTTAATCGTTTGAATATTTTTCTAAAATAAGTTACTAACATGTCTAAAAATATGTTAGAGCCACCACCATAATACTCTCAGATTTGAATTTAAGAAAAAATAATAAAATGTATTATTCAAATGAAGAAATATTCTTGTATTTATATATATATATATAAAATGGCGCTAAAATAATATAATAATAAACAATGTTTAAAAATAATAAAATATTCGTAAAATTATTCCTTATTAAATATTATTTTACATATTTTAGCTTGATATTATATTTACTGTAATGTATTCAATTTTTTGATGCACTTATTAATATTGATATATGTTTAATCAGTTTACATTATATTTTAAGAAATGTACTCTTTTTATTTAACGTTGAAACATTGGTGGCTAAACAATAACTTTTAAAACAAATGAAAGCATTATAAAAGGTTGTTTATATATCTATATGTATAATTTGAAATTATGTATGTGTATATCTCTATCTCTCTTTCTCTCTCCTCTCTCTCTCTCTCTCCTCTATATATATATATATATATATATATATATATATATATATAAATAAATACAAATTGTATTTCCTGTGTAAAACGTTATTTATTTCCCCCTTTTTCCTTAAATGTGTATTCTAGCAACAGTTTAAAATAACGGCTTAAGGCTCACCAAGCGCAAAATCTCGCTTGAACTACGAGTTAGGATTTGTTACGTGAGAAAAACACTCTTTTATGTATGAAATACAATAAAATGAATTTTTATAGATAGTGTTAACTTTTCTCTTATTAAAAAAAAGTTATTTTATTTATTTTGCTAGTTCTTATATAGAGAAACTATCTTTTTAATTTCACTCCATTTTTGACTGTTTGGGTTAAACACAAACATTAATTACACTAATGAAGTCGGGATGAGTACGGTATGGCTTTAGAGGAAATTAACTCACATTTGCATGGAGGAATAGTTGTAAATCATTTATTAAAACCACCTTATGTACTCCTAAACCGGGACTTTAACCCCAATCTCCATGTCACCTGCAATCCAGTCCAACACGAGTGACGCTTTAGGGATGTGACCACTGATTTGTGTTACTTTGAATTATTAGGATCTAGTTTTTAATGGATAAATTATGTGTAGTCTCCATTGCATCCTTAATTTGGTTAGAATTTGTATTAGATTGTGTTTTAACTTCTTTGTATAAATTATCTTAGGTATTTTAATGGAGGATTTTCCTCTATTTGTATAACATCTTACAAAGAATCGGATGAATGTATATTGTTAAAATTGATTACATATTATGCGTTGACCCGTTTAAATATGTTTAAATATAAAGATTGGTTTTAACTTTTGTGCAATCACTAGTTTTAAGAAGTTAATTTTTAATATTATATAATTATCATTATTGGGTTGGGATTTTAACCACTATCTGGCCATTATTAGTACGAGTGAGACGTACATAGTTTTAACTAAACTTTTTAGGTTATCTTAAGGGTAAACCATCATCGAAAGGGGCTATTTATTTTTGA
This sequence comes from Timema cristinae, assembly GCA_039000515.1. Lineage (NCBI taxonomy): Eukaryota > Metazoa > Arthropoda > Insecta > Phasmatodea > Timematidae > Timema > Timema cristinae. The sequence goes on along the minus strand of JBCFYV010011172.1, from coordinate 54,503,452 downwards.
GACAGATAGAAAGTTTCACAAACACAAAAAAAATACTATACCTCTTACTATCCTTGATAGGACATAAATAACTAGTATTGACACTTTTGATATTAAAATCATCTATGAGACTAATATGATGACAAACAAACTTTTTTGAAAATGTATAATATTATTTTAAGATATACCAAAACTATTTATTTTATTGCTTGTGAAAAAGTTAAAGTTTATCAAGAAATTAGCTATGAGTGTGTGTAAACTAAAGCTAATAACTTTGATATTCTGAAGATTGAAAAATAACACCTGGACACGGGTATCGACTCTCGGTTCGATTCTCGTGCCCAGGTGTTATTTTTCAATTTTCAGAATATGATATCTAGATGGAGTAATCCTCACTAAAGCATAAATAAGAGCTTTGGCTATTTGATTCTTAATACCTTTGAGTTGTGCATATGAAAATTAAAAATTTGCTATACAAATCCAGTGGAATAGGTAAGCTTACGTTAAGCTTTATAAATTGGGTTCCTGAGAATGTTATTACAATGGAAAAAGAACCAAAATTTACTAATAATAATATTGTATATTGTTGTGTCGATAAATTAGAAAGGAGAGTATGTTATGAATAAATAAGGTTTGGCTGTTGAACCTATTAATAGTCCATAATATATATAGTTGTAAATTACTCTTTTGTATATCCTTGGGTGTTTCATTGTAAGAATATGGATGATAGTATGATTACAATAAAAAAAGATGTGTACTGCTCTAACCCATTGCTATTTTCTGCTAATCATCATATAAACATAAGTCTATATTATGAAACAAATTAAATAGATGGAGCTATATACAAACCAGTACTATGACATGCTAATGTGTTTCACAACAAAAGCAAATATTATTTTATATTATTAAAATTATATGGGAACCAGAACACTTGTCACGATGATAAAATACTCATTAGTTAGTTTACCGCACCTTACTAATTCTCCAGTTTGTCAGTTTATTTACACCAATCCTGCAGGGGTTATAAATATTGAATTTAGAGGACGTTTACTCTAAATTGTGTGGAAGAGTAGAAAATTATTTATAAAACGACCTTTCAGCTCACTTGGCTATGATTAGAACTATAACATCCTTTTGGAGAAAAAAATAAACATTAATGCAATGACAAACGAATATGTGTACTATGTGATGTAGATTATAAAGAATATGAAGACAGTGCGTGATAGAATTAAAAATAATTATCAATATTTTTATAACAATAATGATGGCATTGATATAAAATGGGAGCGTGTTGGCTGTATGGGTATTAAGATGCCGATAAATAATTGTATAGTAGAATAAAATGTTACATTTGTAACTATTATAATTCTAATGTCAAATGTACCTTAAATTGTTTTAGCAAGGTAGCATTTGAAACTATCGGATGTGAGAGGCCTTTATTTTGGATGTCACATAATAATGAAAACCTTTCAAGATAATTTTAGATATCTAGAAAAAAAAAAGTTGTGGTTATTTTTGATAAACTTTTGGAAATAAAAGTTATTTAAATAATATTTTAACAAACTTCTTACAAATCAACCCTTTATTTATAACAGGATCTTCAAAAAAATCTTTCTTATCTTAAACTTTGGACTTGAGTCAACTATGCCAACCTATACAGTGAATTCAAGAATATTCCAATAGTTTTTATAAAATTTTCAGAACTACTCGCCCAATGAACACACTTTTAATTGGGATTAAAAGTAATGAATACACGTGTGTCACAAACATATACGCGATAGCTTTCCACAAGATAAGAACTGAAAGCTGAATCAAATTCAATTAATTGAAAAATGAATTCGAGATTACTAGGATGTCTCAGCTTTAACATTGACTCACAAAGTCAAAGGATCCGGGTTAAATTTACATGTCCAGAATGTCATTAATCACCTAATTATTCGGTATGGGGTAAGGTGTCAGACTTCTATGCTGGCGGCCGGGGTTCAATCCTCGGTCCCGGCACAGATTTATCTGATTACCTAACCCTTCCTTCACCTCTGACAAGACATCTTGTGAATGTGAGGAATGCCAGGCCTCCACCGTGGTTCGGATTCCACGTTAAACTCTAGGTCCTTCATTTCATCTCACAATCACCCTACCATTACACATTAGCGTAAGTGCGTATAACCCGAACGGGTAGTAAGACGCGGTGCTTAATAATAATAATAACCTAATTATTAGGATACAGCAATCGGGACTAATCCATAACTACCAAGTATCAGTTTGTGATACATATTAGTTGATAATACCAAGTACATGGCAACATATTTTTAGTAACGAGTCACTGTGGACTGTTATCGTGGATAGCTTGTAATGACCGATACTTTCACCAATTAACAAATTTAGACCTATTACAGCAACAACTAGTTTAACATGGACCGAGGTACGATACGTACCAGGATGGTTCACTGTTGGAACATTGGCGCGCAAACCCAAAGGTCCTTAGTTTGACTCAGTGTTCAAGTTGTATTTACTCATTTAATTGAATTAGAATATCAACGTACAACAGTTTTAATGTTTGTTAGATCTGTGAGTTTATTTGCAAGGTCTCTTGTAACTCTATATAAAATATATTTATAGTTCCTAATATGAAAATTACTCTAAAGATCTGATACACTTTAAATTGGTGGAATTAAATATATATATTGGAATCATATTAATGAGGCCAAAGGCTATTAAATACTTACGAGTTAGAGGGTGTAGAGGCTTGTTCAAATGTTTTTTTTTTAATATAAGATTAATAATTAAAATAAGTACAAATTAAATCATTCACACTTTGTAGAAACAATTTATAATAATTGGTAGTTTATTTTAGGTTTTATATTTTTAGTAGTAAAATAATCATAAGTTCAGATGTTAGTGTGACTAGATTTAATCCAAAACATATTACAGTTGTTATGTGTCTCTAAGATTATACTTAACTATATTAGGGCTCTATGAAGTGATCGGAAAACAAATTGGTTAATATAATCTTGTATCACTTACTAAACGTATTATTAAACTATCATAAAAAAAAGCTGAAATCTACATGATGTTATAGTTACTAATCCACAATCGTACAAGTTAATAAAGACAGTAGGAACAAAATCATATCATTACTATTTCTAAAAAATAACTATAATCCGATCCTTACCAGTGCGCATGAGTTCTAATCGTCACGCTCGTATAAGTAAAAGTTTTAGAATACAAGGTTGCCTCGGATCCACTACCTGCCAGCAGTTAGTTTTCTCCCTTTCACCACTCTATGTGTGACGTCACCCAGTGACCGTACTACAGCTTAGCGACAGGGGCTCAGTAGTAAATTACCGGGCGTCTGGTTCACAGTGTTTCATGAATTTACAATATTGTTAATATAATTTCAGTTTAAAATCAAGAGTAAATTCTGTGTACTAGTGTAATAATTAATGTTAGTAATATTGTTAATAGTTTACTTAATTTAGAACTTATTTAATGATTTTCCCTCAATTGAGTGAGATTCAAAAGAAGAACGCTTTCGATGTTTTGTCTATATACGTATAATAATGTTAATAATGGTATTAATAGTTGAATATTTTGTTTTTACTTTTTTATTAGTACAAACGATATCTAAGGGTTAACATATATTTCGAGGAAAAGATGTACAGTTGCTCTTTGTAATAATAGCCATCAAAAACCAAAATAAACTCTAATGGAAAATCAATAATGTATCCTTATTTTCCAAAAGATCCGGTAATTCTTCGAAAAAAAATGAGTACATATTTGTAAGGATTGAACTATACATAATTTAAACTCAGATGAACTACAGAAGAAACGTAGAAAATATTTGAAAGGGATAAATTAAATTACCTAATTTCAGACATTTCAGTTAACTCATTATATAATGAATTGATTAAACATGTGAGTACATTTATAAATTACTTTAATAATTATATAATAATTACAATTACATAATAGACTACAATACATCAGAATCAGTATTTTGCTGTTGTTTTACCCTGAATTTCACCATCCGTCAAGGCTATATGCATATGTATTAATAATTACACTAATAGCGTAGGGATGAATAAGTTAAAATTTTGTAGAAATGAACCCTAAGTTTCGCGGAGGAAAAGGGGGAAATTCATTTATATAAAAAAAAAGCTCAATACACCCGAAAGGAATTCAAACCCCGAACCTCCCATCATCTAAAAATCAGCCTAAATCACATAGCCACTTAGCACGCGTGCCAAAAAAACACTTTATAAGTCATATTCCAATAAAACATTTCTAAAATATTAGGGGAATAATGTCCAAACTTTAACAGGCATGGCATTTTGCAGCTTCAAATATTTATATTGGCATAATAGTAACAATATAATAGCCAATCACAGTAAATGACGACACTTTTTCTAGCACTTTTGGACAAACAAACCAAATTTAAGCTAAAAACCTAAATACAAATAATAATTAACAAAATTTTTAGATAATCAATAATGCACTAATGAGGTTTATTAATAATAATGTGTGTGTGTTTGATAAATATTTAAAAATGGAAAATACTTCTCTGTTATTATTATATATTATTATATTTTATAATTTCACGTTGGTAATATGACATAACACGAACAGCTGGTCAGACGGATAAAAGCTTATGTTTCATCTAAGCTGTCTGATTGAGAACCGGATTGTCGGAGTTTAAACGCAAAGCGAAGTGACGATATTTATCTTAAATTATTTCCAACCACCCCTCCATACAAATACTCGTATATTTCCTCTAAATTCTACTTTCTTCATTCCCATCTAATGATAGGTGTAAATATAAAAATAACTTGGACGTGTGCAGCTAAGGAAAGATATTATTTAATATAGTTAACACTGCTTCATAGTTCACACATGAAGTATGTAACTGCTCGTAAATAATATTTTAAAACGTGTTTGTCACATTATTTAAAACATATTTTAAATTAAAGATTTCAAACGTCATTATACTTCTTAATTATGATGTGTACAGAACATCCACTGTACGCATGAGATATTTTATATTAATTTAATGTGGTGATATATATTATGTAGTAAATACAGGTATGTATAGGTCCCCTGATAATTAAGTGCTTTTAAATTAAATGAAAATTAAGTCGAGTTATCGCCAATGAAACATGAGTTGTATGTTTGGAGAGGTAGTCGGGCGTTCACTCTGTGACGTCACGTGACCGGCTCAACCTACTCCACGAAAACGGCTGATCAAAGCAACCTTCTTTTCTAACAACCTTGCGTATAAGTCTTGTTTACCTACGACGAGAAAATTGGGGTAAAAATCACAGCTGGGCTTGCAAAGTTTTATTTTTCTGTATAGCTTCGTACATTTCATTCATGTAAAGGCGAGAAAACGTTCTTTAAATCTTACCTATCTCCCTCCCAATCTAATTTTATTAGAAGCTTATATCACCACGAGCAATAAGACATGTGCAAAAATTATATCGACCCTTAGGATAAGATAAACTAATTTAAACTTCTATTCATGAAATATTATCATCAAGTTAACAAGAAAGTTGTAGTTTATTAGTGGTTGAGGCAATTGCAACGAAAAAAATTATATATGTGTAGGCATGAACCAAGGAGGTTTGAGATCGGATAGTCGTAAAAATTAGAGTCTGGCCATTCTTTATTTGCTTAATATAGGATAAGAAACAAATTAATCATTATTTGGTCCAAAATAAAGGCGTGTGATTAAAATTTTCTGCCAATACAAATGATGAATAACTATAACAATATTAGTTTAAATAAGGTGTTCACGAATAAATTATTTGGAATTGATATTCTCTCTCATGTTTGGCCACTCTGGAAAATCCATATATCAAGTCTCATCCGGATATACTATAACTTATAGATGGTTTTCTAAAGGTGATGTATAGCTACCATCTTAGAAGCCCCTCTCCCCTTTAATGTGGGTAAATTTTCCTCTAAATCAATATTCTTCATGCCTTGTCTTCAAAATAAAGTAACACTTAAAAAGTATAAGTTGTAATAATTAATTAAAGTTAATGTTTTAAGCGTAATTTTTAAACTATAGATTTAATATATGATAGAATACCTCCAAAATGGAACCTAAATTTAAAGTGGTAACCTATCTGAGAGATGAGACATATTGCAGACTTACGGTTCTCTCACAATATCTGAGAAAACGTTTGTTATTTCATAATATTGTTCATGGAACAATGGATATGGAATGTATCAACGCGTGTCCACTGGAATAATATACATTTTTAGTTATATCATTTAATTTTAGCTCCGTTTATTAGGACCTATGCGCATCTATACGCAGATGTAGAATTTAAGCTTGTATAATTAGGTTGGGTTGAAATTGCGCCTGACAAGGATTAAAACCCCCATTTTCCCCTTATTGGCAGCTAAGTTTATTACAAGTTTGACTTCTTAGTGTATTCGATGACCAAAGCTGTATTTCAAGCTTTTTAAACTATGATTTTATTATAAAAATAATGAAATTAGCTCATTTAAACAAGGTTTTATGTGAAATTAACTGGTTTTGTGATCAAAGTACATTAAATGGTTATAAAATAAGTCTTATTTTACTAAAACCATGAAGTTGTTTTATAGCAGTCTCACAATATAAATGTTTAACATTAATAGGGACAGTTTTATTAATTTTTAAGTTATTTCCCTTCAAGTAGGTAGGTAGGCTTACCACTTTTAAGGTCCCTAACCAAATTATAATTTACTTACTATACGAATTATACGATTTCCACTATCCTTCCTTGTTGAAAATTTTAAAGGGAGGAAATTGTAGCCAACGCTTTTATCGATTTTAATCAATATGAGACTAATCCCATAGTTTCAAGAAACGAGTGGTAAACCCTTCCGTTCACCCTCCCCCATATTAATCGTTGCGTATCCTTTCAACCCATTACCACCTTAAACCCTTTCCGTGGTTATAGGGCTTCAACCACCCCCTTTCTCAAGCACTTTTCTCCTCCTCATTCACCTCTCTCACCAACCAAGAGTAAACGCGGGTGTTCTACTCTAAAACGTAAAGTCTTGTCTACCGAGCCAAGCTTTTACGGCAGGGATCTTAAATCCAATTTACAAATTGGGTGCACTTAAATAAATAGATGATGGCTTTTAAAGCTTAAACGATACAAAATATTAGACGCGTTTCACTATTTTTCAAACAAATATTAGATAATAATAGAACTATCTTCAATACAATTGCTAATAGTAGATTAATTAATTTAAAATTAAAATAAAAATATTTGTAAATTTTAATTCATTAAAAAAAGGTAGTAAGTTAGACTAATTACTTTTTTTTTTTCATATCCACTTCGATGGCTGCATGGTCTAACATGCTACTCTAGCAATAGGCTAGACGGCCAATGACGGGAAGACCTATGTAATAATCTTGGACGGGTGGACTGAGATTAACTATTTCCAAAATGTTTTTCCAACCTTAAAAAAAATCTAAATTAATTCGAATAATCTATCTATTCCACAACATAAATTAATATTTTATTATATATACAAATTTTAATACATATATTAGTATTTCAAAAACACCTAAAATGCCTTTGTTTATTATACTCAAAACTTAAATAATATTACATATTTTACATGTATACATTTTTTTCACTCTTGAATTATATTCTTTAAATTCCCAAATTCAAATATATCATGAGGATTTTGTTTTTGTTGATATTTATTTTGTTCAAAAATAAATATAATAACATATATTTAATGTTAATTTGTAAGATTAAATTTTTATTAGGAAAGGAATTCATAGTTATGATTGTAGTTGTAAGTATTGAAATAATAATAAATACACACAGAAAGTTTCAATAATGTTCTTATTTTATTGTAGTCTAACCTAGTACAATAATTCATTTCAGTGATTAATTTTATTTATATAGTTGAATGTTATATTCAATGTATTTTTTCCAAAACTAGTAGGGATTTTAAACATACCATTGTTGTAGACAGTGTCATTATTAAAATATATTATCATAACATCGTCCATAAAGCGTTCCCAATCACACTCAGTAGTCTAGAGTTTTAAGGGTCATTTTTCTACTATCAGGGTTAGCCAAATAAATGTTTTATTTTCTCCTAAGTTTTGTTCATAGGAGTGGCGCCCACCAAATATAGCTCAATTCCCAAACAATTTTATAACTTCAGATGGCATTTTGTGTATAGATTTATGGTTTTTGTGTCTGATTTGGCCATGATTGTCTATAAATATATTTTTTTAATAAATACTGTGCAATCTGTGAATAACAATAAAACTTAGATATATATATAAATTACTATTGAATTGAATATTAAAATATCGAATTTGGTTTGCCACAAGTATATATACTAAGGGTGGTTAGCATTAAACATTCTACCATGGTTCGGAAGAATTTCTTTAAAATTCTATCTTAATCATCCGTCCCTCATTAGTAGGCCTATATTTAAATTCATATATGAGTAGTAAGACACTGATGATAAAAAAAAGTTAATTATTTATGAAATTCTGAAAACTAGAATCAATATTAACATTTTGTTAAATATAGGTAACAATACACACTTTAATCGTATAAATAAAGCGGTGTTTAATGTAATGAGTAATCCTACCCGGCAGTTTTATATCTCTGTTTGTTAAGTCCGAGCGAAGTAGGTTTATAGGAAGTGAGTGGAATTCGGTTGAGCGGGAGCCTTAAAGAAGGGGAGGGGAGGTTTCCGTTCAGACAATGGCTGCTGGGTTGGCTGCGGTACTTGGAAGCTTCTGGTTCGTGCCCAGTTTGCTGATATATCGCCTGGGCCACTTTACCCGGTAGGCGGGACCAAAAGGAGGTAAAACTACATATATCACTTTAGAAGGCCACTTCCAATTTTCCTTATAAAATATCATTACCAGTACATTTTTATTTTTTATCATGATTTAATTAATATTTAAAGTATTTACTATGCCCTTTAAATATACACATATCAAGAAACATGTCTGAAAATAAACTGGAATTTAGATCAGATAGCTATTATTACTCACTTATCCCAGGCACCACCAATTATTTAATCTAGTATAAAGTTATACAGAACTATTATATAAACTTATCCTTCACATATGATAAAACCAGATCTCATGTAAATATACAATTTACCTTTATATTAATAACGTTTTTAATATAAATCTAAAAGTTGATTGAAAATAAATTCCCATGCTATGCTTCTTCTAAGTCTAAAGGATGAGAATAGTATAATATAAATAAATTGTGCCCGTATTTGTGTGGACGAAGAGTGGGAAGCTATATATAAAAAAAATCTCAGTAAACTCATCTTGGATTTGCACCCTTATCTACTCCCCACCATGAAACTATAAAAGATAAATTTAATACTCTTTTTTGTGTGTCCAACGATGCAAGTAAAAATATGAAATATTCTTAAGTATATGTTCTAATTTTAAATGTTTATTTACAATGTTACTTAGACATAGTATTACAAAAAAAGTTGTTGGAATAACTTATTGGATTTTAAGAAAGATTAATAGATGTTATTTCATCACACTAACTACTATCTACAATAATAAATTATAATTAGTTAATAAATATGACAACTTTGTTTTCTTTATCACAAAGAAAATCAATTTTAGTTGAGTGATATCTTGACATTTAATTTACTATAATGCCACACATTGTTCCAATACTACAGTAATGACTAATAAATGTCTGATAATAGAGTCCCTACGAAACAATAGTATGGATAATTAGACATTCCACAAGAGGTAGTCACTCATATAAGGAATAATTTTCCAAGATATATAGGAATGCTAACTTTATGTTGGTTTTACACTTTAGAAGTATTTACATTATACTTACAAATCCTACTATGAAGATCATAATTATTCTATATTTTGGTTCCTTTTTTAGCCTGTCTTTGGAATATCCTTTAAGCTATGGTGAGTTTTCTGATAAATTGGATTAGCTTGTTTATTAATAATGTTGTGCGAAGCTTCTAAAACTCTGACTTCACTTTGAAAAACATGTTATATTAGACTATACTTTTAAAAAAAGTTCTGGATTCTATAAATACCAGCTTTTTTTTACTAGAAATATTTCCAGCCTAAGTGCTCATCTATACTTATAAAATAATATGTCCTGACTGACTGATTCATCATCGCCGAGCGCAAACTATCAAGGCTACAAGCATGAAATTCGGACTGTATATTCATTTTGTTATGTAGGCACCCGCTAAGAAAGGATTTTAGAAAATTCCACCCAAAGGGGTCAAAATAGGGATGATAATATGTATGATAATATGTATGAAAGTCCGTAATTTTGAAAGTTACATAAACAAAATTTTTATTTCGGTTATTGACGTAAAACAAATAAATACATGTTTCAGGAATTTTGGAAATTTTATTTAATAAGGATGAAAAAGGGGGTGAAATTTGTATCGGACTTGCATTATTTTTGATCTGAGGTCAAGTTATGGTCATCAACGTAACGTAATATTTTAAATTAATCTCTAAATACATATGTATATTTTCGTATTTGTATATAATCAACTTCCACGCGAGCAAAGCCGCGGGCAACAGCTATCTAGTCGGCGATAAATTCATACACTGAGTTTTATACATTACAAATCAATATTTATTTGACCAAATCCGAAGTAATTGAATCATATGTTATATTTATAATTTAATTTATCAGCTTATAGCTAAATATTTCAAACAATAATTGTGAAATATAATATATTTTAAGTGGTTATAATATATTAAGTTTTATGTTAAAGCACAAATTAATATATTTCTTACTCAAGAAAATATAATCTAGATTAGATTTGTCTTCAAGAATATTATATCTATATATATTTGATTCCAGCTCACTTTTAGTTGAAAAATCTTACTTGCCACTAATCTTAGATTGTTAATATTATATTTTATTAAATCATACCACTTAGCTTGTTAACTTGATTTGGCAATACTGTATTTTATCAACTACCATTTTGTATGTAAGCTACGGTTACAATAATGCGTTAGATCCTAACAGGATAGATTCAACCCTTAACAGAAAAACTTAGGGGAGTTTTTTTCCCTATTGGGACTTATTAGATCCCCTATAAGGAAAATTCATTTAAATTTGATAAAACGTAACATCCTAGCCTTTTTATTAATTCAGGTTGACCTCGGTGGTCTTAGGATAAAGTTCTCATATAAAGATCCAACATTCGTTGGTTCAAACCCAGATGGGTTCAATGTTTTTTTTTTTTTTTTTTTTTGTGATGTAATCCGTAGCATAACTTTCCTTAGAGGGGAACTAATCCAGTTGGTCCAATGTTAATTCTTGTATGTTAAATAAATATGTAAGGTATGTGAAAATACTATTTCCAACGAAATTGGTAGGCCTAGGTCCTTTTGTTCTCGCTCAAAGTATTTCTCTTTGTTGATATAATCAGTCGTTTCAGAGAGTTCACTTTAAATACCTCAAACAAATATTAATTCAGTGTTACACTAGATTATGTATACACAATAATGATACACATCCAAGTCCAAAATATAAATAGGTAGAAGTAACTAACAATGTTCATAAAATGTAAACACATTTAAAAGAACCAGGGTGAATTAAATTAGATTCAAAATGACCATTTATCACAATCTATAGATTCAATATATTAACAATACGTGACGAAACAGGATGCCTTTATGGTAGAGAATTATTGCACAAGTCACATGACTTGAATCCGATTCCCGTGTACAAGTAAAAATTGTCAACTTTGTTAAATTGGAATAAAAACAACGGTTTTGGGAGCTCAAAATATTTTTCATGTTAGTAAATGTAATAGTATTCCAATATTTCTTTATACCCTTGTTTGGATGCCACTAAAATTTATTTGCATGAAAACTTAGTTGATTTATTTATACTAACTTGTGCAATTACTATCACTATATTTCTGGGCTATTTACGTTTCTAAATAATGCTCGCTAGAGATGAGTAAGGCAGAATTTAAGAAAGTGTTTACGCACTTGAGTTAAAGGAGGTTAGAAAACCCTTGATGAACACCCACCTCTAAAATAGAGGTTGTGATTATAATACCAATTTATTCATGATAAGTGTAACTAGACAAGACAGATACTGTATTATTGTTCACCTGCTTTATTTTAATATATTTTTCTGAAATTTCGATGCGGTGGTAAAATTAAAGATAATTGATTCTTTATTTTCTAGACAATATTTAGATTGAGTGGAAATTATTATTGTTAAGGATGGCTAAATAAATAAATATTTAAAAAAAAAAGTTTTGTTATTTCAGATAGCTAGCGATTACTCTTAAGAATACTTTTTATTTTGTTGGTAAGAGCCATTTGGTAATAGAAACATTTTCAGTCAAAATTTGTAACATTTTAATGCATTATTGATTTAATATATTTCATCAAACGTTACATTTGCGGATCATATGAGTTGGCGTGTAGATACATAGAAGTATTTCTAGTAACTTTTCTGGCTGTAAGACAATGCACTTTATATTAAAATTGGACTCTTCAAATAAAGAGCATAAGGGGGCGTTCAAGTATTACGTTAACACATATTTGATCATTCTGTGTCCCCTTCCCCATTTGTAAGCAAAAATAAACAAACACCTGTCACCCCAACCCCCAAATCTTGCTTACTTTTATATCTTGACTTTATATGTAATTTGTTCAAAGATATAAAACATTATTTTTTATGCAGTTTATAAATTGACGGTGATTAGTAACATAAATGTGTAAATTAATGCGAAATAAAATACAGTAAACATTGTTGTAAAATAAATTAAAATCTATTGTCTTGAAAGGGAATTAAAAATCTAAAAATAAATATTTAAAAAATAACTAAAATTGTATTAAAATTATTACAAATTATTATTAGTAAATACATGAACTTTTAAATTTACTACAAAACTCTATAAACTACTTTTAGTCTGATGACCAAGGATCTTAAATCCAATCTTGACACATTTAAGTATTTTGTGATCTAAAATATGAATACAGAATTATTAGGTGCAAGAAGATAACAAAATAATTCAAAGGTTATCGATGAGTTAAATTATACCACTGGGTTGGATTCCAATTACTAGATGTTGACCTTCTACTTGTATTAAATTAATTTTAATTAAAGGCTATTCCATTTTTACCCCTAATTGAAGTTGAGGTCCAAACCTCTGATAGCTGCTGTTGGGACGATTTTCTACATACTATAAATCTCGGCTATAGTCTTCACTAATAGGTGTGCAGTTATTTCTAATTTAATCGTCATGACACAAATTATATATAAGAGCAATGTTATGCAAAAATGAGTACACCTAATTGATTTGATAACTTGGTCTGTTACTAAACAGATTCGCCTGCGTTATTTTTTTCTTCAAATGGAATTTTATATAATCTATTTTCAGGTTAGTACTGGCTATGTAATATTAGTCAATATATTATCAATTATTGATAATTAGTTTTGACCAAAACCATAGAACTGTGAACTTTAGGAGCTTGGAAATTTATGGCCAACAGAACGTAGATTAGTTATTCAACCCCATCCTAAGACATCTTCATAGAACCCCTAACCTGACACCAATCCATTTTAAAATATAATTACTTAAGCCACTAAACTTTAAGAATAAATAATATACTACCCTAGGCATTCGATAACTTGGTATAGCGTACATATATTGAATTTATTATCGCAGATTTAATTCCTGGTTTGATAAAAAAAAATTAGGGGAATTTAAGAATTAATTTTTCACATTAGTAGTAGTATATACTTATATAATTATTCGGGCCAGAAAGTGTTAATAAATCACTAAATAATTAAATTATTAAAAATATTATTTATTCCATAGAGTTTGAAGATGATCGAGATGAAATATTCAGAAAATTGAAGCCTTATTTAAGGAAGAAAAGTCTACCTGAAGCATTTTTGAGCAATCGTGATTATGAAGTAACGGATATACCTTTCCGTGGAAATAAATGGGCCAACAGTCATCGGGGTTTTGGAAACTTAAAGGCACAAAGATGCATTACTGGACAAAGTTACCAAACCACTATTAACGGAAAGTGTAATAACTGCATATGTACGCCATATGGTTTCTATCACTGCTCACAAAACAAGTGTATATGGATTTAAATAAATTCACATTATTATCAGCTGTATGTCAAAGAGAGGTTACTCATTTTTGGAATAAAATTACTATTATTACTAATTGTCATACCCAAAGGATGAAATCGTACAGGTCAACTTTCTAATGTGTTTAAATCTTAAGGTTTTTAGTAAATCCAAGTGACATTTAATAATTTTTGTGATTTTTATTTAAATCCACAGACCAATAATAATATTTTAGATAGCTAAATAACTGTTTTATGACATCGCAGAGCACTGTAATAGTAGTGTCTATATATCCACCAACTAAGGTAAGTTACACATAAATTGTTCCTATTTTTACCAGTGTATTAAACCTACATTAAACATTGCTAGCAATGTCATTCTATCATTTCTAGCTACCCGACCTGGCTAGCCATATTTAATTTCATAAATGATGTAGAATTGAATAAGTTTATTTAAATTTATTGAAAATATACCAGAGTTTGTGTCACAAGCTATATACTACAAAAGTATTCCACACTATTGGTCACATGATCTAGGCACTATTCTAGAAAAAGTTTGGGATGAAAATAACGGATGGTTGGGGTACAAATTCAGGCTAGTTGTATTTTATTTGAATTATTTTTTATAAATATATCTTCACTCTCCTTTCACAAATTCTTGTACACTTACTTTAAATTCTATCTTTCACTGTATTATTGTATGATTGTAAATATTCACATAGATGGATAGAAAACTGCTGGACAAAACAACGAAACAAAAGTATACATCATGAATAGCAATGACTCTGGTTACACTCAGAATAATTTCTAATTCATCTAGACCATGAGTGGATTGCTTGCTCTCAAATTGTATGAATACTGAATTTTAAACTTTACTAAGAAAATAAGTTTATTTTAATTTTATTCGACGTCCAATGGCTAAACATTTTAGAACATTCCAATTAAATGTTTGGAAAAAAATATATTAATTCATAAACATCAAATATACGCCACTAAATCAATGAGTGTAATTGGATTAATTATGTGCTTAGAATATGTATAACCAACAAAACTTTTGAACAAACATTTATTAGTAATAATATAATATTTAATGATATGTCATGGTTAATTTAAAACTAGTTTTTATATTCAGTTTTATGTAGTTTATCTTGTAAGTTAATTAACCCTTTCAATTATGAATTTTAAAATAATATGTGAATTTAACCACCAGCGTGGTACGTCAATATTATAGTAATAAAAGAAACATTTTAACTGCATGCACCTCTCAGGTAAATAATTATTATTAAAATTATAACAACATATTAACATGGTTTTGACTTAAACCATACATTTTTTCTGTGTCAATTTAATTTAGAGTATTTAAATGAATATTTGATATATGCATTAGATAATGTGTGTAAGAATTATCAATATTATTTGTGTTTAACCTCTAATATATTTACATACATTATTTGTTTGAAGCGAGAATAGTTTAATATTAAAACCTATTACTAGATAATATCTATAGGCCTGGATTAAGTATTTTGTTTATGTACGTACTGTATTTTTGGAACCAAAAGTGGTAGTATTTGTAGTTTGATTACTTTTAAATATGTTTTATGTGTATGTTGTAATCAGTACTTTGATTAATTTCTCATTGCAAAATCTAGTGGTAATGTCCGTCCATCGCAAAAACACATACGTCAAGTATTTTTCAAGAAATGTTCACATTGTACTGAAATATCATATTTGTTGTATCAAACTCTTTAATGGTTTTAATAAATTTTATTTAATAATTCTTTCATTCCATAGCATGTAGCATACTATCAGTAGGTAAATCATTTAGTGCAAGTTATGAAACTCTGTTCTCTTATAAACATTATTTTTAATTGTTTGTAGAACAATAAGGTTGAATAAATTATCATTCTAAGAAATAATTTTGCATGATGTTTAGATCATGTAGATAAGCAGTTTGGTTTTTTTTAAAGTTATGTTGGGATTCTTATAACTTTAAGAGAATTTATTGAATACCATATATATGTTACTTGGAATTTATAATCATACAACAAGACAGTCAGTTGTTGTTGAGCTGGGTCATTTAAAGTAATTTCTAGAACCAATATCTGTCGTGCTATACTCGAAATATACCTAAGTTATTTTTTAAGAGCAATGCCAGATTTTATTTCAACACTATCACTAAACATGTAATGTTTACCCTTTTGGGGGTACACACTCTCCTGTACTCATTCCTCGTCTCCAGTATTTAGATTAAAAGGAAGTGAAATGAAGGGTGAGTTGAAACTTTAATTTTAAAGTTTTTATATAAAATGTTTTTGGAACAGAAAATTTAAACTTCTGTAAAATCTTTTTGAAAAACCTTTAAATTGTTGAATAAGGAACGTTTAAGAATATTTATAAATTGAATTAAATTTTTAGTGAAATTATGTTGTACAAGTCATATAAATTAGCGAGAAAGACATAAATGTGTAATTATATAATATAATATAATATATATCACATTATATGAATGATATTTGAAAGAGATTGATAATATTTATTAAAAGTTATAGTACAGTAAAATTAAGAAGTCTAGAGGTTATAACAAACATCTAAAAAATTCAGAAACTTACAAAAATTGTAGAAGTTTGAGATAAGTTAAACTTAAAACAATGTTTTTAAAAACAATGGATGATGTGATCATGCACTTTTTATGTCTATATTAATTTGAAAAATTGTCAGAACAAGAAACTATTTTTTTTTAAATTATTAAAATTGAATTCTTTCTTACCTGTATTTCCCTGTTCCCTGTTTAATTTGACTCAAACAACTACAATTTTAATACGTTACTAAATATTTTGATCTGTGTTATAACCTCCTAATTATAATGTGGTGAATTTTATCAATCTCTTTCAGATATAATTCAAATACTGTGCGTATATTTTATATTATATTACACATTTATGTCTTTCAAGTTAATTTAATATAACTGTTACAACCTAATATCAGTAAAAATTGAATTTTATATATAAACTAATAGCTGTTGACCGCGGCTTTGCTCGCGTGGAAGTTGATTATATACAAATACGAAAATATACATATGTATTTACAGATTAATTTAAAATATTACGTTACGTTGATGACCATAACTTGACCTCAGATCAAAAATAATGCAAGTCCGATACAAACTTTCACCCTCTTTTTCATCCCTTATTAAATAAAATTTCCAAAATCCCTGAAACACGTATTTATTTGTTTACGTCATAACCGAAATACAAAATTTTGTTTATGTAACTTTCAAAATGATGGACTTTCATACATATTATCATACATATTATCATCCCCTATTTGGATCCCTTTGGGGTGGAATTTTCTAAAATCCTTTCTTAGTGGGTGCCTACATAACAAAATGAATATACAGTCCGAATTTCATGCTTGTAGCCTTGATAGATTGCGCTCGGCGATGATGAATCAGTCAGTCAGTCAGTCCAGGACATGTTATTTTATAAGTATATATATTCCGTATAAACGTTATTTAATTCCTACGTATTGGATAATGGTCATGGGCCTCCTTTAATCTGATCAGACGCTCTTCTCTTCTCTTAAAAAGTTAATAATTTATGTCAATATCAAATATTAAACTCAACTTCACCCATTAGGTGGTATTTTTGGGATGTAAATATATAAGATTAGTGCTTATATTTTCAATATGACATATCGATGTTAGATTTAACTAATCTTTCCATTGTAAGGAATTGTTAAGTTAAAATTAACTTAGCTAAGAAAGCAATACTTACTTTAAGTTATCTAGTGAATTTAAATATCTTCTCTTGTTGAGTTGATTCTGGAAGTAAAATAAATAACAGGAACACTTTCTAATATATTTGGTATTAATCTGAAATTTGTTCCACAAATTTCTGAACATTTTGTAATATATAATTATGTTCGATTAATCATAAATTCTAATTTGGTTTAATTGACTTGATGCTCCATCAACCTTAATACCTAAGGATGGTAAAGCTTAATAATGTAAAACAGTTGCAGTTCTTGACATATTTTATTCAATAATCTATATATAAATTTGTGTAGAAATTTACATTAAATTTATCTACTTAATTAATATTCTATAAATATATATTTTAGTATAAAAACTGCAAAAATACACTAAAATCCTCCCGGTAAATAGTTACTAACCCTCATGTTGAATATAATAGAACACCTGTATTATGTCATCAGTATCGTCTTATTTTGTTTACCAGTAACTGGATAATCGAGTTCCATTCATTTTTTGGAGCTGTATTTTATAAAGAGTAAACCTATCCTCCTTCACACAAATACTGATACAATTTATATGAATTATAACATGCTCATCTATACCCAGTGAGAGTAAAATGTAATAACTATGTCAGAGAAAGAGCTAGAATTTATTATGTGTCTATTTGGGTGATATTTTAATGAAATGTTTGAAATTTAACAAAATATTAGGCCTAAATACATAAATAACCAATCATACATAATAAATAAGTATATTCTAACGCATACAAATATAAGAATTATTGTAATTTAAAAATTCGTAAGTGTTAATATTACAATTCCCAAGCATGAAGGAGACCATTTTTCTCTTAAGGTCCACACACACACACACACACACACACACACAAACACACACAACCCCTACATACACACACACGTGTGTCAATGTTTGTGTAAATGTTGAAACCACAGATGACAAGCCTAGAGTATTTTTAGGAAAGATGGGGTGTCGGAGGTGGTTGGGGGTATAAAATACGTGCTGCTTCTAGCTTGCAAGTTTCCCGTTGCGGCTATTTGTCAAAATAAGTGGGAACTAAGAAAATATGGCAGCCATACAGCTTGAAGACAGAGAGCAATTCTTTTTCTACATGCCATAAAAGGAATGGATCTACTTTATTTTTGATACAATATATTTACCACTATTGTTTTATGTAAGGGAAGCGTGTTCCTAAAGTGTAATTGATTATTCATTGCAAAATGAATTTTAAAATGTAAACTTTTAAAATATCAGAAATCATTTGTTTAGATTTCTCTTTTCGGCTTTACAGGTAAATATTGTTAAGGACAGCTGGAAATACATTTCTAGAAATAATGTTTATACATGTGGTATTTAATGATATTAAAGTATGTTCTAACCAAAATTATCGAGTGAGTGAATAAGCATAACATAATTCTATTTAATATCTAAATAATGTAGAGCTAAAATATAATTTGTCGAAATTGGCCTTGTAGATTGAGTTAAAATAGGTATTTCAGAATAATTTTCTAGATTGATAAGAATATGTTTTTTTTACAAATTACAAATAAATTTAGGGTGGGCAGGAAATTACATGCCTTTGAAATTTTATATTTGCTGAAAATGTTGAACATTTTGCTAAGAAATATATAGTCCTATGTAAAGAGTATTTATATTTATTAACAGTATTATGAATGTGATTGTTTTTATGAGGATAGCTTACATAAGGGTGGTATATTGAAAAATAAAATCATGAAAATTTTCTTCAAGCCTATAACAGACAATATTGGTGCAATTTTTTGGTATAATTTAATTTATATTGTAATATTTGTATTACTATTTGAGAAACAATGCAACTATTTATTCATTAACATCTTTGAAAATATTTAAATATATTTTTAGTTGCAATACAAATGTAATAAAACTTTAAACGGTTGTACTATTAATTTTAATGTATTAAAAGCATAACAAAACAGTGATAAGCGTAGTTACATCTCAAAAAATTAAATAAAAAAACATTGAAGTATACCGAAAAAGATTTACTAGAATTGAGAGCTTTTAAGAATTAAAAAAAAATTATGTTAATAAAAACAATTAAACCAATATACTAATATTGAAATGGAAAAAGTAAATTTAAATATAACAAATAATTAAATGTATGTACATAAAAATTTACCACTAATGGGAATTTTGAAGAATTGAAGATGGTGCATAAAATTGATTTTAAAATAATATATCAATGAAAAAAAGTTATAGATGAATTTTAATTTATCAGAATATGATGAGTTTTATTTTTAAACTCTTATTACATTTTTGGGACACTTTAAACAAATCAAAGTGTAACATTAAGGCATGTCACAAACTGTTACAACATGGTGTAATTAGATGTTACATATATAAATTAAAATGTCATACATAGAAAATGATAAAGATTGTTATTATTAATATATATTAATATATTTATATGTATATATCAATATACAGTATATAAATATATTTATACATCCATTATTTATATATTAGTATATTTATATATAACTATATATAAATACATATTTAGACATAAATATATATTTATATATATCTATCATTTATATATTAATGTATATAGATATATAAATACGTATTCATATATATTAATATATATCAATATATATAAATACATAATCATATATATAAAACACTCATATATTAATATATATATATATCAATTTTATATAAATATATATACTTTTACATATATATAATATTTTATAAACGCATTATATATATATATATATATATATATATATATATATATATATATAATTTTACATTAAAAAAATTATTCTTCAAATATAAACACAACTTTTCCTTATCTTTACTTATTCATCGATGAATGACTCAACATTTGAAAATCTTTTAAAATTATGTATTAATAATATATTGAAAAACCTGATTATTGGTATTTTATAAACTTAGATATCAAAATTAAATTATCTATTTATAATATACCCTTAATTCCACTATTATTTTTAAATATAAATATATTAAAATGAATTTTAGTGTTAAAAATGTCAGGCTTTCATTCTTAACTTGTTACCGTTTGTTTTTTATTATTCACGATGGTAAAAAAACCAACATCACATGAATTCATTCCAAATAATACTTTCAAGCAATTTTTATATAAAACAAGAAAATTGAAGCTTACTTTTAACTGTCTTCTAATAAAAGTTAACAAAAGACTGTATA
Source organism: Timema cristinae (assembly GCA_039000515.1). NCBI lineage: Eukaryota > Metazoa > Arthropoda > Insecta > Phasmatodea > Timematidae > Timema > Timema cristinae. The sequence goes on along the minus strand of JBCFYV010011172.1, from coordinate 54,482,384 downwards.
AAATAGACCCAAAGATAACATTAAACTAAAGAAGACAATAAAAAGTACCTTTATTGAGGCCTGAGACAATAAAACGTGAATGCTGACAATGCCATCTTTATGTCTAGCACTTAACCTTCAAATTATTTTTACAGCTCTATTCGCACCAGTGGTCACGCTTTTTAAGGCGACAAGCTCGAAATGAACTAAATTGCAAATAATAGGGAGGTTGAGGTTATAATTTCTTTCTAGGTCATAGAGGATAATTTTCCACATGTGATTTACCATTCTCATATATTTCCTTCTCCAGGCTAATGTGGGTGTATGTCCTCTGAAAAGCTCTTCTTTATTCCTGCATCATAAGTTGATCCTTTATTATCCATTATGTTGAAAGTACAATTTATATAGAACTGCCCTCCTCTTCATTATCTTATAGACCAATCATGTCTAACTTGCTGCCTGATCCATTATTTTGTGCTACTAATTTTATTCTTAATTGTGGATGTATAAATAAACCATTTAAGAATATTATACTTTGTCATATAGAACTCCATACAATTTAAATACTTGCACGGAGAATACATTTTTGTAGATAACAAAAAAAGTTTGATAGTAACTGATAAACATTCAGGGGGGCGGGGGGGGGTGTAAATAGATGAAATCTTATTGTTTTTTCTTTTTGTATTAAGAATGAATCAAGTGGGAGTTATTTTTACTTAAAATAGTAGAAATACTGCTTGTTTTTCCAGCCTTTTTCAGCTCTTTAAATGTCATTATGACCCAACGTACAAACGAGATGGACAAGCCTGTGGCTTAGACCATTGCTTAGATGTACTAAGATGAATGTTTTACTTATTTCCTGTACTCCGAGAACAAATAAGTATGCAGAAAAAAGAGTGTATAAAGCTATAATAGAATGATTTACCTAAAACTAATATCATCTGTACGTGTTTGAAACACATTTTATTAAACGTAAACAAAAGTTAAAATATTAATTTTATTGAACTATTTTATAAAATAATTATTCTATAATTAAAGTGAGATGGTAAAATGTTGAAATGCTGGTACAGATAAGATTGACTACTTCCTATCTTTAACTCATGATACTATATAACGGCACCAGTAACTTTAAGACTCACAACTAATTGGTTACCATTGTCATCCGACCCCGATCTATTTATTTTCACGCCTATAAAAGCCATATTTCTACCCGTATGGTTTTTTCTCCCGGCACTTTGATCTGATGTCATCACTCTTTATCCTCCATTTCTATACACAGTAACCATCTCCCCCTTTAATATCGATGGTTGAGTGGTCAGTATGGGATTCTATATGGCTACCAATCAACACATACACTTCTTTTTTACCGTTCTTTTAACCATTATTCCCTTTAACCCTTTTATAACATTCTCGTCCACATATACACATAGTTTTATGTCTATCAAAGAGTACCTTGACATAAAGATGAACTAGAAGTGCTTGTAAGGTTCCATTTGATTAAAATAGTACTCACCAACTACAGTAAGATATACAGGATGACCGATTGGAGGGGTGGTGGAAATCTGACACTCATAGATCCCTGAATCCTTCTTCTGAGGATATCGTATCCTCAATGTCCAATCCTCAGTGTGAGGAGAGTGGATGGCTTCAAACCTCTGATCACTCGTGTACGTGTACCTCCCAACTGTCAGAAGGTGGATATCCCGATGTCGAACCCAGGACACCTGCAACAAACATAGCACAATGATCAAACCATGATTAAAGTTATTATATCTGCAAGAGGAACGATTTGTTTCGCCTTCACTTGAAAGCTCACTATATTCCGTTCTCTTAAAGAAACCTTGTGATCATACAAATTTTTTACCTTTGGATTAAGATGAAACTTTACGTTTACACAATGGTATTATTGTTTTCTGGGGAAAACATGCTTTGTGATAATCTACTGAGAACCTAGTTTATAAAAATTGGTTACAAGCTATAATATACTAATGCACAATATCAGAAAGTTTGTTCAATTGTGTAATGCCATTTATTCTTATTCTTATTTTGCTTCAGGTTGTGTCATCAGATTATTCAATACTATTGGGAATGAAATGTGGTTAGAACGTGACACGTATTAAGCAAAAACCTCCGTAGATGAAGGGTGGAGAACCATTAAGTATAAAAATTTACTTCCTGTTTGAGCAAAAAAAATGCAGAACCAATTAATGTTTTTTGCGTAAAAATCTGGAACAAATGAATAATAAATTATTCAAAATATATTATTATTAATATTATTAGCATCACGTATCAATACCCGTTCGGGTTATACACACCTAAGCTAATGTGCAATGGTAGGGTGATTGTGAGATTAAATGGAGGACCTACAGTTTAACGTGGGATCCGAACCACGGTGGAGGCTTGACATCCAACACATTCACAAGTTGTGATTACTACACGTCTTGTAAGAGGTGAAGGAATGGTTAGGCAAGCATATAAATCTTTGCCGGGACCGAGTATTGAGCCCCTGACCCCCAGCACAGAAGTTTGACACTTTACTCCTAGACGCCAGGTCACTCATAATAACATTCGTTTTATAATTAGAGTAGAGTACAATTAAGTTGGTTGCTACCGTGAAAGCATATCATTTGTTGGCATATAAAAATTGAAATGACAGGATTTTTTAAAATAGATTAGTAAGTTAAAAATGAAGAACAAATTATTCCAACTATAAAATTATTGTTTTAATATTAATTTGGGAGGGGTTGGGCGGGGAATAAGGGGCTACCGTTACGTTGGATCCATTAGAGTGAATAAAATGTCACATATTCAGTTCACGTTCATGCAAGAACAAATGCGGAAAAAACAAACATTTTTTTAAAATACAAGAATAAAACGATCTCGGCCGTACAAATTTTAATTTAAAAAAAAGATGGGGTTGCTACCATGAAGTCACCTACCTTCCCCAAATTAAACATATAATTTGTGGACCTATCAATATTAACAAATATAAATATTAGTGTAACAATCTGGAACAAACTATTTCAATGATCAAATTGTTAATATCTAAAAGTGCTGGGCAGGGCTTTGGGGATAGAAAGGGGGGTGGGAGGGGGGTGCGACCAAGATGTTGACCTCTAATGAGTAAACAAAGGGTCACAACTTAACTTCACGTTTGTGCAAGAACAAATGAAGTAAAAATTAAATGTTTCTGGAACAACCTGGAACAAAAAATGATCAAACGATCGAGAGCATAAAAATGGTAATTTACATAAATATAGGCTACTGTGTACATGCTCCCTCACTTTCCAATGTAAATATATCATTTGTGTGCCTATAAAAGGAACAATAACTAGTTTTTGCGGAAAATTATGTAACAAATACCCACCTCGGTGGCGTATTTGGCTAACGCGATTGTCGTGTTGAGCTCGACTGCTTAGGACGGGGAGATCGAGGTGCGAATCGCGGTCGGGTAAACTAGGGGTGGTTTTTCCTAAATGGTTTTCCACTCTCCCTCCATGCAAATGTGGGCTAACTTACCTCTAATTCAACCTTCCCAATTCTTAATCCATGAGCGTAATTAGCACTTAAAGCGTATAACCCGAACGGGTAGTAAGACGCGGTGCTAAATATTATTATGTAACAAATGAAGAACAAACCATTGAAATCATAAGCTCATGATTTTTTAAAAGTGAGTGAGCTTACTTCACGGACGTCCCCTTGGTGAAAGAAATCCCTCAACGCTTGAGACAGCGATCAGAGATCTCGGAGAATAATCTGAGGACAAAGTGACACGATGATGGGATGATGATGATGTAAAACCTTTTTTGAATATTCTCAATATTTCCTTTAAAAACTGGACCAACGGGGTTAAGGGTACTCGTAGTACTAGCAACATTTCTATACACATTTCGTATTTACATATAAATACACACAGTTGAATCGTTTTACAATCACACTACATGGTCACAAATAGATGTTTAATGGAGCTGTTTAAATATAATATAGGTACGTCATGCTTTGAGCGTTCTCTTTCATTAAATAGAAAACCGGTAACTTTAGATTAAAGGTATAATTAAGCTATTTTATGATTAGTGTTACTTTATAAATTACTTTAATGTGTCAATAAAATATTAATTTTTTAGTATATTCTATGAAATTTTGCCATTAAATTTAATTTTAATATACGTATGTTTTCGAGCTAAATTTGAAGTTCTGTTAGGTTGCAATGAAGAGAGAGGCCCAACTAAAAGCACAATATAGATTGAGAAAAAGAGCACCGCCAAAAACTACTTCCTTAATTAATGTTTGTATGTATTTCCATTAATAACGATTATGCATGTTAAGCTTAGGTATGCACTTGTAAAATTGTATACCACCCTTAAGGCAATGTTAGGATGAAGGATAGTATCGGTTTCTGGTGGACATCGAATTTGGCAGGTGGCATTATTTATAGTACTACAAGCTTGTCCATAATTTAATCAATGCTCATACAACAATCCTTTCCCCTAGCTATGCTCACTAGTCTAGGCAGAGAACTATTTATGCGTAGCTTAAAAGCTAATGACTTAAATTAACCTCACAAGGATTGATGGAGTAGGATTCATTAATCTTGTATGGTTTGTTGGTGATGAGGATTTAAGGGTTCGAATCATGAATGTTTGTACTGAGGTGCTTATTTCTAAAGTTTTCCCACTATTCCCCACGCAAGTGTGGGTATCATAAAATGGATTCTACCTAACGTAGGAATCACTACTACCCTAACAGGGTATATATCTAGTAATATAAGGCAGGGTATCATTAATTGAAACACGTAATAAAATTGAAATAGTAAAAAATAATATTTTATTTTATTATTATTTGGAAATAGATTTATTTTTTATTTGTTTGTTTCAAAGTGTCCTACCACCCATTCAGGAGATATGCATATTCAAATTTATTAGACAGAGATAAGCCAGGAATAAGTTATGGAAAATACACCCGCGTTTGTGTGTCAAGAGATTAGAAAAACATCAATAAAACCATCGTTGTTTCAACAAGTATTAAAACCCTGACTTTATCAATAGCAAACCAAAACACATGAGGTTGACTCATTAACCCAAATGATTACTAAGTGGTTGGCTTACACCTTTAAAATTCAAACATAATCAACGATGGTGTATCAGTTTTCTATTACTTTTATTTTAAAATAACTAAAGAGTGGTAGAACGTAGTTTTGTATTTTATTCATCAAAGACCCATACCCACACCTTGCAGGGCAATTCTCTAGTGACTATTTTCTTTGTTCTAAAGTTTATAGGCTTAGGTTAATTTACCGGCTGGGTATATCACGAGTATTTTTTCACTCTTCAGTTGATGGTGATATTTCTACAAACTCCCATTCTTTGTCCTGTGTCTTTAAATATGTGGATGTTTCGAATATTTTTCTAGAATTTGTTAATGATGAATTTAAAACATAATAGCTATTACATTCTCTTGTATCTTTAAAATATAGTAATTTATATATTTAAATTTGAATAGATTTGACATGTTTCGATATTTGCCTTAGGCTGATTCCATAATGTATTTTTTTTAATTTACGATTATACTTTAACAATTAATTTTCACAACTAAGATTAATGAGCTTTCTTTTCACCATTGATCATAAAAACCAAGGTATAGATTTCAAAACATAATAGATTGCTAGTGACAGAGAGGTCAAGGTTTGAATATCACCAGGGCTCAATAGGGTGATTTTCCAATCCACTCGCATCACTATGTCTGGTGCACTTTCCCTAAACAACTTTCCTTATCTCCAGCGTTTAGATTCGGCTCTTAATCGCCATGGAAATAAATGTTGTACTAAAACAATTGATAAGTAATGCCAGAAAATAATACAATATAATTTTTATTTTATTATTAAGTAACGATATACGAAGTATATAGAACAACTTATAAATAGCTAATTTTTATCATTATAAAAACTACCTGTATGTTAGTAGACAGGTGTATATCAGCTTTTTAATAGTTAATATGTTCAGGGAAATCAGGTATTGTGGTATCGAGGTCCCCAATGTTTGAATAAAGAATACACGACCGCATTTTATCTCTCGTGGGACGTGACAGGGACAGTTCAGTACAACTTTATTGTTAGCTCTATTGAGACGAGTCAATATGTGCCATGGGACAGGAAATGGTAAGAGTTCCCTACCCAGTAGAAGGGAGGAGGGATAACAATATAGCTTAGAGGGGTCTGGTATACGACTCTTTCTGCATCCGAGTTGGGGTCACCGTTTTACCTTTGCGTGTAGAATAAATTATTTATTTATTCATAAACCATGCTACAGTACCCTACAGGCTATTTATGTTTGACTATGTTATAGGAGTTGCGATGAGGAAAGTAAAATTATACAGTAAATCCATCCCTATTTGAGTTAAGAGACACGGGAAACTACTTTAGAATAATAAAAAAAACCATCATTAAACCCAACAGGAAATTTGAAACCCTACCTTACATCACCAGCGAGATAAAATAGATGATTTATATTTATAGAATTAAATATAAAAGTATTTAATATAGTAAGTATAAATGAGAAAGAGTTTATGTGAAATTACAATCTTTTCCAATAGTAAGGCTATATAGATTAATTAAAATAAAATAAATTGTTGATTAATACACAAACGATTTTTGATATCAGAACATTATTAAAATAACACATTAAAATGTGAGTCAAGGTCACATACATGATTAACAAGTAAAAATAACGAAAAAACAAACACCTTAACTTAATTAAACTATATAGACAATTATTAACAAATGACTAGAGGATTAATGTTTGGCTGAAATATAATTGAAAAAAAAATATATATTTAAAAAATTGAAATATTGAAGAAATGTTGAATTATATAACAATTAAATTGCATTCTATTATCTTATCTGAAATTCCCTTGCTTCTTTGTAGGCAGTGTAGATACCTTAAAATTCTACATGTTTCGGCACATCAACGGCGCCATCCTCAGGACTGAATAAAAGAAAAATATGCAATAAATTATGGTGCAAGTAACTAGGTGTTAGCAAAGTAAGAGAAACACAATGAAAAATTGAGAAATAACTATGTAAATAACCAATATAAAAATGAAATATCATGTTTACCATTTGACTGTGCCTGTGTGAGTTGTTCCAGTGAATACCAGAATAAAATTGATTAAAAATGAGAACGATTGTGTAAATGAAAACTAAGGTTATAATAGTCTAGACTCTAGAATATATTGGGAAGTCATAGATTAAGAAAAACAGCAGGCCCACCACCCATTGCTGTGTGTATGCGCGTGCGCACGGAGAGTGGAAGTAAAAGGGAAAAGAAAAGACCTAAGTTATGCCAGAAATGTGTGCAGTACATTTGTATTTGAATGATTACTTGAATATTTACGCGGTGGCGTTGGGGGACAAAGCGAGAAGGTTTTGTGTTAATAACTATATTATGACCCTATTATAACGGAATGATAATTTGTGCACAGTAGCTTATATGTGAAACCATTCTAAAATAGTCAAAAACGGCCTTTTAAATGAAGCTTTTATCCAAATATTACTTAATATTTGTACAATGTTAAATATTGGTAACTTCTATAAACTCTTTACCTGCATTAATGTTTAGTCAGAATTGATCACCGTGGAATAGCGCTGCTGTAAATTTAGAGTTCCTAGCTGACTGTATCCAAGAGTTGATTGACATGTGATGTACGTGTGTATGTAACGTCAAGATTCATCAAAATCCTGAGTTTAATTTTATTTGACGATCACAATACTTTCTCTACCTGTACGATAGCGAGAAAGTAAAAATTCAGTGAGATTGTTACAATAATAATATTTTGAAATCATTAAATTAGCAGAAACCAAGGAAAGAATAGTAATCTGTGATGACAATATATTTAAAGTAATGTAAGTTTATAGTATTGCTGTGAACAAATTGACTAGTGGAAAAATGGTCAATTTGACTATGTTGGATTTATTACTACCGTAAAACGTCAACGAAGACAATAAATTTGAATAACTTTGAAATAAAAATATTTAAAGTTTGTCACAAGTTATGACTTATCAATAGTAATAGGTAAATTGTTATGCTATCAATAATTAACATATTAGTTGAATATTATATATACTGGTAATGTTTTTGAAAATCAAGTTAACAAAGAAACTATGTTACGTAATAGTGAAAATATTTTGAGTGGTTACATTATAAATATGATTAATATAAAGTTTAATTATTTTGACTAGAGTGTTATTCATGTACCTTACACATGTGTAAAAGACAATTAACAATATAAAATATCAACATAAATCATATTAAAATAAAAGAATGACATAACAAGTAACTTCTTTCACAAAATGATTAAAATAAGTAAAATCGATCTAATGGTACAAACTTGTTATTCGAGTCAATTTTTTATAAAATTTTCTTGTGTTAAGCATAGAGAAACTAAATTAATTTAGGAGAATTAATGAAAGATCAACTAATTTTTGTCATCCAGGTTATATTTGTACTCTGTTTTGATTTATTACAAATACAAGATAATATAAATAAGTAAAAATGGTTTATATGAAATAAGTGTAACAAAAAATAAAAATTGACGTTTTGAAGAGTTTGTAAGAAAGTGACTTTTCCTTATATGTTTGGTTTTAGTTCCTATTCTTATATAGTGGTGCTAATCTTAGCGGGGTTACATGTTTCGGCGATTACGCCATCATCAGGTCTGAGGCAAAACTAGTGCAAAAATAATAAATATTTAAGTTATGATAAAGAAAATATCTAAATAATTTCTTATAAAAATAAAATAAACCCAAATATTAGGACATAAAGAGATTGTCACGATCCGGTATCTTCAACACATACCTACGATCTTCGTTTTAATATCTTATAATTTAAACACATTTTATTATGTTATTTAATATAACTTTTATTTAGAAATTACAGAAATAATTTTGGTTTAATTGTCTTAAAAAGTAAATGCTTGAAAGTTGATTTACTTATATATATATATATATATATATTATATATATAATAATATTGATCATAATAAATTTACCATATCCACAAACATACGTCTTAGGCCGAATCGACAGTTAACAACTTTGTCTAGTCCAAGCAAAAACAAACACTAATTACCAGACTTCTAACTCAGATTGTGCCCGGGAGCTACTGAGCTCTTACGGACACAAGTAAAACTACTTCTAGAAAAAGAAAAAGAAAACAAAATAATTTACAAATAAGCATATTTCTCTCTTTCTCGCAACTACAGTGCGAGGTTTTTTCTTTAATAATTGCGAGGTCTGTAAACAAGTAAACTGAATGTTATTCACCATAGCCTGCTTGCACGTGTACGGAAATAAAACCGCAACAGTACAGTCAGACTAAATGAAATTGACACAACCTAAATTTAAATAAATAGAAATCAATTCAATTAAACGGGAGCATTACAGTATATTAACCAAAAACCTACAAATTAAGGTTGATTAGGTTTAAGAGTAAAATGAGAGATTTAAAGTTAGATGTACACAAAGTTAAATTTTAGGTAAACCCCTAAACTTATAAGTTTTTTATTGATGGAATACCAAATTACATATTACTTTTGATAAGTCATGCCTTTATACAAACTTTAAATATTTTTATTTCAAAGTCACTCAGATTTATTATTTGTCCTTGTTGACGTTTTTATGGTAGTAATATTGCCAATCTAGTCAACAGGCCAGCTTTTCCACTAGTCAATTTGTTTATCAGCCAATCCTATAACCTACTATTACTTAAAATATTTCATCATCACGAATTATTATTCTTTCCTTGGTTTCTGCTAATTTAATAATTTCAGAATATAATTATCGTAACAATCTCACTGATTATTTTTTAGAAATGATATTGTACCGGTTTTAAATGACTTCATAATTCATGATAATTAGGTTTTTCTTTAAATAAATTATATTGCATGTTATGTTTCTTATTTTTATCCTGACTTAATTAACCAAAAGGGTTTTACTTATCAATTTAAGAATATGTAACCTTTTCCTTATGTTCCTTATATTATACAAACAAACTACTTTAAGACAAATGACTTTCTGTAAAGTTGATTTTTATTCTAAATAAATTAAGGCCAAGTGACAATTGGTAAACAATACAATGTCAATTCTATGTACTCACAATTTGTTTTTGCCCAATTGTCTTTAGCTCGACTGAATTATAATATAATTTTATTCTCTGCCAAATGATTTAATTTACTTTTTGTTTCATTTGTTAACACTAAATTATTTTATGGCAATTGACTTTATGACGAAAAAAAGTCCCCAACAACAAAATACCATTGATTGAATAATGTAAATACATCGGTAATGGTTTAGTTTAACATATTATTAAATAAACTAATTGATATAAAGATAGTGTCTTAAGAGATCTATAATATCCATAGCTACTGGGCTATTATTTTAGGTCAAACTTGTAAATTTAGATTTAAGTCCACTCTATAAATTTAATTTTAAATTAAGTAAAAATACAAGATTTAATGAGGAAAGGGCTAGCCCAACTCTTCCCCCCTAATGGTTATACCACTACACCAGAAGACCCAGCACGGAGCGCACAAAACGGTAATAATCAACTTTGAATCGTCCTGAAACTATGTCCAAAAAAAGTCGTTGGGTCGGACTCCATAGCCACGTTTCACACGTGACTTCTACCAAATGTGTTCAATCTACGTGCTTCTGGCGATCATGGACGAACACACACACACACGCACATATCACACACAAGGAATATCACGTACATACATTTCATCACAAACCAGAACAATCGTCTTTATCATAGAATTATCGCAAGGAGAAATATTTTAAAAAATATCTCAGAATTTAAATTATTTCAACAAATGACATGTTAAAAGACCACAATACGAGTATGTATTATTTACTTTGGACAAATTTTAAGCATTACCTCATGAATAACTAGTCCACAGCATACATATATAAGTAATTGAAAACATGTTAGGATAAACTATTTTTTAATAGATTGATATTAATTTTGTATACCAATAATCCATTATATCTTAATCTAAAATTGTGTTAAAATCTCAAATTAAATAATGAATTTTAATAAAAATTGCATGTAAATCACACAATAAATTATTTTACTTTTAATGATTCCTATACCATGTATTTTTACTTCATAGATCTAAGAATTGAGATAGGCTATTCCTCACAAAATATTAGTGTTAGATTGTCCATAACAATGAGGTAGAAAAGTGTCATTTAATCTACTCGAGGTTTTTGTGAGAACATTAAACAATCTTTCTACAAACACACAAGAACATAGCTTACGAACTATAAGCCAATAAATCTAATTCAGAACGACCCACGTGATGTGGACTCAGACAAATGCAATAGTCTCGTCTAGTCTGGTTTGTTGGTGACATGGGGGCTATGGCTTGGAACTCAGAAGTATGCGCAAAAAGTTTTTTTTACAATGGTTTACCACTTATCTTTAATAATGAGAGTAAATTTTCTCCTAGTTCAGCTTCCATCAACCTTATGCTATAAGTGTAAATACGTGGATAGGCTTGGAGGATAGTAAGAAAATACAGGGGGAGTAAACACTCAAGAAAACGAAATATTATTCACCCAGCCAGCTTGGATAATAGAAAAAAGTGGACAGTAAAATCCATCTGTAAACAAATATAAAATAACTTTGTAATATACCTCTCCAGAACCAAACCAGATTCCTTTATATTTGGAGTCAACCTCTCTAAATCCTTAACCACGAAGAAGTTTCAGTACCTGGTTAGCTACTTACACTCGTTTTGCCCTGAAAGGCAACAGTCTCTTCCACCTGGATTATGCCATGACCCTATCTTAGAAGCTATTCCCGTAATAGAATAATGAAGATTAATCTTGCTACCTTACAGGGTAAACGAATGACACATGTTTACGTCGTGATCATAGTGAAACATATATTATTTTAGTTCTTTATGCAGAAGTCACAATATCATTTTAATAACTATCACTTACAACTGTTGTGGAAATCATTTAGCTCGAATTGACCGAAGGGATGATCAAAAAACATTCCAATATTCAATTACTACATTCACAAAACTCAATTTCCGTGCCAAGGTATCATTATTAAATATACATTTAATTGAATATATTTATAATTTGGATTATTGTCACGTTTTATTCTGGTTTCTGCTTCACATGATTTTTTTTAAATATTATATATATATTTTAAAAAATATTCGGAAAGATTTAATCTGTAAAAGTCAACCCAATTATTAACTCATTCTAACTTAAATGCTCTACCTGAATTTGGTTGAAGTGAAGATAAACTATTATATTTATTTTTCATTGCCATGCAAATTTTTCCCAATTGTGTCATAAAAAAACGTCTGACTCTAAGGTAAATTTGAAATTTCATTACTTCCCATTATGACCACCATCGCCATCACGTAACCTAAATTACTCAACCAATATTGCATGTCACAACATGTATGGGAATTCTAGAATTAGAACCGACATGTTTTGTTGATCCTATTTCACGTTTTCACGAGCGTTAAATTATTATGCAAATGGTATTATTTAAAGTTCCATTAATACCTGTGTGGTAAAGGGTTGGTCAACGAGGAGGGTGAATGTAGAAGAGGGATACTTTAGCTTTGGAGGTTGAGCTGTACTATGTACAAAATATCCCAATATAACGAAGATTTTTTCTTTATTCTGAAGCACTGACGTTCTTTTCATCTTATTTAAACGAAATTATAGTTAATGATATCCTAATCTACTTCGACACATATTGTTTATCATTAAATTTGATTTAAATAAACAAATGAATGCTTGCTATTTGTAACAAATAAAAAATAGAGCTACTACAATAATTTTTTTTAGACCTTATGTGATAGCTATAAAATTTAATAGATCTACTTTTATCTATTTATAGGACATATCATTCAATATGCAGCTGTCACTGCTGATGAATATTATCAATGCCTGTAAAATAACACTAATAAAATAATTTAAATTTAGGACTATATAAAAGGTTCCCTTATTTTAAATAACCCTGAATATTAAAATTGGACAATAAGATCATGAGTTGGGAAGAGGGAGGAGGGAATTAAAAATAAGTTTCAAAGGATGAAGAAGGGAAATAATATAGGAATATTACTAAAATACCTTTAACAATTAGTTAACATATTCTTTGTTAGACTCTGCCAGTGATAAGTTGAAGTTCTTATGTATAGCTATGACCCATTTTCGTCGTTCTCTTACCAGAGGTCTTTATTTGGATTAGTATTTAATTGCTTTATATACGATTTAAATATGTTCCAATACTTTTGAGTCACTTCATGGTTTGATTACATTATGTCTTGCTCATATACCAGGTAGAATCCCTTCTGCTAATAATACTAAACTTATGTTACACTTCCGTGAAAGGGTTGAACATATAAATGTAGATCAAATAAAATATATATGCAAAAATATTCTTTATTTGAGTTAGAAGCTTATGTCATAAAAAGGGATTTTTTTTTCTCTGAAATAAAGAATCGTAATTTTTATAAGAACTATGCTATAGGAAATTAAATTATAAGACCATCCCATTTTTTGTAAATCATATTTAAATCTTATAAATTAAATAAACATATAGCTCAAGAAAATTAAAAACCAAAATAAGTTCAAAATATTAAAATAAATAATTACAATTTGAATTGATAATCAATGATTCCTCCAGTTATAAGCCAGGAGTAAGGAATATTATGCAAATATATTTACTTTTATAAATTCCAGATCTCAACCACCATTACCTAAAAAAAGAAGCTAGTAGACATCATAATAGCATAGAGTTTTACAATATGTATGTAATAAAATGTAATAGAATAACACAGTACAAAAAACTGTTATTTAGACTACAAAATATATGATTGTATTTCCTGAAAGGTGCTTCAAATATCCTTTCGCAAAAAAAAAAATTAATGAAAAAAAAACAACACAAAAGTATATACGTGTAACGTGCATGCTTACATAAAGGGTATATCAAGTTGTTATATGTGTACACATATAGCACACACATCTATAGTATATTCATAAATATATAGTACATTCATACATGGTATATGAATAATTTTTTAGTACATACACATATGGTATACGCATACATGGTAGATGCATATAAATATATTGCATACGTATATGTTACGATGCATACATATATAGTTCTATATACAATTTTCTAGTACACACATTATATATATATATATATATTTTATTATAGTGCATATATATGCTTTCATACAAAGATAAAATGTCAAAATAACTTTTCCGGGACCAGAGCACATAATAAATATATTTTCACTGAAACTTTGTGATCTATTAATACAGTATTACAATACCTTCTCTATACATAACATATTAAGATAATATAAAAATCGGTTAGGTATGTTTGTTCAAGGCAAGCTTATAGATTCAATCGTGTAAACTAAAGTGAAACTCCCAAATTTCACTACCTCAGCCCACAATATTTGAGAGCAATGTTTTATCGGAACAGATGCTACATGCCCGTGAGCATAGAATATGCTAAAGAGAAAGTTTGCTATCCGACAATGATTCATTCATATTGTGATCACTCATCCTATTTCCTGCAACGACTGACTTCCATGTAACAATGTTTAACTTCATCCTGATAATGCTATTGTTCTACACTCGTTTGGAAAAACATAGACGTAATTGGATTTTCACATATTCAGCGAAAATAATTAAATTATAGACCCTTGCCTAAGGATACATAAGGGAAACATGCAATTTTGCAGGTTGACCTTTCCCACTATGATAACAAGAACAAAATTGAATGGAATATTGAATCACTTCCCAATGATATTGGCCTAGTTATCTTAATAATAGTTTCGAATGGTTATTTCTTTTTAATCACCTCGTATTACTACCGGTTCAGGCTATACAAATCTATGATAATTATTATAATCAGGTTAGAGATGAGGAAAGAAGCATTTTAGAGGTAATCTATCCGCACATGTGTGGTAAGAGAGTTGGAAAACATTTAGGAAAAACAGCCCTCAGTGGGCAGACCAGAATTCAAAACACGATCTCCCCGTCATCAGTAGGCAAGTATAACTCGATACACAATTCGCCATTGAACATGGCTATTTCGCATAGTGATATGTGTGTTGGGAGCTGACCAACATATTTAACAAGGTATCATCAAAATTAAGAGTTCACAGATACAGAAACATTACTTGCAAGAGAAATTATTGGAAATCTTAGGATGTTCGTCTTCCTTACGCATTCTTAATCATGCAAAAATAGTTTCTGATCTGTGTAAAAGTAAATTCCAGATAGGGATAAGGCTGGTTCTTGATCCATTACCCATCCACCGACCAATGGCTGAGTAGCAATTTATTTAATTTACAGTAATTCATCAGAGGATTTTTAGTCAAACATAGGTAATTTATATGGTCTAAGTCTAGTTGAGAGTTAAGGTATTTTACCCTGTGACAGCTATCATGTTGAAATTATTAGCTTTGGTAAATAATCTCATATCATATTTCTTATTATTAAATAAGACGATAATACAACATTATATATTTTTGGTTTATTAAATATGTTTGCGTACCAGCCTCAATAAACTGATAACCGGTCATAGCAAAATCATGTATTATTATTATTATTATTATTATTATTATTATTATTATTATATTATTATTATTATTATTTATTATTATTATTATTATAGCACCATGTCTAACTACCCGTTTGGGCTATACGCACTAAGATAATGTGTAATGGTAGGGTGATTGTGAGATGAAATGGAGGACCTACAGTTTAACGTGTAATCCAAACCACGGCGGAAGTATGTTATTCCACACATTCACAAGTTGTGATTAATACACTTCTTGTCAGAGGTGAAGGAAGGGTTTGGCAATCAGATACATCTTGGCCGGGACCAAAGATGGAACCCCGGACTCCGAACACAGAAGTCTGACACTTTACCCTAGACCACCAGGTCACCTTAATAATTATGTAGTTAGCGATCAATTACCAAATCAAGTATTTCTCGAATTGTTTTGGAATCTAACACCTACGAGTATCCAAGACATAGCTTAATAATCCACTAAGCTTTGAGTTTTAAAATCCTCAAAGCAAACAATATCCTTTTATCGAATTGTTTTGTATTGAGAATTTTTCAATGTTATATTATAGCTTTGAAAAATTCTCGAAACAAAACAATTCTCAAAACAAATGTATTCGATAGAACACATACTATTTTACTAATTGAAAGACATTATATTATAATGTTTTTCAATTAATAAACTTATATGTTTTGTTGAAAAATGATATTATATTTGTAATAAAATAATCGGTAGAACAAGTAAAATATGGCTTTTGTTATTGTTAGGTCTATATGTTTAAAAGTATTATTAATTATAATAAATTGATGAAAAGACCAGAAAAGATCGTGCATAAAGTTCATTCTTAAACAGTTTAATATCTAGATAGATGAAAGCTTGTTATAAAAGCAATTTCCTTTGGTGAATATATTAACAAGCCATGTTAATTTTAGTAGCTTTGTGTGATGTAAATTTGAGTATTAACTTTATTCTTCAACCCTTGGAAGGGAGTACACTATTAGTATTTTGTTTCCATCCCTCTTTTTTAATGCAATAAAAACTCTATCTAATGGTTTCGACGGACATAAAAGTCGCAAATATCTCGCCCTACCAAAAGCTCTTGGTTCTTAAAACCATAAGGGAATGAAAATTACTCATTGGTTAAAACAATTCATATCAATAAAAAACAAAAAGGTTTAAGAAATATTGAGTGAGTGACTATAGTCAGTTACGTTAAATATAACACAATCTATTTTCCTTTATTTAACTTTAAATTGAATAAATACTTATTTTTAAACTTATTTACTTCATCCTCACTTTGAGTATTTTAATTATAGAAATATCAGGAACTATAGCTATAAGTACATACATACATAACATAATATATAACATACATAACATACATATAACAATATAATAATAAACAAATATAACATACTAACTATATATAACATACAATAAACATACAAACTCATAACATACATAACAATATATATATAACATATATAACATATAATACATAAACATATATACATACATAAATTAATAATACATACATATACATACATTACATACATACATACCATAATACACATACTCTAATACATACATTAAACATATACTTATCTACTATAAGCCACGCCTTTCTCTTACGGGTGAGGCATGCATGTAGCTCAAAGAACATCTGCGTACTTAATACGTCATCATATTCATTACTTTCTTTCACACCCCTTATTATAGCATTGGTAGACCCTTCGCTTCAACAAACTCCATACACCGAGTCAAACATGCTCTTTTATTCTTAAAACTATTGATGTATTTCTTTTTTCTCACATTTGTTTACAATATTTTTCCACATATTACATGGCCTACCCCTTCTTTTTGAGCCACACATTCAATCTTCATATATTTACTTCATCACTCAATCCACACTATCCTCTCAACATGCCCGAACCAACATAGGACGCTTCTTTCACAGTGACCTAATAGATTCTCTTTCAAACTGTACTACTTCAGTACCCCATTCATTACTGACTCTGTCTACGTGAGCTTTACCATATTCATTTCTTAGATAGCTAATTACCCGCGTCGGTGGCGTAGTTGGCTAAAGCGCTTGTCGTGTTGAGCTCGACTGCTGAAGACGGGGAGATCGCGGTTATAATCTCGGTCAGGTGAACTGGGGGTGGTTTTTCCTAAAATGGTTTTCCACTCTCCCTCCATGCAAATGTGGGTTCACTTCCTATAGTTAAAACTTCCCAATTCCTGTTCCATTAGCGTAATTAGTACTTAAAGCGTATAACTCGAACGGGTAGTAAGACGCGGTGCTAAATATATAGATAGCTGATTAAAACCACAATCACCTTGTTCTGTGTTTCTCTTAACACACATTCATTAAACAATGTTGGCGTTAACACATTTTTATAAACTGCTATCTATGCCTGTTTACATACTTCTTTATTCTTTGCAATAGTATGTATGCATAAAACGTGTTCTACTCTATGAGATGCATTCACCCATCTGTCAATTTCATCATCAACTCTTCCGTTCTTACAGAACCTTCCTTCTATACGAGTATACACAAAGCAATTCACTTGTTATAACAGATGTTCACTCATACTAAGCTAACAATCTTACCCTGATACTTCCTTATCAAAAAGAGTAGATCTACACCTAATACACACTACACTATTGGAACATATTTAAAGTATTGGAACATATTTAAATCGTATATAAAGTAATTAAATACTAATCCAAATAAAGACCTCTGGTAAGAGAACGACGAAAATGGGTCATAGCTATACATAAGAACTTCAACTTATCACTGGCAGAGTCTAACAAAGAATATGTTAACTAATTGTTAACGGTATTTTAGTAATATTCCTATATTATTTCCCTTCTTCATCCTTTGAAACTTATTTTTAATTCCCTCCTCCCTCTTCCCAACTCATGATCTTATTGTCCAATTTTAATATTTAGGGTTATTTAAAATAAGGGAACCTTTTATATATTCCTAAATTTAAATTATTTTATTAGTGTTATTTTACAGGCATTGATAATATTCATCAGCAGTGACAGCTGCATATCGCATGATATGTCCTATAAATAGATAAAAGTAGATCTATTAAATTTCAAGCAAGTATAATATATTAAATTAATATTCGAACACTATTATTAATTCAATTTATCTACCACATTGTATAAGCATTCTTTTTCATTTATAGTTTGTATACAAATATATTTATTCCAGATAAACTTGGAAATACTCGTCATCATCAACTAATCTAATTCAAGCAAATGGTTTGTAATCTTAACCCAGCTCCAGTTTTGTGGACAAAAGTGTTAGTTGATGAACTAAGTGGAACAAAGAATATAATTAAAGAATAATAATATGTTTGAATTTTGTAAAATTCTTACAAAAATAAGTCTATTTTGAATACTATTTATATTCACCCAGTAGATACTTCTTCAATTATTAACTGGTATGTTTTTGAGGGGAATAATGCCAAACTAAAATAATTTTTGGAGTCTTGAAATGGATAGAAACAAAATTTAAACTTAAATAATACAGGTTAAAACAAATCTAAAAATTAAACTACCTCATTTATAAACAAAGCTCCAAATGATAAGAAAATATTTCGGAAAAAACTATATAAATCATAAAAAGAGAGATTCGTAGAGCGTTTTAAAAACTTTGCTACAAACACAATTAATATTATGTTAATATTATCTCAGTCCCAATGAACTACACATTTTTAAGACAATTTTTAATAAAACATATATTGTACCCTATTTCTAAAAATAAAAATATGGTTTATCAAAGTTCCTCTCATTAAAAGAGTTAAAAGCATTAAGTTTTCACGGGAAAATTAACTGAAGGAACGACATTTTAGACGTATGAACTAATTAAATTAAAAGTGAGTATCGAGAATGGCTAAATAATTGAAGATATATTATTCAAATGGATTTTAATAAAGCTTGGTAGACACATTGACCTTGAAATCATTAGTTAGGTGACTAAGGGTTTTTGGTTATCAAGCCACTTTGATAGGCACACGGAATAAACATCGAGCTTCCATAGCCGGTCTTAATCAATGATGTTGAGATTGGCATTCGAGTACTGGCTGATTAATATAAGGGATTTTAACCCAAATGGTTTACCACTATCTCCATTGAATGTGGGTACATTTATTTAAATTCTTCCTTCTTCAACCCTTTACTATCAGTACAAATAAATGGATAACCGGGATGGGCAGAAGTAGGCAAACAAAATGAAAGCATGTTTTGGAGTCTATTTGATGCTAAACAGAGTATACACCGATTATTTGAGTCATGAATTGGTCACGAACAACGTATCTAAGGTCCTTGTTAACTGAGACTCGAGTAAACTCGGTTTGTCTCGGAAGTAAACGATTGTAACTAGGTTCTAGCATTAGAAGCTAGAAATAAGTTTAAACCTTCTGGAAAAGGTCAAATTTAATAATACAGGGGTTTTAGTCGTTTGTGTTTGTTTTCAAAATAAACTTGCAATCCGACCCAACATTATCTTATTTGGCAATTGCCTCTATATTTATTTTGTAATATTATAGAATTATGTGAAACATCATAACACTCGGATTTCGATTGCAAATCTTTTTAGAATATCAAAAACAAACACCTTAGAGCTCTTACTATTTTTCTGTATTTATCTTGTACAGAGCACCGATGGTGGCACTGGAAGTTTTGAAAATTAATTAGCTATAAAAAATGTTAGCACTATTAAGAAGTTAAGATGAACTATTAGAGTTTGAGATAATTATATTGGTGTGTCTGGGCTACAACAATCTGTAGTTAATTTTGTGGATAGATCAGCCAGTACTACTGCAGAGTTGTCCAGGAAACACACTGATGTATTATTTGTTCATCCTATTTTTGGGCTGGTTTTGTGGATAGATCAGCCAGTTCTAATATACAGTTGTCCAGGAAACACACTAATTTACTATTTGTTAATCCTATTCTTGGGCTAATTTTGTGGATAGATCAGCCAGTTCTAATATACAGTTGTCCAGGAAACACACTAATTTACTATTTGTTAATCCTATTCTTGGGCTAATTTTGTGGATAGATCAGCCAGTTCTAATATACTGTTGCCCAGGAAACACACTGATGAACTATTTGTTCATCCTATTATTGGGTTAATTTTGTGAATAGATCAGCCAGTTCTAATGTACATTTGCCCAGGGAACACACTAATGTACTATTTGTTCATCCTATTCTTGGGCTAATTTTGTGGATAGATCAGCCAGTTCTAATATACAGTTGCCCAGGAAACACACTGGTGTACTATTTGTTCACCATATTCTTGGGCTAATTTTGTGGATAGATCAGCCAGTACTAATATACAGTTGCCAAGCTCTGATAACTATACTACAAAGCCGTTTAGAGCTTGAGGTAAGAGCTATAATATTGGTCTAATACTTTGACCGTGACACACCAGAATACAAAAAAAGGGGATTGAATGTCCCCAATATAGTAAAATGGTGTCTGAAGGGACTATAGCATAATGCCCTTGTGCAATTATGTGTACATTCTTTAGCTTCTAAAAGTTACACTGAAGCTATACTTTACTATGCAAATAAGTGTATCATATTTTTCTAAACCTACAATCATTGTAAACTCTGAATCATTCTTAGTCAATCAGCCACCACATCATAGGAAAATTAAAGCATTTTAAAAGCCCGTCTTACAGACCGTTATCTGAGAAACTAGATACAAGTTTATTATCGAACCAGAGATCGAATCATGGTGCTGTTGTCTCCACTCTCCATTTGAAAATAGAAAAATTATGAACAGTTAAATCGTTTTCTCATTTTAGAATAATTTATTTTCGAAATTTGTTGCATTCGTTTTAAAGTGTAATACACCCACGGTATATTGCTACGGGTGGTTATCTACCAAAGTTAAAGGTTATCCTGTAGTAGAGGGTTAGGTGTAATAAAAGTCTCTGGCCTTTAATTCACCCATATATAGACGATATTCCTATTATTATAATTATTATTATATTATTATTATTATTTTATTATATTATTATTATTATTAGTAGTAGTAGTAGTAGTAGTAGTAGTAGTAGTAGTATGTAGTAGTAGTAGTAGTAGTAGTAGTATAGTAGTAGTAGTAGTAGTAAGTAGTAGTAGTAGTAGTAGTAGTAGTAGTAGTAGTAGTAGTATAGTAGTAGTATAGTAGAAGAAGTAGTATATAGTAGTAGTATAGTATAGTAGTAGTAGTAGTAGTAGTAGTAGAAGTAGTAGTAGTAGTAGTAGTAGTAGTAGTAGTAGTAGTAGTAGTAGTAGTAGTAGTAGTAGTAGTAGTAGTAGTAGTATATTTGCATTACTATCCTTTGTGTCAAGCACAGTTCATATCCAATTTTCTTGATGATGATTCGATCATCGTCGACAACTCGACATTCTAGACTTAGAAATTTCCAATAATTTTCGTTTCAGTTTGAAACATAAAGCTCGACATAATCAGCAGACCTCAATGAACAAATACATTTTTTGGGTTTAAATATAGAATAAATATAAGTTAAGGTCTTCCCAATGGTCTCTTTACAATGGAATTGCCATTCAATACCCTGAATACAGTTTTATATTCTCCCATATATGCTGCTTGTCCTGCCCACCATAATCTACGAGAATTGATGGATCTAGCAATGACTTGTGAAGATTACAGTGTAATTAACTCATCATTATGTACACTCCTCTACTTCCAAGTAGTCTCATCCCTTTTTTGGACCAAATATCTTCCTAAGCAGCTAGTTTTAGAACACCATAAATATTTTTTCGTCATGTAAGGTAAGAGACCACGTTTAATACCCACAGAGAACAACCGGTATGACCATTGTTTTGTTTAGTCTTAGTTTAACATTACTTGAAAGCAGGCAAAATATCAACAACTAACTGACCAAGTAACAGTATGCATTTACCGACTGTATTATTTACCTAATCTACCATTTAATTTTGTAATTTCTAATTAAAATTATTCCTAAATATTCAAGGCCTTTAACCTAGTCAAATGATGTATTGTTTGAGGCATCTCTAAATTATCATCCGCCGTCTATATCAGATGTGAGATTATATAATTAGTATTTTAAGCGTTCACTTCTAAAACTCTTTCCATACTGGCCTCTGATATAATTTATACACTTCTTACAATAGCTTCCTTATTATTGCCAAAATAATTTAAACAATCTGCGTATCTTAGTGGCTTCATTGTACTGTTTAACGTCAACCCTTCTATACTCTTTTGGATTACACTAATATCATACTATAAGGCTAGATTAAAAAGTTATTGGGAAAGTGCATTTCCATATTTAAATTTATCATGTATTTCGAGAGAATGTGGTAAATGATATCCAACATCTTAATTAGAAATTAGAAAAAAATAAAAACTCTTGTGGACCTTACACATACATCTTGAGGACCACAGCTGGGTCCCTCTTTGGGAACCCTTCCACTAGACTCAGTATAATACCCCAAAAAAGTATTTTTATACACGCTTACTCCAATTTTTTATAATATCAAAATCAAGAACGTTCTCAAATTTAAATGTTTCAAATAATCATTGAATTCATTCTTGAATTATTAAATGCATAGCACATTTAAAGCATCCTATTTTTATAAGATATACTTATTATGATTATAGTTCTCAATACACATATTCAATTACATTATTGAATGGTAATCATAATAAATATAATTATATTAAATATTTCTATCTATTAAAGTCTTAGGCCCGGGATACTAATGCCATAGACACCCCATTTATAGACATTTGTATATCTCTGGTTTTAATGAGTTGTGCAAGAAGAATTAATAATTAATCTATCACCAAACTATGGGGAAGATCAATAACACAATTAATAAACCCGATTCCTACATAATAAACACTATCCAACTTTATTTTGATACATTTAAAATGGATGTCTCAATTTGATTCCAAGTTTTGTTCTTAGATAAATAATTCCTACCTGTATTTATGGGTATACGTATTAAACGTCAAGCTCACTAAGTCCGGTCTTACGTTATCGGGAATCCCGTTCGGATGTACTGAAAGCTGTTTCACCTTAATGTTTTTTCCACAATATTTCCACACAAATGACTTTAATGTACGATTAAACCCACATTATCAGTTATGGATACCCTGCCCGCTAGTAAGATGCTATGTAGTAAAATACATTTTTGTACGATTCTCTTAGTATGCTTTTCATCCTTTACACATTTTACTGAACTTTTAATAATATCGAGAAGCTATCAGTAAAATATATTATATTTTATTTCGATGGGTTTAATTTTAAATCTGTTGTAACCAAGGAAATATAATTAATCAATATTGATGCAGTGCCAGAAAATACGTACTCTATCATATAAATAATGAAAAAATTGTGTTGTTATTATTTGCTTTAAACTTATCATTTTCCATGTAACAATCTTCTGATCTTCTATCAAGGCGGGTAGAAAAGGGGTATACCAATTTCCTTTAACTCTATTTCTTACGTTGGCTTAATCTTGCAAAGTGGTTATTCACCTTATTCGTCTAGAGTGTGAGAGTTGGGTCCCCTCTTCCCCCCCCCCCTTTCCATAATCTGCTATCCACCCATCTCGTCAAATAGGAGAAGATAGGGTATAACGTGTGATCCTCCCCACACTAGGCTTCCTGTTATTTTCTGATCTCGTAAACGAAAGTGTCTTAACTTATCGTCTTGCCTTTCCCACTTGTCACTCTGAACTATAAACTGAAGAAATACAATTTGCATAAGAAGTTTTTGGCTTGATTGCAAGTAAACAAATTTCAAAGTTTTATTTAAATTAGATGTTTTAAATGTTTTATTTAAAGTTTGACGCTTATAATTTATTTAAGGAATAGCATGTTCATAAAAGGTATAAATTACCCTCTTCAGTGACTACATGGTCTAAGGCGCTACTCTAGCAATAGAGTGGACTACCGATGGCGAGGAGATTGTGGTTTGATCGTGGTAAGGTGTACTGTCCATGCAAATGCAAATTCACTTCCTATGAACTCAACTTTCCTCGTCTTTAACCCATTAACATAATTAAAACTAAAGCGTATGGACCGAATGGGTAGTAGGACACGATATTACAAAAATATAATAATAATGATATATGGGAGGAGCATATAATATGTTCATATGAGACCCGGCGACAGGCTGGACACATTTCATGATGATGAGTATGAATTATACATTTCTGTTATTAAATATGCTGGGATTACTGGCTCAATAAATTTGCACAGAATAGTGGTTTGTGCTAAAAAATTTGTGTCATTTAAATGATAATTTGTAGTTTGCGAAAACCAAAATATACGGTTTGAGCTAAATCTGCCCGTGTTTGATTTTACAGTTGAGGTTGGCGTATACTGAGACATTGATGATTCAATTTTGTATTCCTGAATGAAAATCAGTTGTATTCGAAATGAGTCTTCAAGAGAGTAATTAACATTCAAGGGATTTCATGTTATTCATACAAATTTAACACACTGTAAACTAGCTTTATGCAAGATCAACGCATTCTAAGATAGAAAAACTGACTTTAATATTTTTGATTCATACAAGTGAAAAATAACCTTTTTGCTGAGTCTTAGAATAGTATCGTCAATATTCGACTTTATTTTTAAATAAATTTCATTTATTTATGATGAAATGTCAAAATAAAGATTTTGAGAAAATATAATTTATTTTCTTGTAAATTATGAGATAGGGACAACTTAACCTTGTATTTAATTGGTTAATGTTCTCATTTAAACAATATTTTGACAATCGGTGGTCAAAATTTTCAGATTAGGGGCCTATTACGTTAACAGTCGTCATTGTGTTTCTTTATATAATCAACTCTTTCATAAAATGTAATTGTAATTTCGTAATTAATTTTAACTTAACAGGGAGGGCACTTCAAAATAAAATAAATAAGTTTATTTGCACTCTACTGTACAAAGAACCAATACAAAAAAAATATGTGGAGATGACTGTAATGATCTCACCAAAGCTTCTTTTACTAGTTTGTCTTTTAAATAAGATGGCCTAACCACTCCAATTTTATCAAAAGAGTTTGATTTATCACTACTAAAATTTCATTCATTTCATTAACCATCATTACTAATTTGTTTAACCCACAGTTTCACTACATATAAATTTTCGAGGGGTTGGACCCCATACAGACATACCGCTCGAGTTTAATTCACCTCGTTTAGGCTTATAATAGTTGGGGAGTACCAAAAGGATAAATATAGGGGTGGAAGCCCGCTATATACCAAAGAATTTACTCAAAAATACGACTCCTGGTAGGAATGGTTAAAAACACACTAGCGAGAGCCTTAAGAAAATATTAAATCCACTTAGGTTACCTTAGACCAGTATTTCATAAACTGAGGTCAAATGTGATGTGTTAAGTGATTCGTAGACGAGGCCACAAGGAAAGATTAATATTCAGTGAAAAAGCGTAAGAATATAATTATGATGATCAGCTTTGACCACTAGGTCAGCAATACTATGCACCACACTTTTATTACAATATGAAATGTGCACAAAAAACGAGGTATAATATAAATATTTTATTTTATTGCTTGATAAACATTTATTGTATATTGATATAACTACCGACTTTGGCAAGGAGATGGATAGGTGGTATATTAAATGTGTAGTCTGTAGTGTGTTGTACAGCTAATGATTATTAAATAGTCCAATATGAGAAATTTACGAAAAACGAAACTATCTAAATAGTCGTTACCCGAAAGTATAAACCAAACAAAACTAATGTGCTACTAAAATAAATCTCAAACTAATGTAACCCTAAGGAATGGAAGATGTAAGCTCTCCAAGAAAACCTCACTATTGGAATTATACATCCTAACATTATTAATGAAATTAGTAGACAAAACCATTATTTGGGAAAAATTAATATGTTTATATATTTTAAGTTTTTTAATCATAAAGTGATTCTTAAGTAAGAAGTGAAAAAATACAGATGAAAAGCCTGGGGCTTTCCCTTAGTAGTAAATCTGTAATAATTTAATATAAAGCAGAATATATAATGAGTATTATCCTCCTTGTTTGTTTTCAGGCGTATTATTCGTGCTAACTAACCAACCCAACCAACCAACCATCTCAGCTCCTTACGTTTTTCCATGCCGATGATCCCCCATTCAGTTAAAGCGATGCGTCTCATCTGGCAAAAGCTCGAGTGGAGTGAGTTCATAGCCCGGCTTCATAACTTGTCTGAACCAACTCCTGGGCACCTGCTGCCAAGACGGCTAAAAACCTCTTCTCCGTGTGACGGCATCATGTGTTCTACGCTCTTTCCCGACCTGGCGTCTTACCTCTCTCATCTCCCGGGGAATACTAGCTTTCTCTCTCTGATGACGTCTTGTCTCGCTTAGAATCTCACCGGGCGCCGCACCGCACCGTGGCAACCAGGGAAGAACAACACATCTTCTCTGCGTCAAAGCAACAAGTAGGGACATCTTAAATGAATACTTCAGTCATGAGTATTCTATTTTCAACCATGGACCGAAGAGTTTGAGAGTTCGGATTTATTTCGATTTTCGCTTGAATACAATTTGGTACATGATTAAGTTTTTATGTAAAGTGTCTGGTATATTTTTAAAATTACACGTTTCACTCTTATTCAGGAGATACTACCCAATTTAAGGTCACGAGACGAGGAAGGTCAGATTATAGAAAATACAATAACATCTACCGTTTGAAAAATCCTTTGTTAAACTGCAGTTATCTTAATGGCAGCTCCATAATAAAATAAAGTCCACTAATATCTTACTGGGAAAACCACCGATCTCAGGTTTAATATCTGTCACGAGCCTTACGGAATTAGATGACAAAATTTTAAATGAAGAGAAAAAGTTGTCATTACATTCCAGGACACTCTTCTCATGATATTACAGAACTGTTGATGTCACCATATGAAGAAAAATAATTGTATGGTTCTACTCTGGTAATTTTTTGATTAATTTTGACCAACAAAGGTTAATAAAAAACTGCAATACAAATAATTTAAGTTTTCTCGCGTCTTCTACACTCTTATGATTATTGCCTCTAAAGACGCAATTCTCTTAATAATGAGACATGGATGCTTTAGTGAATATATAAATTTTATGCTTTTACTATCTATTTGATTTTTTGTTTTATAGTTAAAAAAATATTGAGTTATTTTTTTACATTAATAACTAAAATGTGAGATTTAATAAAATAAGTAGCCTGTTAGTAATCGGCACTTGATATTTTCTGCCATAACATAACTATGAGCTTTTGATAATAATTTGGATATGGTTAGGGGATAAAAAAGGGGCAGGTGGTAAAAATTATATTCTATCAATATGTTATATCTGAGTAAAAATTAATACCCATTTATAATATATGTATTATTTACATTAGTTGAAATGGTTCAAGTACGCTATATTCGTACCAGCCTAGGTTATTGCAATACTTAACGTTTGTTAATGCACATTTGAGTGGCTATCATAGTATAGTATCACAAAGGCGTATTTCATCATTGGAAAAACAAACGAACCAGGAAATCGTAATTCATCATTATAGTTGCTTTTTATGATAAACTGCAAGAATGATGTAGCCATGAACATTCCTAATATATCTATGCGCAAAAACAGTCATTTTATTAGATTTTTGTGAAATTATGGAAAGGCACACATATTATTATAATCAATTAATGACATAAATATTCTGAAATAAAGTAGATTGCTCTTTTTATTGTGACAGTAATAAATAAATACAATTCTTATATTAATATATATTAAAACAATACAGATTTTCGATGTGATTTACATTTATTGTCAGTCACAGTAAAAATCATTTAAAATATAATATTATAATAAAGTTTGCAAAAGGCGGTATATGAGTTTTCACAGTTAAATCTTACCAATATAAAGCACAATTCATGACAATGTAAATACATACAAATACATTTTATATCATTACCTGTCAGATGGTATTCTTCGTTTGATGATCCGTATATATATATATATATATATTAACTACTTGTACGCACAGGTCTGACACATTAAAACTGTTTAATAAGGCATGAAAGGTCACTTCTTGAAACCTACAATCCATTAATACATCAGTTAGGAGCTGCAGATAACAAAAGGTCTCACAGAGGCCTTATAAAACATACGCAAGGTAGACATTTACATTACATGATATTTAAAAGACCTTAAATTTTCACAGGTTACGGAAAATATTAGGAGAGAACTAAACCTTAACAATATGTTTAGTTGTATGGCCGTTTGTCTCTGATCAGATAGGCGTTTAATATAAATATACCTGCCTCGGTGGCGTAGTTAGCTAACGCGCTAGTCGTGTTGAGCTCGACCGCCGACGACGGGGAGATCAAGGTTCGAATCTCTGTCGGATGAACTGGGGTGGTTTTTTCTAAATGGTCCACTCTCTCTCCGCGCAAATGCGCGTTCACTGACTCTAATTCAACCTTACCAATTCCCAATCCATAAGCGTAATTTGTATTTAAAGTGTATAACCCGAACGGGTAGTAAGACGCAGTGCTAAATAATAAATAAATATTAAATAATATAAATACACTGCAAAACCGATGAGTATTTTATTTAAAACTATATATGATTTAATATTTTATCCAATATATGGTGTAGATGATGACTTTCCATAAATTTCACATCCACCTTGTTTTGTCAGGTTAATCCACTTATAACATTGATACTTCTTATCCTGCCCTCCCCCCCTCCCCCATGCTAACAGCCCAATTTTCCACATTTGCTAACTGTTTGTTAAGTCTAAAATGGAGGGGATATTACGTTAGAATTTAAAGGATATGTACCTGAATTATCTTGGAGGAATATTGGGAAATGATTTATTGCACTAAAGTACCACCTAAACACATTCATTTGGCATTAAACCCCTTACATCTCTGCAACCAGAAAATCAGTCAAGTCGAGACGGTTGCCTTTGTTCAAGTGGATACCGATGCCAGTGCTAGTATTTGTACTATGACTTAGTCAAAAAAATGTCAAAACTATTTTAATTATTTTGATATTTTTTATGTTCCTTTATATCCATAAATTGGCCTTCTTAATGTGGCTAGTATCCCACAGTATAAGATATTTTAATTATAACACACAGAATTTTATCGCTTATGATCTGTATACACACTGTTAAAAATAAACTAATAATTTAATATAAATAAAAATAATAAAATATAACCATTAATTTGAATTAACTCATCTTCTAAGACTTATGTTATATATAATATATATTTATGAATGGAAGAGCATAATTATTTAAGGTTTATTCTGGCAACAGGTTATCCCACACTTGTACATTTTCTTGGAAGTCAAGAGTGTTGGGTTGGCATCCTGCTGAGAATAGAATATATCTCATATAGCTTACAGCCTATTGGCGAGCGAGCACGGTATGACCGATGGACCCTTCTGGCTGGTGGAAGATCGAGATCATCAGTTTAGTTGTTTGAATAACACATTGTTTAGTGTTTGGAGCCATTATGAGTGCATGTGGGTCAGTATATAGCCGACTGACTAAACGAAGGAATAAAATGTGATCTGGTGGTCCCCCTCCACCGGAGGGTCGATCACGGGTCTAGAGGAAGGTTTGTGAGTCCCGATAACGAGCCTGCTCCCTAGTCACGGGATATCTACCCGGTTACTTATGTAGTAGTTTAGTTATCTGAATCGAGTAATAAATATAAATTATTGGCGTAACACTCGATTTTCACTCCCCACGAACCACCCATTCCAATCCCTACCCCTCGGGGTCCATCCTAACCATGTAAGTTCCTACGGTGCTGCGGTAGTGTTGTAGTTAGGGTGGCTACCGGGCACCCAGATAAAACCAGTGACCTTACAAGTTGTGTCAGGAGTAGAATAGAGACTTTACACGAGTATATATACATACATATATATTAATTATTTTTAATTTGTATCTCAGTTATTCTTACTAGTCAAATTATATTATTATTATTAGCACGAGTCTTACTACCCATTCGGGTTATACGCACTTACGCTAATGTGTAATGGTAGGGTGATTGTGAGATGAAATGAAGGACCTACAGTTTAACGTGGAATCCGAACCACGGTGGCGGCCTGGCATTCCACACATTCACAAGATGTCTTGTCAGAGGTGTAGGAAGGGTTTGGAAATCAGATAAATCTGTGCCGGGACCGAGGATTGAACCCAGGCCGCCAGCACAGAAGTTTGACACCTTTACCCCTAGACCACCAGGTCACCGTCAAATTATAGATTTCACTTTAATTCAGGTTAAATATTTACGGTTAGACTTTTTATTGAAGCCTACTAAAATTAGTTGGTGGCTAATATGATGAGTTAGGCCTTTATTTATCACTTGCCTATTTAATAATGCCAATTTAATAAACAAATAAATAAAGATTTATATATACACGAATTACCAAATAGTTTAAATAATCCTAATATTAATTATGTATTCAACTACAATTATATAGATATGCTATCATTGAATAGTGAGAGATAAATAATCTTATCAGAATGAGTGTATATTTATTATCTATATTTATATTATTAAATTATTCGAACAGTAAATATGTTTGACAACATAAATATATAAAACATAATATATTATGATATATAACTATATAACTTAGATGAATGACATTCAAGAGTGTTTGCTATATTTTATGAAATAAGGCTACACTTTAAAGGCTGCTATCTTTAATAAGATGAAAGTTGAGATTCGGTTATTTAATTATTTTATTACAGACTTTTAACGTGTAGTTTTTAAATAAACAGTTAATATCAAAACATGTCTTAATGACAAACTTAAATATAAGACGGACACAAATTAAATTTCGACGGTAACTAATTCTTGGTTGTGAAGTGAGTTCCCAAATTTCACCATTGATAAATATTTGGTCTTAGCCAGGAATCAATCCAAGGACCCTTGTCTCCGAATATTAACGCTACCAATTGTGCTGAGATATGACATGGAAGAAGTGATTTTAAAATATATTTAATATACTAATCAAAATAAATTAAGTTAACTATAGTAAGTTTAGCTGGCTACATCATAAACATTTCTGCAAGGTGAGCCAAATATCGGAACAGAGTTTATATTGGAAAGCTATTCTGAGAAGGTTTGGTTAAGAGTAAAACTTGAATTGCCCCTCAACTCCCCTGTATTCGATCAATCCTCGCAAATGAGCTGCAACTCCTAGAGCTACGCAACTTCGACACTTCCAAAACTACTTCTTGGCTACAATATAAAAGAGAGATAGCAAATAAACTCAAATCATTTTGTCCACCGAGCGTAAAAAATACTTCATAACAAATAAGTAAGAAACTTACTTTCTAACAACTACTTACCATAAAAGTTTTAGAATTTCATCATTTGTTAAAAAAAACTTTGAGTGGTTAAAATGAAGTATTCATAAAATGGTACCTATTTAATAAAACTTTATTTCACTTGAAAGTTGTAAATTAGGGGAAAGTTTTGAGAGTTAAAAAAGATTACCAATATAGTGAACTCCATTCATATATGGATTATGGGCTGCTCACAAATGTTCCTCAAATATACTTACTATTACATACGTTACAATAAGCCTACTCACTTCGGTGGCCGCATGGGTAAGGCATTATTCTTACAATAGAATAGACAGATGAAGACGGGGAGATCGTGGTTCGATCCCAGTCTAGTGAGCAGGGTGGTTTTTCTAAATGGTTTTCCACTCTCCCTCCGTGAAATTGTAGGTAAATTTCCTCTAAACTCATCCTTCCTATTCCCTAACACATTAGTGTAATTAGTACATAGGCGTATAGCCCAAACCGTTAGTATAACGTGGTGCTAATAAAAAAATTATCCTTATATTAAGAATTGTGTTCGTAATGAAGCCTTACAATCCAAAATTCACGCGTTTGGTTCCCTATTTTCTACATAAAAACGTTTCTTAAAAATAACTAACGAATGATGTTTTATTTTTTACACCAAATAATGCGATCGTATTAATATTATTTATTTGTGAAAAAAGTGCTACTTTAGTTTAGTGTTATTAAGGTCGACCACAAAAAATATGTTTGTGTTTTGTAAGAGATGCTTCAAATTTCCATGATTAAGAAGATCAAAGTATAGATAGAAATTTACTATTTACATGGCGCTTACTCTAAGGAAAGTATCAACTACTATAAAAATTTACATATCCAAACACTTAATCTTAGAAAATAACAAACATGAATATTTATTATGAATGATCTGTAAAGTATATGAATTTAGGTAATCAAATTTTACATATTAAAGCATTTTTTCCCACATTCATTCGTTTAAATTGTGTGTATATTTTCTAAAAATCATATCTTTATTATTCTTATCCATTTAATACAAATTTGAGGTTTGTGTGGGTAAGTATCAAAACGCAGTGATCCATAGAAATGATTTAAAATGCGAAATAATGTAATTTTATTGGGCACAAATAGTTTTGAATCAACTATTAATAATCTTTTTATTTTCTATCATTAAATTAATACTATCTTATTTAAAAATTATCATTACACTTACTATCCATTAATTGAATATTATATATTAATCTAATTAATTATACCTAGAAGCATAGTGTTTACTAAGCTACAACTTCTGTATTATATTCTAATAACACTAATATATTAAATTTATCTTATTGTTTGAGTGATTTGGTCAAAAAAACTGTCATATGAGCATATTTATTTGATGCTGCCAAGCATTCAAAGTGAACATTGGTAACCCTCCTTTCTCATTTCTGTTTTCAACATTGCTGAGCACAAATAAATAATGTTTATGTGAGATAGAACCTTACTTTAGCATTGATCATAGTCCCTTGTTCTACCACACCTTTCTTACTCTGCCCCCAAATAATACACAAGGTACCCTCTCAACTCGACAGTTCGCAAACTCTCTAGGAGAATGGAGACACATAATTTTGAGCCTGGTGACATCTGGTAGTCCTTGGAGACATTACATTTCTCTTTTCCTCACTTGCTTGTATCCATCTTTATCTATCTTGTACCATTCTGTTTCTCTTTAACTTTATCTCTTCCTTTGAGCTGTGTCCGAACCAAAGTACACTCCAATTAATTCCCTTATTGGTCTTACAAGGTATTATTATTATTTATAAGATGAAAACTATTTAAATATTTTCTGAAAATATATTATATAATGGTTTTTTTTAAGCGCCACCAAACTTTCTTTACTCCGGTGAATATTAGTTAAGTTGGAAACCAATTTGACCAATGTACACTTTCAAATAAAATCAACTTTTGGAACAATAAGCTGCTATGATTGAGATATTACTTTAAATTTAATATCATTATTTATAGAGCACTAAGAAAGTTTTCAAATTATAGTTTTCTTCTTTAATTACTTTGTTCAAGAATCTGTGTATTGCCAAATACATGGTTCTTCAAGTAGCTGTTTCAATTATAAACATATTCATGAACTATAACAGGAGTTCATTTTTATATTAAAAATATGCACCAGTTTTTGAGAAAAATAAGGCAAGTGTAATGTTGTAATGTTAAGCCAAGTTAGAATTTGGACAACATTCTTGGGCATGTGAGTGTCCATTTGATAAGTGAGTTACATGTTAAAATGTCCTCTAGACATCCCACCAAAGTTTATTATTAATTTATTTAATATGGTCCTGTTAGTAAAGAGATGTGACTAAGCCTGTGTGTGGAGATTGATATTTTAAAAACATAAAAACAAACACTTTTGTAGGAATATTGATACAAATGTGCTACACATATATGTTTAAACATTTTATCAACGCAAACATGTTATCTTACGTAATGACACCTTCAATAGTTCACCTTTTTATTACGTTAAGAATATCAAGACATATAAATGACATTCCCCCAAAAAATTAACATCGATTAACTAGGGACTTCCCTTTATAAAATATGCTTTATTGAGAGTCATAATACGAGATGATTATTTTATTTTATATTTGAATATATTTTAAGAACATGTGTCATAATAGGCATAAAAAAATTGCAGCGTAGAGAGTATCCTACGTAGTCTTAATAGTACTTATAAAATCACAGCACCTACTTCTGCCACTACACACTCTTGTTGGTGTTCCTTAGGATATGCCTCTGTGACTGTACCGTTTGTCCGTTTACCTTTCTCGCTTTCAAATATATTCTTTCGCTCTCTTTTAGTGCGTTTCCCATCCACATGGAGCTGCAAAGTGTCTAGAGAAGGATAAACGCTAATAGTTACCGGTGGACGAAGAGCTAGCTATCCCCTGCCTCATGGAAGATCATCAATTGTGTCGTCACGTCAAGAGTTGAGATAGTCTTGGTGAGATGGAACGGTACATCACCAACCATGCCTCGAGTTAAGAAAGTATTCCCCGAATACTGAATATAGTTCTACATTCTCAAGATTTAATGATGATTTTATATTATATTTTTAAATAAATATACATTAAATCATTATTATTAAAAATGAATTTAACAAAGCATTTTTTTGTTTGCTTGTAACTAGAAAAAGACTTAGTGGATTTGGATACGGTAATTTTTATATTACGTATAATTTGACCAGGAAGGTTTTAAGTTATTGATTTAAGGAAGTAAACAGATTAAAATATTTTTTAAAGATACTGTCTTAAAACGTGAGATCAATGACGAATTATATTGCATGTGGAATTCATCATTATATATCTTTTATCGTTTCACTGCCTCTGTCATAAAATCTGATGACCGCCTTTTCAGTCAATTCTAAAAGGGATAAAATACAGAAACTTTGTACATATCACTAATTTGAATGAAATAAATTATATTAAAATTTGATATAAGTCCCTTGCTAATTATAATATTTTATCTACCTTACTCCCTTCCTCTGTTATCAAATCTTCCTACCACTTTTCAGTCATTTCTAATATAAATATACGGCTAAACGTTAGTACCGTACACATTTCTAAATCGCCTTAGGATGAATTCTATTAAAATTTGATTTAAATCGCTAACTCGATGCACCGTGCAACCATTGCAGTACATATAAAGCCTATCAGCTATCCTGTATTATTATTATTAGCACCGCGTCTTACTACCCATTCGGGTTATACGCACTTACTCTAATGTGTAATGGTAGGGTGATTGTGAGATGAAATGAAGGACCTACAGTTTAACGTGGAATCCGAACCACGGTGGAGGCCTGACATTCCCCACATTCACAAGATGTCTTGTCAGAGGTGAAGGAAGGGTTTGGAAATCAGAAAAATCTTTGCCGGGACCGAGGATTGAACCCCGGCCGCCAGCATAAAAGTCTGACACCTTACCCTAGACCACAGGTCACCTATCCTGTATTTAATCCTAACTCAGTGCTTAGAGCTTACCTTATTTGTTAAAAATATCTTATATGGGTTTACATAGTTAAATAATACAACTATATAATTTGTATAAAATTATATACCTTTTTACCGATACCATATAGGGAGTGGCATTTACTCCTGTAATATAAAGAAACTACCCAAGCATGACCTTTATGAACCCGATGGAATCCTCTAAAGGATCTAATGAGGTGAGGCAATCTATTTTGCAGGCAAGTGTACCACACTTTAAATTTTACTGGCGTAAGATATACATTTGAAAACGAAACTTATGCAGTTTTAATTTTCGGAATAAAGCGATCGCCAAATCCAAATAGTATTTACAAAATACATTTCATCTAAAGAGAAAACATATTTTAATTTAGTTGGTGTATTTTGAATTCACAAATCCTTAAAAATAAAATTCTCTCTAGCTATGTTCGCTGAGTTACTGAATGGATTTGAATATGGTATAACTTATATTAAATACAATTTATCTGGAAAAGTTGGGCTACCTAAAACTTTTGTATTTCTTCAGGGAGCTGATCAGTGACTTTAAACGCAATATAGCTAATGGATTATACAAATAAAGAAGAGTTTCTCTACTTAAGTATGCACACTTATAACTGGAGAAATTAAGGTAAGCATCGATTAAAATGATTTTTTTTTTACAAAACACATAATCTTCCTGAAAGGGTTTTAGTATATAGATAAACAATCTATGTCCTTAAAAGACAAGTGTTGAAGTTAAAAC
This sequence comes from Timema cristinae, assembly GCA_039000515.1. Taxonomy (NCBI): domain Eukaryota; kingdom Metazoa; phylum Arthropoda; class Insecta; order Phasmatodea; family Timematidae; genus Timema; species Timema cristinae. Next base: position 54,445,678 of record JBCFYV010011172.1, on the reverse strand, counting down.
TAGTATATTTGGTTGTTTTTGACATATATATATATATATATATATATATATATGAGTTTTTTCAACTATGTACAGTAACTTCTAGCCAAAGAACCACTGAATTGTTTAAAATAATTTTAATTTTTAATATATCTACTATCTATATTATTTTAAGCATTTTATCAACGATAGATGTATTCAAGGAGCTTATAATTTAAGTAAAAAACAATTTAATTGATGGTTTTTATCATATAAAGAGAAATTATGTACCTGTGTATGTTCATTTACAACTGTAAGACTACTAAATCAAGTTTATGTATTTTTATTATGTAATCTATGTTAATACATTAAATCAATTGTGTATCTATCTTTCTTTCGTGAGCATTGAGAGATACATATCGTGAACGAGGTCTGAAATTTAATAAGCTAGTAGCCCAGAAGCAGATGGTAGAATCCTCTTCTTACACTTTAAAAACTGTGTTCAGTCTGGCCACAAATACGTTTCAATTGCTACCATTGATTCTGATATGGTAATTAATGCAGCATCTACCTTTTTGAGTTAAAGTAGCTTGTCTTGCAAGACCTCTGTTTTCAATTTGAAGATGGGAAGTACAGTAAATTTGTCTCACTTCCTACATTCTAAGAAAAAAATGCAGGTTACATTCGATTAGCTTTACCATTTGTCCACGCATTCACGGGATGTGTCATCGTGTCAGTGCTTACAGGAATAATAATATCAAGGCGTGGAATGTTTGGAGGAAAATACCTGAAGTCACCCGACTATTCTACCACTTGTAAGAAATTACGGAAATAGAAGACCGGGAGCTCAACACGGTATAATGGTTTGCAGTACTTGTATAAATGACACCACAACCACTACACAAAGTGTAAGTAAATGCTGCAGGATAATGTTCACACAAAAATAACGATAAATAGAAAATATTCCACCAAAAAAAGATGCCTTAAGGTGCGGCCGAAGTGAGCTAAAGTATTTTTACAGTTTTTATAGAAGTGACATTTTTGGCCAAAATAAATCAAATATTTCTCCAGTAGCAACATATAATTTAGTTTTCTGCACATGCTGATATCAACAGAGCTTAAATATCTGTCTAGGGTGTCCTGGAAGGTTATCAACACTTTTTAAATAAAAAGTAAATGTTTTGACCAAATTCCAGGACACCCTTGAGCGATATTCAAGATCTGTTGATATTAACATGTGCAGACAACTAAACTCTATGTTGCTACTGGAGAAATATTTGATTTATTTTGACCAAAAAATATAATTCTATAAAAACTGTAAAATTATTCGCTCTCCCTTCTGCCGCATCTTAAGACTTCATTTAAAGCCTACGTTGCTATAAGCAATGATTTAGAAACGGTGCCTTGAACGTCAAATGCTGATTCCGCAAATAAATTCTCTTGGTTGGAAAAATATTCCCTCTTTTGGATACTAGCTATTATGGACAACCATTCCAAAAGCTTCAAAAGAGAGTTCAGAACTGATCTGATACCACTGCAAGTTAATGTATGCAAATAACTATAAGTGTGTGGAATATGGTCTATCTTGTACATCACTGTGAGTCTGCGACGGACAATGTGCCTAATAAATATAATAGTTTTACGAACTACTTTAGTTCTTGGTTTCGTATTTCATTTTAAGATTAAATACGCTATAGGGAAGATCCTGTTTCTTTTGGTCAACCCCTTGGATACCTTTTTCATTGATATAGAATATCCAGAAGACAATATAGCCCACAATATATTTTGTTAGTTTATAAAAATTGTTTTACTTTTTAACAGTTAACTTAATACAGAGTAGTGCAACATACATACAAATATGACCTTTGTTTCTCTTTACCATTTATGCCAGACCTTCATTTAATGCCTTAAGGCTGGGAAAACGTTGGCGCGTGGAGATTTGCATATTTTGAAGGTATTAAAGGTCGATATTATTATTTAACGGCTCATCATATCACAAAAATGATGTCAGCTTTTATTACAGATAATTGTGTGATGAAGATTATTTGTTCAAAACATATTTGATAATACAAGCTGTTTTCGAAACAAAGCAAAAAAGTTTTTCGATTCCTTTTACCCCGTTCCTTGCCCCCCTCCCAGGTGGTGATGTCAGTTAAGTACCGATTGTTTGTAATTAATATCATTGTTGTAGTAGAGATAGAGTGTGCTTAATGTCATGCTTATATCTAAATACACAATATCAAACGCCTAACAAAGCAAAATAACCAGCATATAAAACAAATGGGTAGTAAGACGTGGTGCTAAGAAAAATTAAACATCAACATAGTCTCGTAAGTTGATATGTGCGTACGTAATCTAACTAATCTTGGTGTTTTTTTCCAAAGTTGTGAGCCTAATGTCTTAGGTCTTAAGGTAATCGGGTGAAACACCTAAACCAAGGATTATAAAACATCGTAAACTTGATATAATTTCTTAGGTATACAAGCAAAAGTCCACCTTGGGCGTGTATCTTTAATTTAGTAAATTCTTCAAGCCTGATTCTTTTAACTGCGTAACACTCAGTGTGAGTAATAATATAAACAAACATATAGATAGCTGGAACTTTACATACCTACTAAAGAAAAAGCAAAAAGGAGAATATATGTTTTTTTACGTTTACACATAATATATAAATAATAATAATAATAGTAATACTCAAATCTTGTGAAGACCAGCTTGCTATATTTAAAAGATATAGAATATTTCTCACTACTTGTATATGCTGTTAGATCTTGTGAATGTGGGGAATGCCAGTCCTCCACCGTGGTTCGGATTCCACGTTAAACTGTAGGTCCTCCATTTCATCTCACAATCACCCTACCATTACACATTAGCGTAAGTGCGTATAACCCGAATGGGTAGTAAGACGCGGTGCTAATAATCATAATCATATATGCTGTTATTATTATTATTATTATTATTATTTATATTATTAATTATTATTATTATTATTATTAATTTTAGCACTGAGTCTTACTACCCGTTCGGGTTGTACGCACTTACGCTAATGTGTAATGGTATGGTGATTGTGAGATGAAATGAAGGACCTACAGTTTAACGTGGCATCCGAACCATGGTGGAGGCCTGGCATTCCCCACATTCACAAGATGTCTTGTCAGAGGTGAAGGAAGGGTTTGGTAATCAGTATATCAGTATATGCTGTTGAATATAGTAGGTTTTATTTTTACTTTCTCTCCATCTTACAGGTAGAAAAAGTATGGTGATCGTCAAAAAAAAAATCGAACTCGAGATTTTGATGAATCTTAACGTTTCATGACTCCCTGAATCCTAAAAAGTGGTTTTTGAATTTCCGTCTGATTGTCTGTCTGTCTGTACCTCCAACTAGAGCCTAAACTATTTTACCGATTGAGCTAAAACTTGATATCTAGGGTTTTCACAGGGTTTCCCGAGGGGATTTTGGAATTGGATATCTACCCCTAAAATTAAGTGTAGTTTACTGAAGGGCAAAAAGAGAAAAAGTCGATTTTCTCAAAATCGGCATTAACGATTTTGATTAAATTTCATTGATAAACATTAATTCCAAACAAAATGGCTACTCTCAATTTTCTGCAAAATGGCTTTAAGGGCTCTGGTCTGATTTTTTTTAATATCTCCGAAACTATTTGAGATATAAAATTACTTAGCATTACGAAAATGTATATATATTTTTAATACAAATATTTTATTCGAAACATATTTTTATAAAATCAATAACTTTCAAGCTATACGTAAATAAATATGTATTTTTTTTAACTTTTTGAACACTAAAGGTAAAAGCATTGTGACCGCAAAAAAAAAAAAATTAACCTAAAATGTAGATGGATGTCGACGTCTCAAGACCCCCAAACCTTAAAAAATAGTCTTTGCAATGCCGTCTGTCTCTGTGTCTATTAAAACTTAAAATTAAGAGTAGTTTTATAAGGAGCGAAAAGAGAAAAAATAGGTTTTCTCAAAATCTGCTCTAACGATTTTGATTAAAATTCGTATCCAAGCGTTGATTAAAGTTATAGATAAACTGGCTATTTTCATTTTCCCATGAAAATGATTTTTAGGGTACTTTACAGAAGCGTTAATATCCATATCTCCACAACTATTTGAGATACTAAACAACTTATCATTGCAAAATTGTAGGACTATTAGAAATAAAAAAAACTTTTATTTGACATATATTTTTATAAAAGCAACAGTTTCTGAGATATTTGCAAGTATATAATTACAATTTTGTGAGCTTTAGTTGTAAACATATACTACTTAAGTCTTAATGCAATGATTCTCCAATGACATAGAGTAATTAAATATAAGTGAGTATCTAAAAAAAGTATATTATTATTTTTTAGGTGGAAAAAGATGTGCTTCTTTTCTCATTAATTCTATATCAATGTATATTATTTTATTCGTGTTCTTATGTGGAATGGTGATGATACAATGTACATTATTCCGTTCAGAAATCTTACGAGTTTATAGAAAGAGAGAGAAAGTCTGTGCGGTGCGCCGTACCATTTATTTTTATAGAAATCTATTACTAGAGAGAAATTTCAAAATTTGTTACAAATATATATCACAAGATCACTAACTTCACCAATACAACGCTGGGCACTTACAGTTAGTTTAAATTTATATATTTTCAGGTCAAAATTGATGTTCTTTTACTTTATTAATTATGTTTTATATAATTAATAATATTATTTTATGACCTATGAAACTTGATTGCGGCAGATCACATGACTTAACATCTGAGTTATAAAGTTATTTTAAAATATTCTTTGACTGCCAATTTGTTTTTATTATTATTTAAATCCTAGTGTAATTCTAGTGAATTTAAAAAATATTAAGTAACATTTCAAAAGTTAAATAATATTGTGGTATTTAAAAATTACGCTTACAATTCAAAACATACGTTTAATTGTTTTGTCAAACGAATTTCCAGTAGTAGGATAACCTCATATCATATGTTAATACTTTTACGTATTATATTCAAATTGTAAACTAGCTTGATTTATGCTCAGTTATAAATTTACTATATTTCAGTTAAAGAATTAGACTTTTAAAAACTATTAGATTATTATTAGTCATTAAATGATAAAATAATATATTTTCACAAAATTTGGTACATGACAAGTTCATCAATATTTTGTTGCCTGATTTTCTGGCGACGTGGGGATAGGGGTTTAAATTCCAGACTGGTGTATTTATATGTTTTCCCACTCTCCATTGACGCAAATAAGTTTAGACTTCACTCTAAATTCTACCTCCCTGGTCCTTTATCTATTATTGAACCAATAACCCGAACTAGTGGTAAAACATGGAGCCCATAAAAGTATATTAAACTACTAAGTTATTTCTTATATTTCAGAAATGTATCTTAGAATCGTGATAGTATTGAATCAAACTTTAAGGATTCAATTTATTTACGATTCAATATAAAATGGAACGATTTCATTGTATGTCAGGACTAATACGAACGTACCTTTAAAATGTTAAGAAGAGAGATTTCTTTGCTGTGTACAGACGCTGAATGGGGCTGCTTCTTATCCTTCCTATTTTATTTTTCAAATACCGTTTCTGCCAATTCTATTACAGGGTCACGACAGCGCAATGATCCACAGAAACGATTTCTCATAAAATAAAGAAAATAAAGTTTGAAAAATCAATTTAAACTTAACTGCATCCTTAAATGAAAATCAGCTATTATGATTGTATAATCTAGTTTTTGATAGACTATTATTTTAAAGGTTATAGTCCAGTCAAATTGTCCCGTAAAAAAAAAAAAAGCTAATTTGTCTACTTTCAACCACCCTCATGTAGTCAAGTGTTTAGTCCAAAGTCCCCAATCCTTCCCCTCTTGCATCCTCCTTCACTCCATCCTAAAATTTAAAACAGTACGGTTTCATATTATCAGTGTTATCTCAGTAACAATTATTCGTAAAATGCTGCAGTTTGCTTTAAAAATATTCTAATTTAATGGGAAAATCAAATAATATTAATACACTTGGTCTCCATTAGTAATAAAAGCGCATTAAAATCCTTCAAAAAAATCAATTTTTTCCGTATTGTGTTTGTAATCGTATTTATCAATCTAAACTGGGAAGGATAAGCATTTTATAAAAAAAAATAAAAAAATATACACAAAATAATTTTAAAATCACTTGAAATATCTTTAAAACAATACACTATAAGTCAAATATTAATTTCTTATTATTATAAAAAAGTGACAACTCATTTTCTATCAGTACTTGAGTATTCGATATCTTATAGATCTTGTATGATGATCCAATCTGCTTTATGCTTTTATGGTGCTAATTTCGGAAGACTTTCAATCTCTTAAGCCGCTAATTGAAAGTACATTTAATTAAATCCACTATAAAATGATCACAAAAGAAAAAAAAAATGACGAAGCTATAAAAATCGGCAAGATAAAATGTACCACTCATAATTTACTCATGGTGCTTGCCCACTCGAAATTTGTGAAGACCATAATTTGGGGCAGAATAAGTACATATTCCCATAAAGTGGGATTAACCGAGACATGTACCACACTGAACCATTGATGGAATTCTTTGACAAAATTTTGCGTTAAATAAATTACAACCCCATGGTAATTGATTCTGTTAATGGGGTAACAAAGTAATTAGAACTAACCCTCACCAGGCAAGTTTCACTGTCTGCATGGTCCATCCCAGATCCGGAAAATTGGGCACCGCCAACATAACGCGGCCAACTGGGCGCTGGCAAGACAGGGCGCCATTCTTAAGAAGCAATGATTTTTTTTACTTAAACATTCAGTTTTTTAGTTGTTTAAAAAAACATAACAGAGGGACCTTAATTTGTTTGAATTTATAAAGTTGGTGTGGCCTTAAAAGTGGTGTTTTAATTCTAAAAACAAAAGAATAGTTTGTGTTTTAATCTATAAAAAATACCAGAATTAAGTAAGGTTAAGTTGGATTAGTTATTTATCATGTTTGTTCATGTGTTTATTTAAAAATAATAATTAAACTATCAAGTAGTCTAAATATATCATATTTAATTTTTTGTACGGAGAAATAGAATTTCAGTTTATTTTTTTCTATATTGAGGTAAACTATACTTTTTTTGGTTCCTGGGATAGTGATTATATACAAATAGGCTTGTGGTTGTGTAAAGGATCAAATTTTAACCAAACTTTGGATTAGTTACATATATGTTGAGTCAATGTTATTGAAAATCACTGATTTAAGATATGATATATGGTGCTACCATCTTATGAAGTCAATCAATGATAAAGATATATCAGATGAATACCGAAAAATAATTCTAGAAATTGATTGATATTATTTTTATTTTAAAAACGAAATGAAAATAAAAGTGTCTAACTTCCTTATCTGATAAATTGACGACTAAAAATATATATTTTATATAATTTTGAGCTTTTTTGTATATGAAGAAAAAGTAGATTACTAGATAAGTACAAAATAAAATATAAATAAATATATAAAGTGGTATATAAAATTATTTATATTGCATTTATAAAATGTATATAAAGAAGAATTTAATGAGACAGAAAATTTAAAAGAACCTCACAGAATTTATTTGGCAATGAAGGAATATGTGAACTAGAAACATAGAATATCTCCAAAACATTTTAACTATGGTATTTACAAATCTATTTTAGATTTTTTTAAATGTGAATTGTTTGTCAAATACTGTATATTATTAAAAATCTTGCACTATACTTTCATATTAGTGACCATCAACAGACAAAAAAAATTATTTAAATTCAGTTAAAGATGTGCTTTTATAACAGGACTACACCACGTCTCTCATCTTATTCTCATACCTCCCACCCACTTGTCAACACCCCTCAACCTCACAATTCCCCAACCCTATACTTCACTTTAAAGTCCCACGGGGCTCACCAACCAACATTTACCTTAGAGCTCATTAACATTGCAATGAGAAGCTGACACTTGACAGCCATGACTAATATATGACGTCATATTCTAGAATTTCCAACACATTATCCTATACGATGTAAATGGATGAACTTAACTCTTTGTCTTCCACAATAGAGAACCATTGGGGGAAGATTGGCGTTCCAAAAAATTGGGTTTTAGAATTTTAATTGTTTTTAGTGATCGGTTGAATATATTTGGGACTGCACTTTGCTATTTAACACTATTACATCCACATAACCTTTCTTATAAAAAAAACATTTCGACATTTAACTATAAATCCAGGTTTAATTATCTTTTATATTATTGATTTGTCTAGCTTGAAATAAATTTTATATTAAATCCGTTAAATTTAATCTATATTCTATCGCCAGACCTATCTGATGACACACAGCTTGTCTGCTACAAATTTTCAGATATAGTCATTATTTTCTAGACAGGGCCATTGCATTATTGTATTTGTTTCCTTCTGGAAGCTCTCCAAATGCACAACCACTTTCCAAAGCCTTTGAGGAGAGACATCATTTACGTAATGTCATGAAGATTTTTTGTTTTATACTGCCCAAACTTTGCAATAATGGTCATAAAAATACTCACATACCTTGTGAAAACTTATGCATCACCTGTCTTGGGCCTCCCAATTACATCATACACAAATTAACCACAGACAGGCTGAGACATTCTGAACTTGCGAGAGTTCCCCGCAGTACCCGGCCAGCTGATTCCAACACCCATTGCTGGAAAGTCATTCGACGACTCCCTCCATGCTCAAGCAGAGAGGACACTCAACAAATCAATGGACATCAGCCAAGTCACACTTTATTCAAGGCTGGGGATGGAACAAGAATCACTTCCAAAATCCAGTAAAATAAGATTGGCACTGATTTAAGTTTGGTTTACTTACAAGATATTTATTCCTGACTTGAATGTACGTTTATGTTTCAATAAAAGAATGGCTTCGGCTGGAGTGACGGTTGGCATTCATACTGTAACATCCAGGGGCCTTACTCTTCTTAACTTATTCTTAAAGTTATATACGGTGAGGAAGAAAGGTCTTGTAAATGCAGTCGGAAGCGGGTGGGTCTATCAACGGCGAGCATGTGGAAGAATCGGTAAACATGACCTTAAGTAATCTCCCACAGTTAAACGTCTCTCCCTTAATGGTAGTTAATAATTAATGAATGTACTCTACAACAAATGATTAACTCCGTCTATTTCATGGCCATGAGCTATGGCTGACAAATCTTATGCTATCAGTTTGGCATATGATAATGGTTGCACTATTCAATGTCATTCTAATAATAGGTATGGTCTATATTCAATATCAAATACATTCTGATGCAAAAATTTTGTCGGACATATATTGGATGATTTACAATGGGTGAAGTGGATGTTTTCTTTATATAAAGTCTTCCCTCTTTGTGTCTTGTAGGGACAGTATGTTTTGTGCAGTGTGTTTTGAGAACCAAATTTCCACAATCAAAACATTAGGGTTTATGATTAGCGCGCTTCCTGACATCATTCTCTGTGATTATGTCAAAATTAAAGATTCTAACATTTTCTTAGGCTTGGCCGATGTACCAAATAAACAAATAAGGCAAAAAGCTAATTTAAGGAAATTGCCATTTTCACTTAAAGAGCTTATGTCTATCAATGTACTCCCACACTCTATATTTTCAAGATGCATTTTAATTTAAGTAGTCATTGATTCATATTAGGTTGATGTGATTTTAAATAAATAAGAGTGAGAGGGTTAGGTATTAAAAAGGATAGAATGGCCTTAATCGTAAAAAGTAAATCAAATCACAAAGAGCAATAAGGCCCAAAAGGTTAAAAAAATTAAAAAGGTCAAAAAGTAAACCATAAAAAATAAAATGTAAAACAGTTTAAAATTGGTGATAAAAATAAAAATTGTATGAAAAGGTTAAAAAAGGGTATAAACGGAATAAAAGTGTAAAAGGTTAATTGGGTGGAAAGCGTAAAAGAAGTGGAAAGGATAAAGGAGGTAAAAAGTGTAAAAAGTGTACATGAGGTGGAATGGCTAAAGAGGGTAAAAAAGAGTAAATAAAGCAGTAATTGGAAAGGGGGATAAACTGTTATTTATTACTTTAGGATAGAGAGGGTAAAAATTACTTTGGTAAAAAGAAATAAGACCAATAAGAAAACAATATCAAAATGTCAAAAAATGACCAAAAAATTAAAAAAGACACAAGTGAGCAAATATATTAAATAGGACGGAAAAGTTTAAATGGTAAGAAGGGCAACAAGAAAATCATTAAAAGGTATAGAGGTTAAGAGGGTTAAAATAAAATAAAATAAAAAGATTTAAAAGCAGAAATATGTCCAAAGGAGCCAAAAGATGACGAAATGGTGAAAGGTTAACGATGTAAAAAGCGTAAACGGGGTGGAAAGTGATAAGTGGGTGGAAAAGGTATAAAGGGTTTTTCTTTCGTTAAATAGAGTGAAAAGTTTTAATAGGCGTAAAGAGTGCAAACATGCTAAAAAGTAGGAAATGGGTGAAAAAGAATAAACGGGGTAAAAATGTTAAACGTGGTGAATGCAGTAAAAAAAGTGATAAACTACTTTTGATTGGATCTAATGAATACCCTTAGCAACCAATTATGTATGTGTGACACTCTTTTACTTTTTTACTGGCATCAACAGGAGAGAGTTCAATTTATGATGTTATAAATTAGTTTTAAAAAGAAATGTCAGCTTTAAAAACATGTTCAGCCTACTTTCGGGCTTTTTATCACAATTTAAACCAGTAAATTATTAATATCCAAACAAAATTAACATTTGGTTACCATCCACTATAGTTTAGTTTATATACTATATATTTAACAAATATATCTTATACATTTTCCTTTCTATACACAGCTACACCAGTTAATAATGATATATATGTATATATTTATAATATACATGAATATATACATATATATACATACATACATATATATATATATATATACATAATACATATATATATGTATATAAATACATATATATATATATGTATATATATATGTGTTTTTTTGTTTGTTTTTAACGAGGAGGGAAATCCTTTTTACGGAGCCTTCAGATCCATCTGAAAGACTGTGGGACTCCACTAGAGATGGTGATTCTTAGGTGTACGTCAAGAATATTCCATATTCCCGACGTACCGAACTACAAAATGTAGAACCCTAACCACTAAAACCCCCGGGGTACAGCCCTGTACCCCACCTCGAGAGTATTCTCCAATACACCCCACGCGGAACGGCCGTCAGCATTACTTCACGTGAGGCTGGATGGCTAATTGCCTACTCCGTCTTTGCCATTATCTAGGTGGTCTACTCCTTGCTCTTTCCTCTACTCTGAGGTTCTTCACAACGCGGAAGCCATGTCCGCTACAGCCTTCCAGTTGTCCTCGTTGAGCAGCATCAAACTGACAATTCTTTCTGGAGTTGATTTCGTCTGGAGTCGCCTATCTAGCTCCTCCTCCTCAGCAGCGAAGCGGGGACACCCGAAAAAGACGTGCTCCGCAGTCTCTTCCAACTCTGTGCAGTATGGACAGGATGGTGAATCATCTAGCCCAAATCTCTCCAGATATGACCTGAAGCATCCGTGGCCTGTCAGGAGCTGGGTGAGGTAAAAGTCCATCTCACCGTGTTTTCTCGTATTCCAGAGTGACACTACTGGAATAAGACGGTGGGTCCATCTACCATTCGTCGATGAGTCCCAGCGTTTTTGCCATATTTCCATGGTTTTCTTCTTTTCGTCCCTCACGATGGTTGTTTTCGTGAGCTCGGAAGGAGCTCGGTCTGGCGGTAAATCCTATTTCGCTCGTCTGCCAAGAGGTCGATAGGCGTCATATCTGCTATCATGCAAGCAGCATGGCCATGGACTGTGTGGTAGGCACATGCAACACGCAGTGCCATTCTCCTATTTACCTTGTTCAACATGTGGGCATGCACCGCCACTTTCATTGCCGGTGACCAGACTGGTGCTGCGTACAACATAATGGAGATTGTGACCGTAGATAGCAAACGTCTGCGGCTCGGCTTTGGGCCTCCCATGTTGGGCATGATGCTTGAAACGCATTTGCCACCTTTGCTGCTTTTTGGCTGACGTTCCGAAGATGGTCGTTAAAGCGTAACTTGGCATCTATTTGCACGCCCAGGTACCTCAGTGAAGGTTGAGATATAATGACATTATCTCCTACATTCAGGGTGATGGATTCTCTGATTTTCCTACCTGTCACTAGTACCACCTCCGTCTTGTGATCTGCTAGTTGCAGGCCAACAGAAGAAAGCCACTGATGGATGTTGGCGATAGCTCTGTTCGCTATGTACGTAACCTCATCAAGGAACTTTCCAACAGCAACTATAGCGATGTCATCGGCAAATTCCACTATCGTAGCTCCGTCCAGCAATGGAAGCCTCAGCACCGCATCGTACATGATGTTCCACAGCGGAGGTCCAAAACTGCTCCCTGCGGCACTCCTCTGGTTACCTGGTACATTCGTTGACCCGTCTCAGAGTCGTAGGTCAGGACGATATCTGAGCAGTAACTAGCGATCATCATCCGAAGATAGGCAGGTACCTCCATCTTCCGAAGCGCTTCCATGATGCAGCTCCATTTAGCAGAGTTGAACGCATTTTTCACATCGAGGGTCACGATGGCGCAATATTTCTTCGTGCCTTTCGACCAGCTTCAGCCTGCTATTGCGTCCTTGGCAATGGTTACAACTTTATCTATCGCATCAATCGTACACCTGCCTTTACGGAATCCTAGTTGGTTTTCAGAGAGGCCCTGTGGTCGCTCACTGAATACCTCTATTCTGTCAGCAATGATCCTCTCAAGCAATTTGCCAGATGTGTCCAGGAGGCAGATTGGACGATATGATGATGGTTCGTCTGATGGTTTGGCCCCTTTCGGAAGGAGAACAAGGTGTTGAATTTTCCAGCAGTCTGGGAAACGCCCCTCTCTCAGACACGCCTTGTAGACTCGGATAAATAAGTCTGGTCTCGTCTTGATTGCAGTTTTCAGAGCTACATTCGGAATTCCGTCCGGGCCCGGAGCCTTGTTGTCTCCTATTTTGCGAGCTGCTTTCAGTAGTTCTTCCCAAGTGATTGGTGGCACTTCTTCCAGGTCATCTGATTGGTTTTCAATGAGCACTACATCCGATTGTAGTGGGAAGAGGGTGTTCACATTCTTATCCAAGAACTCCGGACAAGTAGGTGATACCGAATCCTGTTTTCTCATCCTAGCCATAACCATCCTGTAGGGTCTGCCCCAGGATCCTGGTCGACCTCCTTACACATCTCCTTCCAGCACCGTCGTTTTCTGGCCTTGATGCCTTTGCCCAAGGTTCTCCTGGCTTCGGCATATTGGCTTCTGAGAGCAGAGAAGGTCGAACGACCCCTTGCACGCTGTGCGTTTCTCCTAGCTCGGAGACATCTTCTACGGAGTTCAGCTATCTCCTCATCCACCAGAACGATGGTTTGTGTCGGTGATTACAGGAACGCCTCGTCATAGCAGCGTCGCAAGCGTCGGTGACAAGCGTCATTAACTGTGCGACTACCTGATCAAGCGTATCCCTCGGCACAATTTCACTGTCCTCCATCCAAGCGATGAAGGTTCCTCGATCAAAGGAGCGCCCGTTCCAGCCTCTTGTCCTCTCTCTACCTGGGTTTAAGGTCTCTGGGTGGTTATCATCTCGAATATGATCGCCTGGTGGTCACTCTGTGTCAGGTGATCACTGACTTTCCATGACACCATGCGGGAAGCCAGGTTTTCGCTCATGAAAGTCACGTCGATGATGGAGCTGTTGCCGTTCCTCTCAAAGGTAGGAGTGATACCGATATTCAGTATCACCATATCCATCAGAGAGAGTGCATATATATATATATATATATATACACATATATATATATGTATATATACATATAAATATATATGTATATATACATATATATGTATATATGTATGTATATATGTACGTATATATATACATATACATATATATATACATATACATATATATATATACATATATACATATACATATATATCATTATTAACTGGTGTAGCTGTGTATAGAAAGTAAAATGTATAAGGTATATTTGTTAAATATATAGTATATAACGATGTAAAACATATATATATATATATATATAATACATATATATATTAACCATCCACGCTATTAGCATGTTTAGTTGAACTAATAGGCTATGAATGAGGACGCTTAAATCAAAAGTATCTAGAATTTGGATTGAGGAAGATTGGAAAACAGTTTGGGATAAGAACACACTTAGCACACACGGATAAGTTTCTAACCCTACCTCTTCCCATAAAATATTCGGAATAGATTAACTTATCGTGTAAGCAAGCCCGCCAGGTGCTCAAAGCGTGCCAGGTAACAGGAGCAGGTCACGAGTTCCTCTCGTTTTGTTTTACTCGACCTAAGAGGTGGTGAAACCTTATTTATCTAAGAGGGTAGATTAGCTTAGCAAATAAAAAGTTGTTTTGAGGAGCTTTGATCCCTAAAAGGAGAGGGGGAAGCTTGTTCATTCAAGGCGATTGTTTGAAAATAGGACATTTCACGGAAGATGTTTGTGTTGGCCCTCATCTGAATAATTTTGTTAAGATTTTACGTCCCTATAAACTGCTTAGAGTTGTCCTGCTCAATTTTTTTTTTTAATTTCCCTATAATATATTTAGATTGGTTTTTATCTGGGGTCTTTTATAAAATAGACGTCTATTATATAATAATATATTTGAAATGGTCTTCTTCTGGCAAACTTGGAAAAAATGTGTTCCTCTATAATCTTTTTGAATAAGTCTGAACCTAGATTTTCTAAAATTGTATGTAACCATGATATATTTAAAGTGGGCCTCTTCCAACGAATTTTGAAAAATTAGATTTTCTCTAACCCTATTTGGAATGGTCTTCCCCGGGAAATGTTAGTGGTTGAATGCCTCTAGAAGCTATTTGAAGTGGTTCTCGCATGGAATTTCTTAGAAAATTAGATGCCTCTAAAAGATCATTAGAATGGTTTACACCCAGCAAAATTTTTAGAATTGGTTGCCTCTTCAAGTTATTTAGCAATGTCTTATCCATTTTTAAAATTAAATGACTCTGATTACTATTCAAAGTTGTCCCTCCCAGCCAAAGTCTTGAAAAATTGATTTTTGTTCCACTCTCAAATTGCAGTACAGACTCTTATATACAATTACTATTACCATCTCTTTCCAACTCATTAGTCTCTCCGTTAGCGCTGTCCTTTTTCTACCAAGCGGAGTTACCATTTTATATATTACATTTGAACGTCGTTATTTAAATGAAGGGAATGCCAGTCGCCACCGTGGTTCGGATTCCACGTTAAACTGTAGGTCCTTCATTTCATCTCACAATCACCCTAACCATTACACATTAGCGTAAGTGCGTATAACCCGAACGGGTAGTAAGACGTGTGCGAATAATAATATTTAAATGAAATAAGCATAGCATATTAATGAACATACCTTTATGCATCTTTGAAATCAATTTAAACCATCATATATGTTTTTAAATCACTATTTTTTTCAAAATACGAAAATATGCTTTGTGTCAACGTTTCATAAGGTTACAAATGTATCACATCATAAGTCTAGTTCCAATTGTGTAGAAAAGCCAGTAATTTTATGGTGGCTGTCATAATAGTCATAAGCAACGTCTGCAAAGTATGAAAGGAATATATTTTATACAATGCTAAAAAAAATTAAAACATATTATACCTCCCAAAATATTTAAAGTAAAACATGAAAAAGTTGTCTTGTTGGAAACTTTTTTTATTTTGATTTAGTACATTTTGTTTAAGAAATAATAAGAAAATCTCAACTTTATTTTTGAAAAAAAAAAAAAAAAAAAAAAACTATGGGCCAATAGCGCCCCCCATTTATGCATGATAGCATTTTGAAGTTGAAGAGGGTGTAATTCACTTTAAACTCTGTCCGGTCTTGAAGAGCAGAGTAATGTTATACAGTTGTAGCGTTGAGAACTGAAGCGTTAGTTGATCCCATCCACATCATAATTGATAATATTGATTTCAAGGTGACCTGGCGGTCTAGGGGTAAGGTGTCGGATTTCTGTGCTAGGGGTCCGGGGTTCAATCCTCGGTCCCTGCACAAATTTATCTGATTACCAAACCCTTCCTTCACCTCTGACAAGACGTGTATTAATCACAACTTGTGAATGTGGGGAATGCCAGGCCTCCACCGTGGTTCGGATTCCACGTTAAACTGTAGGTCCTCCATTTCATCTCACAATCACCCTACCATTACACATTAGCGTAAGTGCGTATAACCCGAACGGGTAGTAAGACGCGGTGCTAATAATGATAATAATAATATTATTGATTTCCAAAAATACAAGGTTCAGCCACTTAAACATTCATTATACTCATCTTCGTTTGTAATTAAAGTTTAATAAACAAGGTTTTATTGTACTTTCCGAGACGATGTTAAAAATTTGTGAATACATTTTATATTTAACTCCAAATTTGACTACACTTTGCTTTTGAATTTAGAAACCAGCAACCCACGGAGGTGGGTAGCTGGGCAGTCTAAGATCTTACACTCGGATTTACATTTTGCCACCGTTTATAATCAGGCCTGGGTTCGAGTCCTGGTCGTATTCACTGGCATTAATTAAACACTTTAGCACAGTCGGTAGAGCGTGAGCCAAATGAGATAGAGGTATGATATTGGGATGGTCTGAGATTTATCTTTGGTAAATTGTCGGCTAGGGGACTGTATGTTGTGTTTTATTAGTGTTAGGGTAGTTTGTAAGTAGTGTGTTGATATAATAAGCGTGCTCAAAAAGTACATCCAATTAATACAAAATAATTATCTGAGGTTGATTTTAACAAGTTATTTTTTCATAGTTTCAGGAAAATACTGGCGAATATACTCTTAGCCACTTTACTCTGTTATATCATTGCTTTAAATCAGTGTAAGATCCTGAAAGTCAAAACACTCTTCAAGCGTAGCACTGCGTGTAAACATAAATATAACCCTGCTGAGCATTGCACCAATGAATCCTACTGATGACAGTCCTCTTGGAAAAGCAAAGCACAGCTGTTTGAAACCTATCCAAGAAGCCTCTCGCCAGTTGTGATCCATTATTCTTGTGTTATGGGTTACGGTCATTATTTTGGCGTGGGCCTACAGAGTGATAAGAGTGGTTGGTGGTTTAATCGTCATTTGTATCAAACGTTTGATCATATTATATTTAAATTTTTTCCTATATTTTTAGTTATAATATATTTTACTTTATATGGGATGATCATTTTATATATTATTTACTATTGATTCAGAGTGTTTAGTGTTAGTTTTTTAAAATTATTTATCATTGAAACGGTAACAAGAAAATTGCACAGCATAGGTATACTGAGAAGAAAAGAACGTCAAATAGTAATGAACGTTTTCAATTATTTTACCAAGACAATTAATGTCACCAAAACAGTTAGGGAAATATGTAAAGCCACGAAATTTTCCGAAAGAACTATTTACGCATTAAGAAAGGAACAAAAATGTGGTCCTATGTGAACTCCTTCAAAAAGAAAACAAAAGAGAAAAGGTAAACAAACAAAAATTAAAGAACGAACACATACGATAGTATTGTACTAATTGCTGTTCGTCGTCTTGTCCATTCCATATGTTCGAACCTTTGTCCCCTACTTTAAGTATTATTTTAGCGAGGGTAAATGAAGACGATACGCTGCCAAATTTCTCAACTACCTTATACAGATTTTTGCAGGAGATGGGTTTTAAGTATGAATGGAGGGGTAACAAGAGTGCTTTCATTGAAAGGGATGACATTATTAGGTGGCGTCATAAGTATTTGAAGGATATTAATAAGTTCAGAGCTGAAGGTAGACCTATTATTTATATAGATAAATCATGGGTAAATGTTGGACATAGCGTTTCCAAGGAGTGGAAAGATACTACCATTCAGAGTTCTCGGCAAGCATTTCTTGAGTGGTTAAGCACAGGACTGAAGCCATGGGCTCGCGGACCACGCTTTGCGATGGTTCACGCTGAAAATGGCAATGGCTTTGTTGAAGGTGCTGAACTCACGTTTTTGTGGAAGAAAAATACAGCAGATATTCATGACAAATGGATGGTGACGTTTATGAAAAGTGGTTTTCAGAACAATTACTCCCTAATACACCTGAAGGAGCTGTTATCGTAATTGATAATGCAGCCTATCACAGCAGAAGGTGTGAAGCGATCCCGACCACATAATGGCGTAAAGCTCAAATAGCCGAGTGGCTTATCCATAAGAACATTGATGTAGATGACGAAATGTTGTAACGGGAAATGCTGTATTTGGTTTCGCAACACAAACAAAAATTTGAGAAATACAAAGTGGATGAGATGGCGAAGGCGGTGGATCAACAAGTCATTCGTTTGCAATATCATTGTGAACTTAACCCTATAGAGATGGCGTGGGCTCAGGTAAAAACATTTATTAAAATGAACAATGATAGTTTTAAGGTTAAAGATATGAAGTTCTTAATATCTGGCGCGTATGAAAAGGTTTCTGTTGATAACTGGTTCGATGATGTAAATCACGTCAAAAAAATTAAAAATGACATGTGGAAAGCAGATGAGCTTCAGGATGACGAGGAGCAATTTTTAATAAGATTAACTTCATCATCCTCATCGTCTCCTGTGTCATCTCCTTCACCCATAAGTCCACCTACTCACTCTCAAAACTTTGAGCTACCAGGGCCATCACAATTGATGGAGTCATGCCCTTGTGCGGGGGGCATTGATGAAGCATAAAAGTATGTTTTAAGGTTTAAAATAATATGGTATTTACTTAACATAGAAGGCTTAAATGAGCCTTGAATATATTTTAGAATCCACCCTCCTTTATAATGACCAGTATTTTAATTTATAAAACTATTTCTATTAATTTATTATTATTGTGATTATTGAGTTTTAGCTTTTACTATAGTAAAGATGAATTAAGTAGGCCTAATTGTTTATAAAAGTACATACACATTCATATGCAAAAAGGTAATATTTTTGTATAAACCTATGTTCTTGAGGAGACCATCTTTGAAAGGATTCGATCTCTAACCTATTCATTGTAGGTGATAGTATAGAGTGTATATCAAATTGAAATTAATATGTTAGTAAACATAATAATACACAATTCTTGACAGCCCAAACTTCAAATTGATTGCCAAAGCGTGTATAAAGTTTGTATGTTTTGCTAATTTTGAATGTAAAAGTTGTCCATCTGTTTCTTGTGGGTGAGATCTGGCAACTGCGCGCTCCATAAGACCTGTACTGCAGAGTAAGAGTGGAACGGACTACGATATAAACTTAATATATGATGTAGAGTACAACCCGAATGGGTAGTAAGACACGACGTTTAAAAAAATTTAGAATATCAAAGGTGAGTGAAATAAATTTATATAGGGGCGAGAATATTTAATTTGGGTGGAGGGGAACACAAATTCTTCGCCCAAGTGGAGAAAACCCCACCCTCAGTTATGCCAACTTTTCTCGACTTAAGTTTGTAGATTTAAAAAAAAAGTTGGTCACAATTAAAAGACAAATGCAGCAATGTACGCAAATAAATTTGCATCTTAACACTAAAAATGTTAGTCCCATGATAAAATACTTACATTTAAATTGATAGTGATTCACTATCCAATTCTCTTCATGCGACAAATTTAATTTGAGTACAAAATAATGCACTTTGTGAATCTTCCAAACACTTCAAGCTGAAGGACAAGACTCTAGCAAACCACAGCCGGTTGGCTGGACTAGCACTGTTCTTTAGCTGGGATAGGCATTTTATTGTTAGTCACTTAAGTTTTATTTTATTTTATTTACAACAATACTTTTTAGAACTGCTAATCTTGATCTTAGTCCCAGGCCTCTGGAAGTCCCGGGTCTGGTAACATGGTGCCAACAGTCTTCCTTCCCCTCGTGGCAGGCCTGCGTGTAGGGTGCTATGCTGGGTATTTAATTATGCATCACTTAGGGTCTGTTTCATTGTAGACTTAATACACCTTAATGTGGTGCTACACTACATACAGGATGACACATACCTTAGAACGAATTGAATGGGCCGGTTTCACATATAAAACTAGACCATTCTATTCTGGTCTAGATAGGTGTCGTCCTTCATAATTATATTATAGCACTGCACTTGAAGCATACTAAGTCTAGACTATGAGTTTAACCCTGAGTGAAATTTTGCCTCTAAAGACTTTCTTTGGTAGAAAGCTCCTTGAGACTTGGCGATGTTTATGTCACAGCTGTGGAGGGAGCTCTCAGAAGAAACTGCAACCTAAAACCTTCTTGAAGTGTCATGGAAGTGTGTGTCTATGTATGTGTGTGTGTGTGTGTGTGTGTGTGGTGAGAGAGAGAGAGAGAGTATGTGTATGTCTTGTGCACTTGCAGCAACTTGAGAATTTGTTCCCCTTAGTATAATTACCAACACGGGAATTCACACTTTACTTTCAACGTTCCAAGGGGGATGTTGAAACAGCGGTTGCGTGTAGTCTTGACTCACAATTTCTTCGTGAGATGGTATAGTCCTTTACAAGTATATACTTCATGTCTAGTTTGACATTAAAAAAACGCTACAACATTTATCTATGCATATCAGGTCTCAATTTATATTTTTATATTAATTGAGTACAAATTATGCTTCCAATATAAACACATATTAAATGCTGGAATAATAATTTGTGGGCTTTGACTGGACTTACAAATGGTTTATAACATTTCAAATACCACTGTACATAGTCCATTCAAGATTTAGTATAAAAGGGAATAAATTAAGAACGGGAGATTCTGTAATTAAGAGAGTGTCGTGTTCAACGAGTGAGCGTCAAGTCTATATGTATTACTTAGCATGTCCAAATTATGTATAGTAGTGTACAGGGCTACGTCAGAAGACTAAACGTCATAAAGCTCAAAAGGGTTGCATATATTTTGACTGAGTGTAAATTCGGAGTTCCAAGACAGTGTCCTGAAACACTCCCAAAATAAGTTACACTTGAATTTTATTATAAAATGAAAGTGATGATATTAAGTGAAAGCATTGGTTGAGCACATGACCAAAATTAAAATCCAACCTCGCCATCAACTGTGATATCATCCAAATTGGTGGCCACATGGTCAAAGGTTTCACTCTCGTGTTAGACTAGACTGACGATAACAGGAAGATAAAGGGTTCAAATCTCAGTCAGGTGTACTGAGGGTAATTTTTACAAAATAGTTTTCCACTCTCGCTCTATATAGTGAGGTATAATTTAACTAAATTAAATCTTTTAATCCTTAACTCATTAGCGTAATTAGTACATTCAGGTAGTAAGTAAGACGTGGCGCTAAAAAATATAAAAAACTATCAAATCAGGCAAGAGTAACTTGCCATTTAGTCCCAGTTTCTATTAATGCGAGTCTTTCAAAGCATGAAGTAAGTGATGCGTTCAACTATTACAGAATATTTGGTAGGCCCTATTTTGGTTTTGAAATCAATTTAGCAGCTGTAGTAGCCTGTATCGGTAGATAAGTGAACCAAATTCCAGGCTCATATAGTCTGGTTAATCGGTGATGGAAAGGCCAAGGCTTACATCTAGGATGGGAATGATGAGGGTTTTATTCTCATTAATAATTGCCCACCCACTTTAAAAGTAAATTCGAGTGTATTTCCTCTAAGCCATAACTTTATTATTCCTAACCTATTAGATTAGTTAAGTGGGTATGGACTGGGAGAGTTGAAAGATGTGGTCCACAAAAAGTAATAATATTTATTCTATCATATGGCATAGGATAAAATAAATAACAAGGATCTGCGGCAGTTGATTTTAAACAGTTCATTTATGTGGATTGATCTGATTGATAGAGGCATCGGCCAATTTATAAACAAATTATTTATTTTAAGAAGATTGAGTAAATAGCTGGGACAGGACATATGCAATATAATGATGTATATCAAGATTTAAATTAACAGCCAGAATAAGCAAACAGTTAATGATCTGAAGTCAAGTTCAAGAGTGCTAGATTCGATTACTTCCTTAATTCAAAGGAAAGTGAAGAGCACAGTGATTTTATATACCTTTCAATTTACAGAGTGAGTGCAGTTAGATAAGTAGAATTAATTTTATGATAGTAAATAATAATCTATATAAATGTGTTCTTAATATTTGGTTTTATTCTAAAAGTACTTCTAGAAGGAATCAATGTCGTATCTACGAGGGTTCACATTTTAACAAATCCATAATTACCTGATTTTTAAATAAAGTTTTTTATCATTTATTTTTTTAGTCACCATGTCTTACTAACCGTTTGGAATATACGCTAATAGTGTTCTTCAATACGTGAAAGTCTTAGGATAGTATAGGAGAATAACGTTTGTATCATAGCCCATCGAGAGTACAATAATTATTTTTAAGCTACCATACTGTGCCTAAAGATATACCAATATTTTACGTAATTGTAATAGCTCTTATCACATCCCTCACGATGATCATTTAAAATATTATTACTGTCGAATTTTGTAGCTACATTCACGAATATGTGTTTTCATATGAAGTTATTCTAGTTTTATTTCCCATTATTTTAGTTGGAAATAAAAACTTCTCGGAAACCATATTAAATTTATTTGTTCAAGCCTAACAGCTTTTTCTGATTGATAATGGTCTAATTAGTTACGGTGTTAACTAATTTGTTAATTGGTTCCTCTATACTTGTAGAATCCAATATACAATTATTTGTAACGTTTCAATAGGTCTTTATTTCGTTTTATTTTATGCTTTTTTAAAAAAATCTACTATAGTAAACTAAATTATTTTTACGTGCCAAACTCTTAATATATCAATTACTCTCATAAAAATTAAATCAGGACTATTTTAATTTAATAATCGTAATAATCGTATTACAAATTATCACATTTTTTTACATCCATTACTGTTTCCAGCCTGTGGCAATATTTTAGTAAATCCATATATTGTTTCACTACTGGCTTTCTAGGACTTTCGTAACTTCATATGCCTTATAATATAACTTAAGACTTTTAAATCATCACTGTAAAAGGGTAATCCTACATTATTTTCACCTTTGATACATTTTTCGGCCATGTTAGGAATCGAAACCATGACAATTAGCTCAGTATACAGACACGCTACAGACAGCTATATACACTTACACTAAAATAATTTATATTTTTAACTCTACCTGTACAGCGTATAACCAGAAAGGGTAGTATAACGCGGTTCCAGAATATAAAACATTACAAACTATACTTTTATGTCGATTATTTATTAATTTATTTAAATACAGATACACTGGACGGGTAAAAAGAAAGATAAAACAAAAATTGGAAACAGCAAGAGTTTGAGAAAGACTTTATTTATATATACCGAAATATAATTGTTTCATATTTGTTTGAGCTTAAGAATTTACAAAATTACTAAAGAAATGCAAATGGAATGCGTACTCATTAATTCGCCAATATAATTTGAATAATATTGAGTGTTGTTAATGTTTTTTTTAAATTATATTTTTGATTTAATACCTTACAGATAAAACGATTAGTAGTGCTCTTAAGTAGAGGAGAAGGTCCGAAATTCGACTTGGATCTCAAGTCAGACTAGCAGGGTTTGACGTACTGCGAGGTGTTACAGCCGTGCGGGAAAAATAGTAAACAGCGCTCCATTACTTTGTTGTTGTTTTGTGTAACCGCAGTTCAGCTCGCTCAATCGTGACAGTACAACTAATCAAAACTTCATTTTCGACGATTTCAAAACTTTTTCAGGTATGTTTTCTTGATTTTTTTACTTGTATTTTAGTATTAGCTGAAAAACCGTTAAAGCATAGTCTTAGGTACGTTCTAGGCCTTTAAATTCTATTTTAGTTTAATCGATTGCCTCTTGTTTCTAGGTCGTACGTAGCCTCAAAGTTTTAACCATGCAGTGGTCTAAATTCCGACTACCATTAGTGGTCAAACTTTGGAACAAAGCCCCCAATTGAGGCTAATACTCACTGTTTTTGTTTCAGAATGCCTAAAAATAAGCCCAAATATGTTCCTAAAACTAAAATACTTCAATGGGGTGGAGAGGACATGGCAAAAGCAATCCGTGCCGTTAGGGAAAAAAGGTGGGCACCCTTAAAGCATCTAAAACTTTCAACGTACCTCGTGGTATATTGCGCGATCTTAGCAAAAAGGTTGAGGTATCACCTTCTAAATTAGTGACAGCTAAGATAGGAAGGAAGCCAATACCTGGAGATGAACTGAAAAACAATTAGTTGATTATTTACTTCATATGTAAGCAAAGTTTTATGGGTTTAACCTAGGGTACCCTCGACGTATCGCATTCCAAATTGCGACTAAAAACGGTGTTAATCACCCTTTCAAACAAGGTCAAACAGGCCGCGCTTGGGTTATCTCTTCCTGCAGCGCCACATAAATCAAGTGGGACTTCTTTTTCTCGTGCCTTAAGCTTCAATAAAGAAAATATTGGTGCTTTTTTTCCAATTATTAGAAGAGGTCTACCTTAAACACATAGTAAAATTCCGCAAGTAATTGGAAGGAAAGGTAAACGTCAGATTGCTGCCCTCACATCTGCAGAGCGAGGAGCGATGGTCACAGTGATAGCATACATGAGTGCCTCTGGGCATTATGTTCCACCTTTGATTATATTTACAGAAATAACATGATTGACCAACTAATGAGAGGGGCTCCCCCAGGCTTGGTTGGAGTTGCACACCCATTGAGTTGGGTTCAAACCAACATTTTTACCGAATGGTTCCAGAATTTCTTGGAAAAAGTGAACCCATCTGAGGACTATCCAGTTCACCTAATCTTAAATGGACACTACAGCCATGTTCGTATTGTTGATGTGATTTAATTGGTACGAAGCAATCATGTGACAGTTGTGTCATTGCCACCACACTGCTCGCACAATCTTTAGAATCTGGTCAAAACGTTCATGAGACCCCTGAAGACACACTACAGTGAAGAAATAAGACAGAGGTTTCTTCATTCAGACAGGCCATTGTCTCCATATGACATGATGAAGCTCTTTGGAAAAGCATATCTAACAATGCAAATAGGAGAGATCGCTATGAACGGTTTCAGCAAAACAGGCATTTTCCCAATGAAAAAAACCTTTTCACCGACGCTGATTTTCTGGCTTCGGCACAGGAATCGGCGAAATCCTGCAGTCCTCAGGCAACGAACGCTACATGAAAATAATCAAGTTAAATCTCCCTCTGACAAACAACTTCCTCTATCTAAGCCAAGCGAGTCGTTGCTCGAGGATCTCCTGTAAGTCCTGCCGAGGACTTCAAGTGGTCTGAAACATGTCAGTCCGTATGAGATCGTCCCTGTGCCATCAACAAAACGAAAACGAAAAGTGAGTAACAGAGGCCACAAGGTTGTAGGAGTTTGTGTGATCATTGGAACCCCCTACAAAGAAGCCCTTGTTAAATCATTAAAAGATTCTGCCAAAAACCCAAAAAATGTCGTCAAAAAGAAATTTAATTTTGGGGAATACTTCGGAAACCTAAAGAATAGAAGAAGAAAAAATCTAAAGGGAAACCAAAGAAGACTCAAGATGAAGGAAGTTCTTCGGAAGATTCTGATGTGGCCAAAAATTGTAAATTAAAAATGAATTATTGACTTTTTCCATTAAAAATATAATTAATATGCAAGTAAGCATACCTTAAAACATTGTCTATAGATTATTATGTAATAATACAGTGAAATACCATTATTTTTTTCGTTTTATTTTATTTCCCGACACTTGAAGCCGGTAGTCGAAATTTAGACCCCAGTTTCAAAATCATGAATTGTGACAACTTTTACAAAAAAATATATGTGCAAATTATTTTTATTCCATTACAAGTACACAGGTTCGATGTATAATCCTTCCAGCTATACATGTATATTGTTGTGACAACTTTTATCGTAACAGTTCAGTAGTTACAAGTGAAAAAGTAAGTGGTAGTTGAAATATAGACCTTCTCCTCTACTAGTTTGCACTTATATGTTCTGTTATACTTTAAAAGACAAAAGAATAATCAAATATGCTAACATTATTATTCACTTTATTTTCAAAACATAAGTGGGACACTATAGTAAAAAACTGCTTTAACTCAAACTGACATATTTTAATAGTTCAATATAAAGTATTAAAACCAATTCTCACTGAATAGTTAAAAAATAATAATTGTTAATACATGTAAACTTGAAACTGACTTTAATGTATCTATAATATAAAACTAATGCAATGTCTGTCTGGGTTTATTTTTTAGGGTTTTTGTTTTTTTGTTCTCGGTGAGCTTGAAGGTTGAAATTTGACATGGAGTTTATTATGAATCCAAGAATGATGTGAAAAATCGTAAATAGAAAAGTTTGAAAAGGGTCCGAATTTGTGGCCCCAAGAAGACTCATGCTAACCTTATGGGTCAAAAAATCAAGTTTGACTCGCAAGCTAAAATTTGATTTTCGGTGGTTTTTAACATTCAAAAACACCACCCTTTCGTAATTTTTCTCGAAATTCCAATCAGATGACCTAAAGTGATAGCTTAATGGTAAAAAAAATTTGAAAGTTGTTATTTACAATTTAATTTTCAAGAAGGCTTTTATTTAGGGGTTTTAAATGTCGGTAAACAAGATTCCATATTTAGTTTTTTGAAATTTTTATCAATTACTTATCAATTGGTACCCAAATGGATGATAGGGTAGAGGAGGCTTATAATTAGAAAAAAGAAACATCTAGGGACTTTGCCAGGCATGCATAGGGGAATTTTCAAATAAGAAAATTAGTTTTAATTATTTTATCTTCATTAGTGGAGGATGGTAAAATGGGGAGAGTAAGGATGGTGAAATCTTAAAAAAAGTGTCATATAGATGTGGTAGAATTTTGTCGGGCAGCTATAAAGATCACCACTTACCGTTATAAAGGTCTAGAAATACTTATATTAAAAAATTAAAGACCATAAATGGAAAGACGTTCCTTTCAAAATTTCTTAAGAAATTAAAACATTTCCGTAGGTACAATGGAAAGTTGAAATATTGTATTAAATATAAAGGGTCAAACCCGTGTATTATTATTATTATTATTATTATTATTATTATTATTATTATTATTAGCACCGCGTCTTACTACCCGTTCGGGTTGTACGCATTTACGCTAATGTGTAATGGTAGGGTGATTGTGAGATGAAATGAAGGACCTACATTTTAACGTGGAATCCGAACACGGTGGTGGCCTGGCATTCCCCACATTCACAAGATGTCTTGTCAGAGTTGAAGGAAGGGTTTGGAAATCAGATAAATCTTTGCCTGGACCGAGGATTGAACCCCGGCGGCCAGCACAGAAGTCTGACACCTTACCCCTAGACCACAGGTCACCCCAAACCCATGTAACCAGAAGGGATTGAAGATTTAAAAAACAAAATGGTTCCTTGAGTGGCTGTAGATTTCCGAGACTAAAGTTATCAACCATTTATTGGTAAAGTTAAAAATTGATATTTGACAACGTAGTAAAGAAAAAACGGCAAAAACCTAAGGTTTAAAAAATTTTAAATTACAAAATAGGTGGGTGGGTGTGAAGGTAGTGAAACGGGGTATGAGAGGAAATTCCAAATTTATAGATAAAATATTTTTTTACTATATGATATAAATATAAATTCTCCAGACAACTAAAAAGTATGATAATTTTATTAATTTATAAATTATGATTTGGGTTGAAGGAAAGCAAATAACTTTTAAAAGTAATATAAAAAATGTTTCTAGGGATGATCACTCTAAATAATCGAAAATAATTAAAAAACTGAAAATTTGATGTTTGAAAATGTTTTTTCTAGAACATTGTAAAAAATAGTAACTTTTGGTGTGGGATAAAATTTAATTTGGTATGTTGGTAAATATACTTTCCGGATGACCAAATAATGTATGTATGGAAAAAATTGGAAATAAAAGAGCTTGAAATTGATACAACTAATATATAACACTACGAACATTTCTTTCAGTGAGATTGAAAATTGAATTTAGGCAGACACCTAAAATAACCATATCAAGTAACTAAGTAAGACTTGAAATATCAAAAAGGTAATGTAGGAACTGAAATGGGATGAGGAGGAGGCGGTATGTTGAATTTATCCAAAACTCTTAGACAATCACATTTCAGTGCGGAAGAGAAATTAAATTGACAATAATTATTGTTTCTTCAATACTAAGCATATCATTACTTTATATTACGTTTTAATTGTAGATTTATTTCCAAACAAATTAAAAACTCTATTACGTCAGCATCTAGCTATAACTTATGCTTGCAAAAAAAGTGCCAATTTTTGCTGATAGGGGATGTCATATATTAGACACAATAGTTCATTTGGGCCGCCAATCTCAGTACTATAGTGAGGTGTTGATACCTTACCTTTCAAGTAGCTCCTCATTTATCCTCACAAACCTTAGTTTACTCCGTTTCAGACCCACTGCTTCACAGACACATCTGAAAGTGCCGGGGACAATTGGACAAGCTGAACTAGATTGATAGATCCTATATTTTCATTCATTTCAACGTGACTGGGGTCTAGGGGTAAGGAGGTGTCAGACCTGTGTGCTGAGGGTCTGGGGTTCAATCCTTGGTCCCGTATCAGATTTATATGATGCCCAAACACTTATTTAAATAAATAAAATGGAGAGCATGGAATTTAAACTAATCCAAGTGTATGACACTTTTAAATCAACTTTGGTTTTTTGCTTCTTTGTCCTACTCTCCATTGAATTTAAAAATAATAAGAGCATTTATTTTTACAGCGTATTTTTTTAAAATTTAAAGGTCCACCTACAATCTCATAATTACAGTATATTTCATGGAAACCAATTTTTAATACCACATTCTACAGTATTTTAATTTAATCTCTACAAAGGAAAGAGGTGACAATCCTTTAAAATGAAGCTTACTTTGTTTAAACATGACTAAGAGCTTTTGAGAGACTTACTTTTATTTAATTACTCCATGGCATTGGAGAATTAATAAGTTAAAACTTAATTAGTATCTCTATACAACTAAAGCTCACAAAATTGTATTAATATATTTGCCAATATCTCAGAAACTATTGGTTTTATGAAAATATATTTCTTATAAAAGTTATTTATCTTTAATAGTAATACAATTTTGCAATGATAAGTTATTTATTTCCTCAAATAGTTGAGGAGATACGGAAGTTTCTTCTTCTGTAAAGTATACTAAAACTTATTTTCATGTTAAAATGAAAATTGCCAGTTTATTAATAATCCTTATCAACTACTTACGGATTTTAATCAAAATCGTTAAAGCCCATTTTGAGAAAATCGATTTTTTCTTTTTTCGCCCTTTCTTAACTACTCTTAATTTTAAGTTTAAACAGACACATAGACAGACGGCATTGCAATGACCACTTTTTATGGTTGGGGGGAAGGGGGGGGGGAATCATGAAAGGTCAATCTCCATCAACATTTAAGGTTAGATTTATTTTAATGGTCGTAATACTTTACCTTTTGTGTTCGAAATTTAAAAAAAGAAAAATATTTGCGTTTAACTTTAAAGTTATTGGTTATAAAAATATGCTTCAAATAAAATATTTGTATTGTAAATAGACCAACATATTTGTAATGACAAGTAATCTCATTAATCAAATAAAGGTCATTTTGTTAAATATTGAGAGTAGCCATTTTTTTTGGAATATTTATAATTGGTTAGAAATTAAATGTAATCAAAATATCTAAAGCCAACTTTGAGAAAATCGACCTTTTTTTTTTTACTTTTCATTAAACTAACCTTAATTTTAGGGTTGGATATCCAATTCAAAAAAATTTCCCTTGGAAAACCCTATGAAAACCCTAAATACCAAGTTTTAGCCCGATTGGAAAAATAGTTTAGGCTCTAATTGTAGGTACGAATATGTGGAATGCCAGGTCGCCACCGTGGTTCGGATTCCACGTTAAACTGTAGGTCCTCCATTTCATCTCACAATCACCCTACCATTACACATTAGCGTAAGTGCGTATAACCCGAACGGGTAGTAAGACGCGGTGCTAATAATAATAATAATAATTGTAGGTACAGACGGACGGAAATTAAAAAAAACACTTTCTCAAATTCGGGGGTCATGAAACGTCGAGATTCATTAAAATCTAGAGTTAGATTTTTTTAACGATCATAATACTTCCTCTACCATTAAGATAGCGAGAAATTAAAAACTGCAATGTTTATTTTTTGGCCTCATGATTAAATTATTATTAAACTATGTTGTCATGTAAAGTTATTAATAATTGATTAAATATAAAAGCTATTATATTTGTGTGTTAAGGTTATAGCAGTATCTAAATATTATATTCCTTAATTTGGAAAAATGACAGTTGGCTTGGTATATCAATGTTTTAGCTACTGATTGATCCAGTAATTATGGCTTGCCCAGGCTCATAGATTTGCATACTAAGCCAAAAGATCATGGTTATATTCCAGTGTCCAGGAGTCATTTTTCAATTTAAAGAACACAATTATTAACGTTACTATTTTCCCCCAAAATATCGAAGAATAAATCTGAAACTCACATACAAATGATAATGCATACAACCTTTTGAAACACAACATTCATGTTTCATATCATTCTTATGCTGATGTAGAAATATATGGTTTCCGACGTAATACTTGTGAACTGGCATTTATGTTTGTTACTATAATTTGGAAAACAAAATACGTCTGGCAACAAATCTTGTATTATTAGTAGGCATTATTATACTTATACTTATTATTACTATTATTATTAGGATTTACTCATTTACGTGATCTGTCAATAAGAGCCTCCAGTATATGCATTATTTGTGAGTTATAACTATTACTTGTACTTATTAAGTTGGTCTTTAATTTGAGTTTTTTTTTTAAAATGACACATCGGTTCTTGCAAAATTTCTATCTAGTGCTATTGTACTATTACGTCATAACATACAAAAGCAATACATCAGCGAGCATTTATTTTAAAAAGTCTTCATTTTAAATTTAAATTTTAAAGTCTTTGAAATTCTAATAAAATATATACACTATAGTGTATAATAGTCAAATGAGCAGATTAATGTGTTTAATTAAACACAATAAAATTATAATAGAATATTCCCATCATCGTTAAAACACTTAGCTTTACTTGAGTCATACCCAATCTTTAATAAAAACTTTTAAAACCCTCATTTAAATATAATTTTTTATTAAAGAACCTTACCATTCGTTTCACCTTAGTGTAAACTAAATTTTTAATACAATAAACACTCATTAATAAAATTAATAATAAAACTTCACCGTGTAGTGTACTTACTTTGGTTTGGTCTATGATTTCCCGTTTTATTCACAGTGTATCCACGATTTTATGAAAACACTTTTTACCACAATTCAAAATAAAAAGTGCTATTTGGCTTCTCTTTTAGGAAACTTCTCTTTAGTCTAATTTTTCTTTCTTTTTAATATTTTTATGGTTAATTACTCAAGTTATTAACGTCACAAAAGTGGGGATGTCCTATATATATATTTTTTAATAAAGTTGTTTTGGTATGTGTGTTGGTAAACATTATTAGAACAAAAAAATTACTATACTGTCTCACCTTATTACACCCTTGATGTTTAGGTTTTCTCTTTATTTCTTTTTTTCACTTTTCCTCTCTTTTTAACTTTGTATACGAAATATTTTGTCACTAGTAAGTTTGGAGAAAGCTTTTTAAAAGGTATAGAACATATACACCAAGCTGGTGGCACATGATGAAGAGGGGTAGTGAGCTAGAATAGAGAGAGAGAGCGGTTGGGCTGGCTGTGGAGAGAGGTATGGATTGTTAAAAGAGGGTTAATGCGCCTTTTGGGAGCTGCGCACTTTTTGCGAAATACTTGACCAGAGGCGGTACAGCTGTGGTTTGCCGGACATGCCACACAAGCAAAGGAGCGCGTTAAAAAAAATTCCCGTTGCTGAAAAACTCGTTAAAAAGGCAGACCCGAAAATATAAAATAATTCCATTTCAGAAGCAGTGACGGTTCGTTATTTATGGCTGTGATTTCTAATATCAAAATAAATGTACATGTATATTTATATATACTTATTTTAACAATATATTATTTTAATTATTTTAGAAAATACACCAAAGAAAAACTAAATGCAATAAAAAAAAATCTCATTAAATAAATATTATATTTTAAATAATTTATTTGGTGAGATTTAAAGTATATTATATATATTGAGAAAAATAAAATTCAATTTTAAGTGAGTTTAAGTTGGACAAGCTAAACTAGATTGATAGATCATTTATTGTCATTCTATCTTCAATCGGGTGACCTGGCGGTCTAGGAGTAAAGAAGTGTCAGAACTCTGTGCTGAGGGTTCGGGGTTCCATCCTCGGTCCCGTCACGGATTTATCTGATGGCCAAACCCTTCCTTCAACTCTGACAAGACGTGTATTAATCACAATTTGTGAAAGTGTGGAACGCCAGGCCTCCACCGTGGTTTGTATCCCACGTTAAACTGTAGGTCCTCCATTTAATCTAACAATCACCCTACCATTTCACATTAGCGTAAGTGCGTACAACCCAAACGGGTAGTAAGACGCGGTGCTAATAATAATAATAATAATAAATAATAATAATAATAATAATAATAATAATAATAATAATAATAATAATATCTTCACTCTTAAATCCGATATAATTTATTTTATTTAAATTACATTATCATGGATAAATACATTCAAAATATATCTATTTACCATCTCATTTCCAGAATACCACAATACAAAATACCTTCTTATATTTATAACATATTTGACTTCATACTACATTCTTTCCAGAGTGTTCTTATTTCACCTCATGTAATACACGTTAATTGTAATTCCCCTATCAGTTCCTTTAATAACATGACATGGGAAAGTCAATCACAGAGTTTTAATTTCTGGTAAATATGATATTTCATCATTGGTTATTTTTCAACATTATAATTTATCAACCTTCATTTCATGTTATACTACATTGGCTGGAGAATTGTATCTTAATCATACATTTCATTCGGTGTGTTCTTTCTTTCTCATCAGACCTGAGGATGATGCGACTGGTACATTGATACATGTCGTCTAAATAACTGTGCATATCTTTTAGCCAGAAATTAAAGAACAGGAAACTACAACTAAAAAATAAATTCAGTTTTTAATTTTCAAATTTTAATAATTTTTCTGTCATTTCTCAATAGTAGTACACTAAAGTTCAAAATATGCATAGTCATATCATCCTTTGATTCTTTCAACTTAGTTTTAAGTGTAATTGACTCAAATGTCTATTTTGAAATATACCTAATTTTTAGATTTTTGTTACTATTTCAACATATTCATAATTAATAAATATCATAATGTGTAATTATTACTACCAAATCTTCTACAAATATCATTTAAATATTGTGATTATATATTATATTTATACTGTGATGTTATTTTTCTTAAAAGTATTACTTAATATATAAATTTAATAGTCAGTTGACTCAGTCTTTCAAATATGTAATTACGTTGACAAATTTACAGTTTTTTTTTAAATTTCAACCACAACTCCTAAAGTTTCGATTATTAACTATTTATTTAAGTTTAAAATATATATTATATATATAATATACTTACCTTTATTTCACTATATTAAGTTTTCATTTTTTATTTTCATTCATAAACTGCCAAACCACCATGCTTATTTATATTTAGGTAATTTTAATGCTATCTCTTTTAGAAAATGGTTTCTTTGGGAACTGTTATGATTTTAATTTATTTATATCCTTGGGCGCTTATAAAAAACATCTGTCGGTCATTTGAAGAACTAATTGCCCCTATAGAAAGAAATTATTATTCTCGTTTTGATTTTGGTATGAAATTTAAATTAATTTTAAAGATGATTTATGTTTATCGGTCAAACTGTAATATTAAGTTATTTTTATAGTAATACTTTCACTGTCTAAAGAGTTATGATTTTTTTTATTTATAAATCTCGGCAACTAGTTTTTTCCTAGGCCAGAATTTATTTAAAAAAAAGACAGAACATGTTTGCGGCTTATAAGGTTTTTTGTTATGTGGACTCGAAAAAATTGTAAAAAAGATAAGGAAGAACCAAATTTGGCCCGTCCTTTAATATTGAAATGTATATAGTCAAAAGTAAGGGCTGACCTTCAAGAAGGACAAACATGAGTTTCCATAAAGATATTATAAAATATAAGCCACTAAAATGAAAAAAAAAAATAGATTTGTTACTAAAGATCATCAGTCTACATTTTTGGGTGAGACTGAATTTATAATCTAGCATCATTCAGTTACAAGGAGTTTAAATTACATTTTTGAAGAACTCATTGTTTTAAGCTGCTGTAAAATTATTTCAAACCACCTGGTGTTATTTCATCCAAAATACTATTTATGTATCATAGTTTATTATTTTGTAATCACACTTCAAGTGAAAATATTACATCTTCATGTATTTTTTAGCAATACTTTTATTAATTTTATAACATAGCACACATACCTTTTTAGGTAGGGCTTATTTAAAGGTATTATTTTATTCTTCTCTTCAACAATAATTACAAACACACTATAAATGTAATTGTGTCATTTTTTAAATTAGCATATTAATGTACATTGTATTTTTGACCATTACATCCCGTATACTGATATTTTCAGTAAATTGGATGTCCATGGCAAGAATAATAATCTTCTCCTGGAAGTCCTTAGTTGTAAGTGTCCAACTTGAGTTTAAACTTTAGGCAAGGTCCAGGGGTTTTGAGAGAATGAGTTTTTCGTCTTACCGATGAGCAGTTTTTGGGGATAAATTTGATTAATAAAAAAATATACCTAACTGTGAAAATTAAACGGGTAGATAGTTGGCGCCAAATTCTATATTAATTAAATAAAATTCATTTATTCGTACTTATAGTAAAATTTAATATATATTCATATTTTTTTACTACAATATTAGAAATTTATGTTTCTTTCACGTCAATCTAGTACAACTTGTCCAACTCAAATTAAATTAAATTGAATTTTAATTTTCTTAATATTCTTAAAAGCTCCTTACTAAGCATTTCAAATGGTTTTTTTTTTCAAAAATATATTATATATATGATGTTTTACCATGCTAGGTGGGAAAATAATACATAATATTCTTTCAAGTGAAAACTGACATGGGCCATGGAATAAATTGCGAGGTGATTATATTTGATTATTACGGTTAAACCTGTATATAAATGTCATGTTCTTTAAATTGAAAGATATCACCTGTACATGGGAATAGAACCTGGGAGTTTTAGTTTAATACACCTATATTCTATCACCACTGAGTTATCCAGGAATATGAGTGAAGAAAGACCTTGCCCATGGAACGATTACTGGATAGCTTATTGGGAAGAGCAGTGGTGCACTAAGTTAAAGAGCCAGGCTTCGATGCCCGTGTAATTTTTCAAATTAATATTACTATCAGCACCGCGTCTTACTACCCGTTCGTGTTATACGTACTTACGCTAATGTGTAATGGTAGGGTGATTGTGAGATGAAATAGAGGACCTACAGATTAACGTGGAATCAGAACCACGGTGGAGGCCTGGAATTTCACACATTCACGAGATGTCTTGTCAGAGGTGAAGGAAGGGTTTGGTAATCAGATAAATTTGTGCCGGGACCGAGGATTGAACCCCAGACCCCAGGACAGAAGTCCGAAACCTTACCCCTAGAGCACCAGGTCACCTAATTTTTCAAATTAAATAAAAATGATATTTAAATGCGTCTATAACCATAATTATCCAATATAATATATTTTCCATTCATTACAACAGAATATATATGTTGAGTTAGTTTAGTTTGGTTTTTGAGTGATGGGGAAATAATAGCTAAGTCTCGTTTGGTGTACTAAATAAAGTTTTTTCCTAATTGGTTTCTCACTTCACCTTCTTGCAAATGTAGGCACATCTCCACTGAGATAATAGCTTCTTTAACTTTACTAAGTAAGAGTTATTAATAAATATGAGTGTATCCTGAAATAATAGTGAGACGCTGTTATATAAAAAAAACTCATAAGCTTATTTCTGGAAATGTCATATATTTTATTTTTAAAATTATCTTAAATATTCCAGGAGTTTAGTTTTAATATATTATCCTACAAAGAGTACGAAGTAAGAATTATGGACCAATCTCAGCTATTTTATATAATGCCGAGAAATCTAACCTAGCCTGACCAAGGTTTGACATTTACTTTGCACATGAGTTTAATAAATTATTGATTAGTTTCAGAATATTCCACATCAGTGATCGCATGGTCTAACGCACCACTCTCGCGTTCAACTATCGTTCCGGTTGGCGGGGATATTTAAATATGAATATCTTCCGTAAACACTGAGGGTTGTGAGGGTTGTTTTTCCTAAAAGATTTCATAATATTCCTTCACACAAAGGTTGGTTCATATTCTTTGAAATTATACCTTTAAAATCCTAATTTATGTATGTATATAACCCAAACTGGCTGAAAAAATGTTGCTTACGTGTTTGGGGATATTTATAATCCGTTTGCATCTCCTTATGATATAAATTAGCTTATTCTATGTAGATAATTGTTATTGTACGTAAATATGTTATATTTGGATTTTATTCTCTATTCCATATCCAAAAAATATAAGTATTTGTATAAAATTTTCATTAATTCCTCACAATATTCAACTTAATAATTTTTCAGAAATTATTAAATGTTTATCGGGCCACCTGCCGGTATGGAAAATGCATTGCGCACTTCTAGGTATTCCAAATTAATTAAGAAGTGTCTTGTTACTATAAAATGTGACCAATCTAAAACATAAGTTAAGATTTCATTACTTTCCTGAGTGAATCAAAACAACACATTTTAGGTGTTATGATTTTTTTAAATGAAAAAAAGTGCTTAGCTTACTCTCGTAGATAATCACTTAAAATATTATAGTTAAAAAATAAATATTACCACATCTTACTACCCATTATAGTTATACGTCTATGAACTTATTAAGCTAATGGTTTTAATAATTAAGGAGGTTATATTGTGTAGGAAGTATACCAATATTTTCTTGGAGGAAGATTTAAAATCAATTTTGTAAGTACCACACTCGGTACACCCGACCGAGATTAGAACTTTGATCTTCTCTTAATCGGTAGTCTAGTCAACTGTGAGTGTAGAGTGTTGGACCCCACGGACACCAAAAAGGTTTATATTAATAATAATAATAATAATAATAATAATAATAATAATAATAATAATAAAGGTTAAATGTTTGGAAACAAAAATGTAACTCATTGGAATCAGCCCGCAACCGAGCCATATTGACAGAAGAAAGTTGAGTATTGTTTCGGTGATTTAAATTTTCAAAAAACGTCATTCCATATGAAATACAACAGTGTGATTAAATTTACTTTCAAGTAACAGTTGGCTTTAAGAAGTGTTACTGACCACTGATGTGGACAGTATTATTATATTTTCAAGCGCCTCACTCCCACTTGGTCTACAAGCAGATACCCTATTTACGTTGTAAGAATCATGAAGGTAACATGCATAAAAAATATACTTTATTCACACCCCAACCAGCAATCAAGTATAGTGCTTATATAACGCTTCAGTTAACTTTACCATCAATGAGGTATATAATAAAATTCAAATTATATCTAAAAAAAATCTCTATATATGCAAACACTTAATTTAACCGGTTGTTTTAAGTGATTTTTAAACGTGGTCTTTTACCTTAGATGAAAAAAAAGTGTGGTGTACTCGAAAACAAGGTGGTTAGAAAGATGATTGGTCCCAAAAGAGATGAGTATACTTGGTGGTAGAGAGGACTACATAGTTGGGAGTTACATACTCTGTAATCATCATGATACATTGTTAGGATTGTCAAGTCTCGTATAATATGCGGGCTGGACATGCATTGCAAATGGGAGAATTTATAACTGGAAAACCTATTGGGAAGACCTAGACGAAGATGGGATGATAGCATTATATTGGACTTGAAAGAGATAGAGTGAAATCTGTTGAAATGGATATAACTAGCTTAATATAGGGATAGGTGACGTAATTTAAGTGTGGATATGAACTTTCAAGTTCCTAATGTCATATAATATATAAGTGAGAATGTTTTTATGCTATTTTCAATTATAAATGCACGTAAAATATCGCAAAAACTGTTTACCGTATTCATACATTACTCTCTGGAGAATTTACCGTATTTCGAGTATGGTAACCACTGGCATTGCTTTCTTCCTTGATGGTATCACATTAGTAGATGATTTCTTTTATAGAGTGGGGGAGCTGGAGAAGTCAGTCTCTTGTTCATTGTTGTGTGATATCGGGTTACGAACTCTGAGACTTCTAGTTCAATGACTTTACCTCTTTCCTTCTCTTTTTGGTGAATCAACCCTTTCAAACTACACTGCATCCTTCTCCGAGGAGGGTGGAAAGCTCTGTGGTGACATCTGCAAGATTTTCCCACGTCCAGAGGTGGATGGGGGAGTTTAGATGGTGAAGGAAAATTGTAAGTGAAACTTCCCCATTTCTGCTCACACTAAGTAGCAGTTGGTATCATTGTTTGTCTTTTCATGACACACTATACCGCGCTTTCAGGCCTTCGGTACGAGCGTACTTTTGTTAAGGCTCAAGTAAGACAAGACAAATTTAATTATGGTCAAAGAAAGTACGACCTACGTTGTAGTGACACACCATATTTACTATAGTCTCTCTCCACATACATATATAGGAATATATTATATGATTCTTATACAATCACTTTTTCTCTCAGGTATTTATTAAATAAATGGTACGGTGCACCGCACAGATTTTCTCCCAATTTTTTATCTTAAAATCAAAATTTACTAAGAACTCGTAAGATTTGTGAAACGGAATAAGAGGTCTATACATTGTTGTAAAAACACTACACCAAATATCATAAATGTAATAATATACACTCTTACTTATATCATGGTACGAGGAAATAGGAACACTGTTAAAGAAAAATTGATAAAAGAAAAATATCTTTGTCCACCAAAGAACATAAGAATCAAATTAATTTTCAAAGGCTTGAATTAAATATATATATTATATATGTATTTATATGTATTATAGATATGTATATATATAAAATATATTATATATATTTATTAATTTAGCTCAGAAATTATTGGTTTTATAGAAATATAATTCAAATAAAAGATTTGTATATTTAATACCCCGCTACTATAACTTTACAACGGTAATTTATTTCGTATTTCAAATAGTTGCAAAGAAATGATGAAAATTTGGAAATTTATTTCTCATAAAGTACCCTCAAAGTCATTTTCACGAAAAAAATGGGAATTTCCTTTCCTTTTTATAACAATAGTCATTGTGTAGTTATAAAATTTAATCAAAATCGTTAAAGTGAATTTCAAGAAAATCTATTTTTTTCTCTCTTTGCCCTTCAGTAAACTAATCTTATATTTAGGGTTGAAACTATAATTCCAAAAGTCCTTTGGGTGGACCTTATAAAAACCCTAGATACCAAATTTTAACTCAATAGGTAAAATAGTTTTGGATCAAGCCCGAGATAGAGATAGACAAAAGGACAGATTGACTGAGATGGTATTACTAAAAACCTTTTTTTGTTTCATTGGGTCATGAAACGTCGACATTCATTAAAATATCGAGTTCAATTTTGTTGACGATCACAATATTTTCCCTCCAAGGTTTCAAAAGAAAGTAAAATGAAGAACACATAAAATATGGTAAAATACAATGCAATTTGATAGAGTAGCAATGGAGTGAAGGATATAAAAATACCTTCCATAGAAATATAGGTTAGAAAAATAATGTAAGAAATAGGAAATTGCTAGACCTAAGGATAATTTAGAATTACATCGATACTACACCAGCAACTGCTCGAGCAGCGTAACAACTTAGCGAGAAATAATTACTACTATTAGCTTCAATTAGTAAACTATAATAATTGTAGTTAATTATATTTGTTATAGTTATAGAATTACTTTAAAGTTCTTGAAGGTGCTTTGGATAACTATTTATATCGAATAATACTATTAGGTGATTTTAACTGCCCCAAAATTAATTGGAAATATCATAATGCTCAAAACATTTCGCATTTCTACATTAAATTAAAAGCTACTCAACTTCTTGCTTCGACCAGCATAATAGGATTAGAACAACTTAATGAAGCTGATAATTACATTAACCTCCTAGACCTTGTTTTTGCTAATTTCAACCACCCTTTAGTAACTCACAGCTCTCAATCAATAGTGAATATTGATTTAGCACATCCGCCCGTATTGATTTCACTTGATTTATCTATTTATGCTAAAATTAATGAAATCACCACCACATATATTAACTATGCACGTGGTGATAACCTTAATCTTTACAACGACCTGAACACTGCTGATTGGACTTGTGTTTATTCTACTACGGATGTTAATTTGGCTGTAGCTAATTTTACCAATTTAGTCCAAAGGAAAATAAAAGCGCATATTCCTCAAACTACCATTCTTAATTTATTCAAATATACGAATTGGTTTTCTTCTACTCTTAAATACTATATTAGGAAGAAAAAAAATAATTTTTCAAAAAATTTACTCTAACAAATAATGGTGTATTGTATTCACATTTTTACCACTTTCGTAAATTAGTTAAAACTACTTTGATAATATTATTATTTATTATGATTTAGCACTGCGTCTTACTAACCGTTCGGGTTATACGCTTACTTTTATTATAGGCAGAGCCAATTGGATGAACTCAATTGAAAATAATATTAAATGCAAACCCAAGGAATTTTGGAAATTTGTTAAAAAAAACAATCGTATGAATAAAGTTTCCCCATCTAACCTAGAAATTAATGGCAGGATTATTTCTGATCCTGTGTTAATAGATTATGAGTTTGGGAGCTACTTTCATTCCGTTTATAATTCAGCCCTTCCTGTCGTACCCTACCCTATTATTGAAACTAGCGCGCCCTTGAATCTTTGCCACATTACAACCTATAAGAAAATTGAGTTCTTCTAGATGTCCTTTTAGAAAACATTCTAAACTTGAAAAAAGTAAGGAGCAGTTATAATACAGGTTAAGACTTCGAAAAAATCTAAGGTCAATAAAGAGGTAAAAGGATAGTATATTAAAGAAAATTAAAAAATTAAAAATTAAAAGTAACTAACAAGTTAATCAATATTTAATATTGAAAAAAATTCAAGCAGCGCTTTCGATAACACTAAACTATATGAGATAGAAACAATATGATTAAAAATAATCGTGACATAACATTATCAAATCAAATGGTGACCATCAATCAGAAGAATAAATACATGAAAACATATTAAAATAATTAATAACAGAAATGAATTGGGGAACAATACAATTAAAATTTAAACATTAAGATATCAAATTTGAATGGAGTAAACAAGTGAAAGTATTGCATTACAGGAAATATAATTAATATAACATAAGGCTTAAAACGTAACAAGCTATTAATAAAGTTCAATATTTAAATAGAGATATGAAGTCTTTAACTTGATTTGAGTCCCGTTACTGCTTGGCAAGTGTCAGCAATTTAGAAGCCGATTGGACTTTGGCCGACATGTTTCGGTACGTGTGTACCATATCCATGGCGCTGTAAAAATGAAATTAAAGACGAATTAACCTTCATTAATTTTCTATTTCCCTAATTCGTTTTAGTAGTCTTTAATTTCATTTTTACAGCGCCATGAATATGGTACACACGTACCGAAACATGTCGGCCAAAGTCTAATCGGCTTCTAAATTGCTGACACTTGCCCAAGGAGTAACGGGACTCAAATATAGTT
Organism: Timema cristinae; assembly: GCA_039000515.1. NCBI lineage: Eukaryota > Metazoa > Arthropoda > Insecta > Phasmatodea > Timematidae > Timema > Timema cristinae. Next base: position 54,403,862 of record JBCFYV010011172.1, on the reverse strand, counting down.
AAAGACTTCATATCTCTATTTAAACATTGAACTTTATTAATAGCTTGTTACGTTTTAAGCCTTATGTTATATTAATTATATTTCCTGTAATACAATACTTTCACTTGTTTACTCCATTCAAATTTGATATCTTAATGTTTAAATTTTAATTGTATTGTTCCTCAATTCATTGCTGTTATTAATTATTTTGATATGTTTTCATTTATTTATTCTTCTGATTGATGGTCACCATTTGACTTGATAATGTTATGTCACGATTATTTTCAATCATATTTTTTCTTCTATCTCATATATTTTAGTGTTATCGAAAGCGCTGCTTGAATTTTTATCAATATTTATTAACTTGTTAATTACTTTTAATTTTTAATTTTTTAATTTTCTTTAGTATACTATCTTTTTACCTTTTTATTGACCTTTGACCTTAGATTTTTTCGAAGTCTTAACCTGTCTTCTAGATGTGCCGGAACAGATGGAATTCCATGTTTTATTATTAAAGGCTGTGCCAGCATTTTTAGTCCTTTGTTAGCCTATATCTTTAACATTAGTTTGTCAGTAAAACTTTTCCTCTTACATGGAAACCATCTGTAGTCATATCTATTTATAAAAAAAAGGGCAAAAACAAATACTTGTAATTATAGACCAATTTCCCTCTTAAACACTTTCTCGAAAGTATTCGAGAAAATCATACATGAGCATACTTTCCACCACCTTAAAAATAAACATTCATATAATAAACATGGCTTTATAAAAATATAAATCTTCTGTCACTAATTTAGTAGAATTTCTTGGGCATGTTGCCTCTCAAGTTTCTACCCAAGATCAGGTTGTTGCTATTTATTTTGAATAAAGTAAAGCATTTTATTTATGTCAGCATAGTATTATTTTTTCTAATCTTGTTAATTCCGGCCTTTCTCACTCATATGTAAAATGGTACAGCAGGTATTTGTATGAAAGATCATTCACTATCAAGATTGTTTCACACACCTCAAATACATTTTTAGCTCCCTGTGGCATACCACAGGGTTACAATTTAAGTCCTCTTCTCTTATATGCATTTATTGATGGCATTGGTTAATATTTGAACTCATCTAGTTATTTACTTTTTGCTGATGATGTAAAACTATTTAAAATTATCAAATTTATTGCAAATTGTATAAAGTTACAAAATGATGTAACTGGTATTCTACAATGGTCTTTTGAAAATGGAATGTCTATTAATAAATCAAAGACCAAATCTATATCTTTTACTAGGAAAACTAATCCTTTCTTTTTTACTTATAAATTTGGCAATAAAAACATAGTTCGCACCCTTTATATTAATGATCTTGGTATTTTCTTGGATAACAAACTTTTTTCCACTATCATGTTAGACATGTAGTTTCCCATTTATTGAAATTACTTGGACTTATTAAATTTATTATATCATCATTTAAAAAAGTTGACTGTTTTTTTGTGTCTGTACTAGGCCCTGGTTAGATCTAAGTTAGAATATAATACTGTTGGTTGGAGTTCCATTATCTTAACTAACTCTCTTAGGTTGTAAAACGTTCAAAGAAAATTTTCGCTGCGTGGGATGATAAATAATTTAGTAAGCGGATTTATTATGACTATGACAGAATTCGAAACCTCTTAGGGCTCCAAACTCTCTTCTCACGTAGACTTTATTGTGATGCCCTTTTTGTTTTTAATATATTCAATATCAAAATTTATTGCAAATTTGCCCTTGATCAGGTACGCGTTCATATCCCTTCTCGGGCTTCTTGTAATCCAAAATTATTTTTTCTTAATAGCTCTTATAAGGTAAGACCTATAGGTCGTTGTATCCATAGCGCCAACATTAGATTTGTCAAATTCGACTTTTATCATTAAAGAAGAGCTAAACCTTGAGAGTTATTTAAGGAAATCCCATATCAATAATTTATCATTAAGAAATTCTGCCTATAGTATATAAATTTTTCAATATAATGTTTTATTATTTGCATATTGTTACTACTTTTAACAATTCTTTAGTTTATTGTTATTGTTGCAATTTTTTATTATTATCATTATTATTTTTTTGTAACTAATGATCATTTTATAAGATTATTTAGCTATTATTGTTTATCTTATTTTCTCGTGTAAATGTATGTGTTTGTATTGTACTTGTGTACTTTTCAGTGCTGGCCTGGTATAGGTCTAAGGGTTCGGCCAGACTGACAAGCGTGCGAGCGAGCGCGCGAGCGACTGGGTGGCCAAACTGGCGAGCGCGCGAGCGAGCGCGTAATTAGCGGACCCTAGTTAGATTATTATTAGCACCGCGTCTTACTACCCGTTCGGCTTATACGCACTTACGCTAATGTGTAATGGTAGGGTGATTGTGAGATGAAATAGAAGACCTACAGTTTAACGTGGAATCCGAACCACGGTGGTGGCCTGGCATTCCCCACATTCACAAGATGTCTTGTCAGAGGTGAAGGAAGGGTTTGGAAATAAGATAAATCTGTGCCGGGACCGAGGATTGAACCCCGGCTGCCAGCACAGAAGTCTGACACCTTACCCCTAGACCACTAGGTCACCGCCCCCTCCCCCCCCCCAGTTAGAGAAGATGTATCTGTCAAACACACTTAGTACATCTCTGCTCCTCGAAAATTCTTACAGAAAATATTGTGTATTTATAAAAAAGCAAAAAGTAGAAGTGCATCCAATTAATAAATTGAGAAATGTGTATGGTACTGTACTGAAGTGTTTTAAAATCAGATTTGCCGCACCAGTGGCGGAACGGTGCGTTGCACTCGATAGCTTTTGACTAGGAGGCAAAGGTTCGAATCTTGGCTCAGTGAACTGAAGGTGATTTTTAAAACTTATTTATTGTTGTGGTTCTTTCATACTCTCTCCAAACTAATGGTGATTCTTATTTGTAAAGGCCTACTTTGATTATAATATTGAAGTATTTTAACATATCGGGTTTACATATATACATTATATTATTTATGGTCTTACCAATTAAATTAGGCCATTTTTATTATTATTATTATTATTATTATTATTATTATTATTATTATTATTATTAGCACCGCATCTTACTTCCCGTTCGGGTTATATGCACTTATGCTAATGTGTAATGGTAGGGTGATTGTGAGATGAAATGAAGGACCTACAGTTTAACGTGGAATCCGAACCACGGTGGAGGCCTGGCTTTCCCCACATTCACAAGATGTCTTGCCAGAGGTGAAGGAAGGTTTTGGTAATCAGATAAATCTGTGCCGGGACCGAGGATTGAACCCCGGCCGCCAGCACAGAAGTCTGACACCTTACCCCTAGACCGCCAGGTCACCGGGCCATTAATAGCAAGTGTGTTAAACCTATTACTGATAGAAAAAAGTCAAATATCATGTCAAAATGAGAAGTTTCCCCAGCACTCAATGAACCAACATACAATAATATTGCCTAGCACCTGTAAACTAGACTGTACCGGGTCGAGCGCGCGCGCTTGAAAAATAGAACCAGTTCTATCTTTCAAGCGCGCGCGCTCAGTCGCTCGCGCGCTCAGTCTGGCCGTACCCTTACGACTGTTGGCCAGCACTATAATAAAGGAAATTAAAATTTGTATTTCTTTATTAATTTGTCAATATTTTGAAATAACTTTACATAAAAACCATTCTTTAGTAATTTTCTTTCAATTACCTTATAAAATATAGTACATCCTCATTATTAGTGATAAATAATATACTATTGAGCGATTAACATAAATTCTATTTACAATAAAGAAAATTTTGACAAATTCCCATAAACCTAATATCATTAATGTAATGTGTCTTAATTCTTATATGTTTAATTATTGTGTTATAGGTTATTAAGATAAAATCTTTTAACTACAATTTTTTAATATATAATAATAATTTTTGTATGCAATTTTTTTTTAAACTTGTTGAATATGTAATACAACTCTTAGTTATTTTCTAATAAAAAAAATACTACACAACACACTGGTTGATTCGCAAATAATTTATTATCTTTTCTTATTAAATTTCAAAATGTGTCCCGAAAATTTTATAAATGGCACTGCAAAAAAAAAAAAATGAGACACGCGAATATTCAGAGACTAATATCCGTAAAACTTATACTAGCAAAAATAATCAAATACAACTAGTCAAACTAGAGTACAACTCTACCATCGACTTCGGGTCTACTCGTCAAGTTAGTAAAGTTGGTCAGGGGGTTCTCAAGGAAGTCGTACAGTAGTAGGGGTGAGAGGATAGTAACTGCTAAGGTTGAAGAGGTACAGTAAGTTTCTAGATAGTTGTAAGTAGGTTCTAGTCTACAAGTACGTGGCTAGTTTGTTAGAGATAATTGGAAGGCTTTAGGCTATTTTCACAGTACCACCAGAATATAATGAAAAAGGGTAAGGGTAAATCAATTGGCAAGAAAAAAAACCCTGGTCAACACGAGAGGATAAAGCTGTAGACAGAAAAGTTATAGACACGCAGAAGTAGTTTGGTTGACACCAGTAGGACCAGCAGCCAACCGGTATATACATTCTTAGAAGGCTAGTTGGGTCAAATCTTTGGCACGAACAGTTTGCATCGCGTCTGGTGAATTTAATTAAAATATATCAGTTTATCGTTGTTTCCAATAACATTAAATCTGTAGTATTAGAGATAATGATAACTGTATTATACCCTTGTATGCAATATATAAAATAAAATTAAATGTTATAATGGAATGATCTTAATTTACTAATACAGCCAACATAATAATGATGTCATAGGCAGCTCTATTCGTAAATTTGGTTGTGAATTGAAGATATATAATAAAAAAATAATTTTAAAGTTTTCATAAACTTATAATTTTTTATTTGAATATCGGTGTACAATAGCCAACTATTAACAATTTCAAACTAGTTATTTCCTTTCTCATATACCAATAATATTAATAGATTTCCAGATTATGTCAATTATTTACGATTTTGTAAATAAGAACACAAAAAATTGGATTTTATAAATAGGTCTGTTCCCAGGTCTCTCTGTTTGTATGTCCCTGACCACGGGTTCTAAATGGTTTTGTGGATTTTGTTTAAAGTTGACATTTAGATTTAATCAGACATTTTTTTTTACCTTAGCCCTTTAATTCAGGGTAGATTATTGAAAACGATTCATAAATTTATTAAAAATTTAATTTTTGAGAGGTAATTTCCACTTTCCTGTAATCATTACATCTTCAGGTACCCTTCATTTAGCCTTTGAGGTGGGATGGAGGGGGACGCGAGAAAAGACTAGTGTTTTTTCAGTTTTCTTGGCAAAACAATTTTTGGCCAAAATAAATAATATATTGCTCCAGTATAAATCTTCTTATATATAATTGATAAACCCGTTTCCGGTAATTAAAATTACGAGGAAATGACTAGACAGATTTTGACAAACGACAACAGATTTTAATGGTTAAGAGTCCAGGATGTCGGAAAAAACATTAGTTTTCTACAAAAACCCAAATTTCTCAGGTAATTTTCAGATTCTCATTCTTTGTTTAATCACCATATAAACCGTTATTTGCTGGATGGCTGTATATCTCTAAATAAAATATATCTTTTTGGATAAAAATATTAGCTCAATATTTATTAGTTAGTCTGATCACATCATTACTTTCTCTTTGGATGAATATTTTTTCTTTATGCTGATCATAACACATAAGTTGAGATGGCTTAATTTGTCAAACTTTTTTTTTAATGTTGTTATCGTTAATTCGCAACTAAATCAATATTATTTAGCTTAATTTGAAAATTAAAAGATTAATTTTTTAAGATCATTAAAATATTGTCTATGTTTTGTTTCAGGAATAATAAAATGGTGTTTAAATATGTTTTTATATTATTTTAAGCTCAAAAACGATTAAATGATCTTGAAACATAACAATTTTTTTCACATAATGGGTTTTGATGTCCATTTTATTCAGATAATGAATTTTGATGTCCATTTTATTTAGATAATAGGTTTTGATGTTACTTTTATCAAAAAGTAACACAATACAAATACATAAATTAAGCTACTTTTCATTTAACCATTAAATTTTGTGGATATTATGTTTAAAAGTGATGTTTTATGTACTTCATATATCTTTTAATATTCTTACAAATACAGTTAGTTCAGTCATACGTATCCATGTTGATAATTTAATTTTGAGGGAATAATACTTCAAAATTTGAGTACCACATATGTATATATATATATATATATATATTTTTTTTTTTCACATATCTTCACATTCTTTTTATCATACTCTCGCATGCTCTCATACACTTTCTCATACTCTCTAACCTCACAAACACACATACACACTCTCTATCACTCACTCTATGAACTCTCTCTATAAATAAATATTTTCTCATTCTCTCTCTTACACTTAATTCCTCCTTCTCACACTCTATACACTCACATACATTCTTTATCGCATAATTTATCTTACATTATCTTTATTTTGCTCTTTCTCTTAATATCTCTCTCTCTCAAACGTTCTGTTTCTTGAACGCTTTCTGACAAACACTCTCGCTTTCTCAAACTCCCTTTATCTCAAACTCCCTTTATCTCAAACTCCCTCTATCTCAAACTCCCTCTATCTCAAACTCCCTCTATCTCAAAATCCCTCTATCTCAAAATCCCTCTATCTCAAACTCCCTCTATCTCAAACTCCCTCTATCTCAAACTCCCTCTATCTCAAACTCCCTCTATCTCAAACTCCCTCTATCTCACACTATATCTTTATCTCAGTCTCACTCTCTCAATCTAAGTTTCTCTATCTCAAACTCGCTCTCTCTCAAACCCACTCTATCTCTCTCTCTTTAAAATCCTCTCTTGTCTATTTCTATCTCTTTCTCTGGCTCTCTCAATCCAATTCTCTCTATATAAACTAATCTTTTTCTCTCTCTCTAGCCTTCTCTCTCAAACTCTCGCTCGCACGCTCTACCATTTTCTCTCTCTTTCACACAATATCTCTCCCAAATTTTACATTATCTTTCTCTCTCACACATTTTATCACGCATTCTCCCTTACATATACTCTTTATCTCTCTCACACACACGCTTTCACTTTCTCTCACACACCCTTTCTCTCACACCCCTCTCTCTCTCCTCACACTATTTTTGTCTTCTTACTGTATTTCTATCTCTTACACATACACATACTCTCACTATCACTCGCTCACCCTCACTCGCTCACCCTCACTCGATCTTTATTAATTGCTCATTCTCAGTCTCTTACACTCTCATTTTCACACTCACCCACATACTTACACACAAACACACACACACTCGTACACTTGCAATCTCATTTTTTCTATTTCATTTTATCATTTTCTCTATCATATATCAAAATATATATTAATTGATAATCCCGTTCCCAGTAATATAAATAACAATGAAATGACTGAACAGATTTTTATATACAAACACTCATTTTAAATATTAGGGAATCAGGATACCGGTAAAAATAGTGGCCTAAAACTAAAACCAATTTTCTAGCGAATTTTCTATCTTTTCCTTTTGTGTGGTCAGTGTTTCATCTGTACAATCATTCTTTGTTTACATTACCATGGAAACCACGATTTGTGTATAGTTGTATATTGATAAATAAAATATCAGATCAATCGTTAATTGAGTGGTTTGGTGCAACGAATGGATAAATATCTGGGGGAGGTGTCATTTTAAAGTTCTCATAGGGGTGTGAAGGGGGAAAATATACGTTTTTATTCAAATTACACACCGAAATCTAACTATCTAATTAAATTTGAAAGCCTTTAACGAGTAAACTTTTAACTAAAAAAGTGAGTGAGGGTTTATTATAAAGACACTTTCTCAGTAACAAATTTAAAATGTATTTTAGTGCAATAATCTGCAACCATCGCTGCCACGATCCACTAGTATATAGTTTAATTTTCTTCACATGTTGATATTAACAGTTCTTGAATATCTGTCGTGAGCATGGTGGCATTATCTAACAAACCTTATTATGAATAGAAAAAGTTGTCATTAAATTCCAGAACACCCTTGACAGATATTCAAGAAATATTGAGGTCACCATGTGAAGAAAATCAAATTCTATGTTTTTACTGGAGCAATATTTAATTTATTTTGTCCAAAAACAGTTTCGCAATAAAAAAAATTGCAAAAACACTGCTTTTTCTCGCGCCCCTTTCTATCCCACCTCAAGTAAGAAAACATACCTTGTAATATTCAACTATGGTGTAGCTTTATAGATAGGGCGATAGTGAAATCCAGTGGTTCGCAATTTTTTTTTCTCTGAACTGCAATTCCAGAATGAAATTTTTCTCGCGCTACTCCTATTTTTTTTTATTGTTAAGAAATACCTTTAAAAACAAAAAAATCAACCCCTTGTATTACTTTATTCTTAACAATAGAACTCAACTAAGTTATAATATTATAATGATACATCCAGAAAGTATAAAACAATGCAGTTACATAAAAGCTTGATTCATTTACAAAATATGCATATGCATATGAAATT
>JBCFYV010011172.1:54300370-54390370 GCA_039000515.1 Timema cristinae | reverse complement strand
ATGTTTATTTGCTATACAATAGTAGTTCAAATTAATTAATTCCATATTTTACATAATCACAGCTTTCATATAGAATGTATATAGATAATAAATAGTTTTCATCCTAGTTTAATTAATACTACAGTGTAATAATATAATACAAGGCACCTTACAAGGTAAACAAAGAGTATATTAATTTATTAAATTAATACTATTTATACTGTAGACTTTAGCAGGCATACTTGTAATTGACTGAAATTCAAGATTAAATAAACCTGCAATGACAACTCAAACTATACGATAAGAGTCAATGGCAAAATTAAAAACTCATTGAAGATTTTTAAAATGGTTCCTAACATTTTATTGTGTACCTAAAGTCAGTATTCTCGAAGTTAGAACTATATATTCCAAAAATCGTTATTGTTTTGTAATTTTCTTTTTGGAAACGGTTTGATCAATAATATAGCATGTTTGTTAATTTATACATTTTATATACACACTTCATCAATAATTTTAATTGTGGTCAAATATCGATTAAATTGACATTATTCAATAGAAAACGCTTCGTAACAAAACATAAGAAAATGTAACAATTAATAAACATCGATACATTATCTTAGAAGTGCTGTTGGAAATATTAACATAAACATTTTCTCTCGTTTTCAAGAAAACTGATATTTCCAAACGTATGATTTCTCCTCAAGACCTATCCGGTAGCTAGCGCCATTAACGGTTTTCGTGATACATCTGTTCTTGTTGGCGCGGAAGTATACTTTGGTCGGTTGTGAAGCCATTCCACACCTTTCACCCTCCCACCCACCTTCACATAAAATAGGTTTTAGACTCTTACTCAACAGGGCCAAGGGCCTGAAAGTAAGGTTTTAAATGTGGTTTTTATATAGATTTTTAATTTATTCTTAAGCAATTTTAGACTTTAATGCTACTTTTATTTTTAAGTACAAAACCGTCAATTTATTAAAATTTATCATAAGTAAGTTTTTTAAAGTGATAAAAAGATTTGAAATTGTTATGTTAAAATAAACAATAACATAATACTGAGGAGAAAGAAATTACCATGCACAACTATATTTATTATCAGTTTTATTTTATAGAAACGGTACTAAACACAGTGCATGATGAGTACTATAGGCCTATTCGTAAACAAGCTATTAAGAACTTTTACTATGTGTAAATAATTGCATTTACACATTTTCAAATATAATATTTCAAAGAAATTAGACGAATGTCACATGTTATCATAAGGCACTAGTCTCGCAGTATACTAAACTGTACATAAACAGGAGATCGAGGATAAAATCTCGGTCGGCTGTACCAAGAGTATTTTTTCTAAAAAGGTTTTCCACTCTTCATCCCGCAAATGCAATTATAATTTCTTTAAATATAACCTTTCTAGTCCCCAAAACCATTAGCATATTAATACATAAGCGTATATCCCGTTAGGCTAGTAAGACGCATTGCTTAGGAAAAAGGAAATTAGTATTTTAGATTTATTAATTTTATATATTCATAATGTTCAAATTAATATTTAATTGTTAGTAAATTTATTAATATCTCAGTTGAATAACTTATTCTTACCTTTAATAAACTATAAAGGTGTATGTTCTAAATTTGGACATAGTCTTGGTATCTTATGACATTTTTATTTTTAAGTTCTATAAAATTTAGTTGAATTTAATCAAAATTATTAATGCTGTTTTCAAAGATAATATATTATTTATATGATTGATGCTTTGGCTAACCAACCCTTTAGTATACTGACAGTTTTAGCTTCTCAGAAGTGGACATATAATTGGCATGACAGAAATAAACCTTTCGGGATTGGGGGGAAAAAAATTAAATAAATATTTTATGATTATTAATATATTTCAACGATACTTTACATATTTGATAAAGTAAGAAAAATAGTAGCACTATTGCTACTAATTATGGTACAGCTCTCCTAATCACTATAAATTATAGGCTATTGTTTTAATCGCTATGTATTTTTTTATTATAATCCTTTTTAACAATTTGTTTATTACCTTTTAATTCTTTTATTAATATCTTTGAATTTAATGGCACAATTATCACATTAATTTTAATACACTCAATGCATTTAAGCTCGCTATTATTTAATAATTCCTATAATTACTGTTGTCTGAATTAGGCTGCATCAAAATGTATATGTTAATTATGTATGCACAACATCGTGAAGTGATTCCTTCGGATAATTTCAAAAACACTATCGAAACAATTTTAATATTAAAAAAAATATTTTAATATATCCAATACATGGAAAATGTGCACTAGATTTTTTAAATTATTTTAATCAAATGCTACAACTTCCAAAAGCTATAATTTTTTGATTTTATATCAAAGATGTTTTAATCATATTTTAGCTAGCAAAACTTTAGTAACAAAACTTCATCTACATATGATAGTTTTCTTTAGTCGTCAAATGTTTAGACACTGTTAACACAGTGTTCATGATGTTTTAAAAATATGGTTGAGATTTCTATTAAAAGGGCGCAAATAATTTACAAAACGACTTAAAGCTAAGTTTTACTACAAACAATGTAACTTGGATAATCAAGAACATTGATTTAAGGTGTTTTTACTTGGGTATGACATATATTTTAAACGCCATCAGTTCATTAAGTTTTATTCGTTAGGGGTGTCAATTGTCAAGGAGGTTTATTTTATGTGTATTGTTACGTTTAACACGATTTATAATAGACTAAAATTAATATATAATTGCGTATGGACAGTGATGGTCGTAAAAGGGGGAAGAAATGCACCACTATTAAACTACAAAGTAATAGAACATTTAGTATAGAGGGAAGGTAGATAGAAGACAAATTGATAGATAAATGTAGCTATCGTCAAAATAACAAAATCACATTAATTTATCCCGTCAGAGATCCCAACCTAGTTCTAATATATCAGATAAGAAATGAGGTCATGCATAGGCTAGCACATCAGTCAATATTAGTAGACAAGAATATACTCAAATTTTTCTCAGTGGCTTACACTCAGAAATTGATAAGTTTTGAGTTCAATTTCAACGAATCGCAATAGTGATCATAGATTCACTTAGTATATTTTCATCCTTCTTCCAAGATTTTTTTTTTTTTTCATCACTACGTCTTTCTATCTGCTCAGGTTATGTTTACATTATAAAAACAACTCCAGTGGGGTAGAGTTGAGAAAGAAAACATTCTAGAGTTAGTTTACCCGCATTTGCGTATAAGTAGAGTAAGAAAACATTTGCGAACATCCACCTTCAAAAGACCCAACTGAGATTCGAACCCCAATATTCTCGTTTGAAGTGGATTTCAATCAAATATATTTAATAAAAATTCAACTTACTTTTCTTGTTTATAAGTTCAATTAAATCTTCTGATAAAAATCACAATGTCAATAATACTTGATCATAGTAACCAAATGCCCTTACTAGTCACTCTGCAGCCACTATAGTAATGAATAGTGAGAAACTGTTAAGTCATTAAAACTATCATTAGGAAAAAGATCTACCACCCTCACAAATGGTAATTATTTGACGATTGTTGTTACTAGTTTTACTTCCTCTCCAACCATATCCACTTTTAAAGTTGGAGGCCTTAAGCATGTGACAACATATCTAACAGCCCGACTTTCATAGGACAATCCTTTTAGAAATTAAGAATATACATTTTTTCGTTTCATATTGATAACATTTTACGATTATATTAGTTTAATTTTATATATATTTATAATATAAATCAAAAGTGACAGCTCTAGATCAGATGATTTGACGTATGGATATGGTGAAGTATATATATTAAAATGTATATCTCTCAGATAAGGTTACTCATATGCGTGAGCAAAACAACAGTTTTGGCGCTAAAATTTGAGAGGAAACTAAGCTGCGCTATGGTGAAAGTGGAAGAGAAAAGACTGAACCATGTGACAGCATAAACTACCTTTTATTCGCGAAAGATGTGGGGAATGCCAGGCCTCCACCGTGGTTCGGATTACACGTTAAAATGTAGGTCCTCTATTTCATCTCACAATCACCCTACCATTACACATTAACGTAAGTGCGTATAACCCGAATGGGTAGTAAGACGTGGTGCTAATAATAATAATAATAATAATAATAATAATAATATTCGCGAGAGGGGAAGATGACAGTGTTTTGAATGATTAGCGAAGAGAAGCTAGTCTAGTTATAGGTTGAAGATAGTGGTGATTTCTCACTTTTCTCACCCCTCTCTACCCAACTTAAAGTTAATCAGTTTTGAGTTGTTCATTAAATATAATTCTACAAAGTACTAAACAAAACTGCCACTTAGATTATTCTAGCCCGGAATTATTGCTTCCTAAACACGCGAAGGACTATAAAGTCTTGAGACGAAGAAAACTTTTCTCCACCCATCTGATCTGTCGCTGCAGGGGTGTTTGTCTAACCAAGGTCGGGGAAAGAGGCAAGTGGGGTGGGGTTGAAGATGGGAGTTTGATTATACGCTGCCATGGTCTCATGGAAGTTGTCACCCAAACGACTTAAAGAGTTCCGTTGAACAACAATCCAGTTTTAATACCGACCAGAAACCTTAACGTTTTAGACATAGATTAAAACAATGCAATTTATTCAATCTCTCTTCAGTAAACACATCGTATGAAGCGTTGTAATCACACTGAACTGAGTTGAGTCATTCGTAGAGGTCTGGGTTTGAATTCTAACGATATGGTATATTACTATGGTTCTCTCATATTCCCAACTCTTTAATGCCATTTCACTTTCTAAAATCTACCCTCTTTATTCTTACTTCTTAGAATAAGCCGTTTTTAAAACTGTTTGCTAGCACATGCTAGTAATAAAAATTAGTATACGAGTATGTTGTGGATAGCTTGACAGTACACTTATTTAAAAATTATCTTAACCACGCGTGGTCCAAGATGGAAAACTTTAAATATATTGACTGCTAGCTATGAGAAGATTAAGATTCTAATCCCATCTGAATGTATCACCGTTGTTTAAAATCCCATCCCCAAACTCATGTGGGTGCTGTACTGTTAAAAAAATCTTACTCGTCCCATTCCAATCCCATTAAGCCATTAATATGTCTGGAAGAAAACGTATTAGTTATTAAAAGATTGACTTACAGCCCGGGATGTAATTATCATTTAGCGTTTAAAAAATATTGAAGCTCCGCACAATTGCTGGGCTATATAGCCTTTCACACCAAATTAAATGTAGAATTCATCCTATTTTGAATTCACATCAGAATATATTAAAGGGGTTTAACATCTCAAAACAACTTAGACCAAATAATACTTGTCTTTACTCTTTCAATTAAAGATAGTATTGTAATCATGAATGTTCTTGACTGGAGATTATATTAGATTTTAATATTTGTTTTGTCCCCTAAATAAAATAAATATAATGAATCATGTATAGCTCTAATTATTTTCTCATATTTCTACTATATTTTGTAACTAACTTTTCAAAGATTATTAATAAATAAACAAAATTAAAAATTTTGTTGTCAATATAAAAAAATCATTCTTTCTATTTTGTAAAAAAACTCTTCATATCCCGATTTTTAACATAACAGTAATTAATACCCATTACTAAAAAGATTTAAACTTTCAGTAATTATATTCAGTAAGCTACTATTATAATACTAATATGTAAAACAATCCCAATATATCGGTATAAAAATAAAACAAAATATTTGGTGGCATTTGATAAAGTTTTTAAATAAAAAGGTTTTATTTTATTTAAACAAATTTCTTCCTCAAAAACATGTATGGGTACAGTGTTTTGTGATGTTAAACTCTCTCCAGGTGTTCATGTAAAATCCAATCACTAAGGCCATTTTCAAAATGAATAGAGTTTTCCATAATAAGTCACTTGATGGCTATGAGTTTAACTAAAATATATTCTCCAAGGCATGACTATAGACTAAAAGCTCTAGATATCAAGCTAACAACAGAATACATCAAATCATTTTGGATTTATCTCGAGTGACAGACATACAGATGGAGAGAAAGATAAACATATTTGTAAAATAAAATTTTTAGGGAAAATAAAAAAATGTTATCAATATAATAATACATAATATTATAAATATACATTAGTGTATCGACGTAGACCACTTTAGAGGCTACATACAATATTTAATTTATATGAAAAAGTAAAAAAAAAAAAGTTGTACCTGTCTGTCTTTCTGTTTGTTACCCATATGAAACCCTTATTCATGCTGATAAATAACAAGTTACCAAGTCATTATCTCCAAGGAAGATTAATTTTCTATTTAGTTTGACAATTTACCCTACTGTTAGAAAGCACCTTTTAAATAATCCATACAATTCCAGCCCACTATCACGCTTTCCTCTACTTATCTCCTCTCTCATATCTTTCTCTTTTTTGATCCTTTCCTTCTTCATTTATATACTCATCTCTTTCTTTCTTTTTTTCTTTCTATCTTTCTTTCTTTCTTTCTTTCTTATAGTCTCGCCATTTAATTTCATTCTTTTCTTCATATTTTTTCTGTTTCAGTCTATTCTACCTTACTTTCCATTATGTCATTTTAGTATCTCTTGCTCTCTGACATTGCAGTGCCATTTTATTGACTGTCGTTTGGATAAATAGATTGCTATATCACACTGAATAACATAACTCCCTTGACGTAGTCGTGATTAACTTAGAGCTAATTTTAATCATTTAATCGAGAAATTAGATACAATATTGAACCAGAAAATGCAAAGAAGATAAGTTTTATGGATTAAAAAGTTGCATCATCATAAATATAATCAATTTAAATGGATTTTTCATTACATAAATTTATATTTATTTAAATTTGGTTGTATTTATAAAAAATTTGTTAAAACGTTTTCACTGATATTTACTCCAAAGTCTTCTAAAGTAAATACTCAAATGGGTATCAAGATGTGACGTCTGATTTGAGCTGTAAAAACCAACCTATGTTACGTTGTTAAGCAATTTCCACTCGGACTCATCGGAGTACCCTAAACGTTTGAGTTTACATGAAAGGATACTCATCACTATTAACCTAGATGTTAGAGTGAAAATAAAAATATTTAATGATATATTTTGAGCTATCAATTAAAAAGTGCGAATTATTATATCTGAACACATGCTACAGTGTCCCACTTTCCAGTCAAATGTATTATAGCCATTGAAACATCTTAGATTTTCCATCTTCACTTACACATTCCACTTCAACATCTTCACTTCCACAAGTCGTTCCGAATTCAAAAGTCCTTTCACATTCCCACTATTTTTTCCCATTTATATCTTCATTCTATTTCTAGAATAAAACAGAGTCTAAGGAAAATAAAAAAAAAAAAAGTTTAAAAGAAGATATCTATATACCAACGAACGCTATGCATACCCTTCTCAATAAATAACAGTTAAAATACAAGAATTTGGTATCCGTTTTTTCTCTCCATTTTAGTAAGAAAAAGAAAAAGAAATTGGGAATACGATAAAGGTGGAGGGAAGGAAAACAAGCATAAAGAAAACCAGCATCAAGAATCCTAATAGAAACGTCTTTAATAGCAGTAAAATGTATCCAGAGAGAGACATTTTGGCGAATAGCGGAGTATTAATGGAAAACTGTTTATTTTAGTTCACACTGGTAAGACAGATCTTTATTTAGCTGTTGAAGTTATTTTTCATGTTAAATAAAAGTCCTCAAGTATGATCAAAAGCAAAAATATATTTCAAGCTCTTATTAATCATATCAAAAAATATCTAGGTTTATGTTCATATTAATTCAATATTTAATAGCAATCTTCACGTGATGGGTAATAAGTAACTGTAAATTACCATATGTGTAACTGTAGATTACCATATGTGTAATGCTATTTGAAATCCTATTAAAAACACTAAAGTTTTTGATCAAAGTCATACCTTTCTGCATTTTATTAAATGAAAATGCCGTTACAGCACTAATGTTTTATTTGAAGGCTTTTTGAACTTAGAACTCTGATTTAGTAGCTTGGTAAATCATATCACCAAAACTATAGCTTTGCTTGCACCGAATCTAAAACATGGTTTGAGTAGCATTGTGGCTAAAGTGCTGCTTAAGTAAATAAATAGTTCACATAACAAAATTAGAACATGGCTTTTACCCAATACTAGAGCATTGCTTGAGCTATGTAGTAATTACCAAGCTCAATTAATCAAGAGCGGTGCTGTGCTGAACCTAAAGCGTTGCTCCAGTAAAGTAGTAAATCACACTCTCACTGAAACTAGAGTAGTGCTTGCAGTGAATCCAAAGCACCACTCGAGTATAAGCTCACACTTTCACTGAATCTAAAGTTCTGCTTAAGGTGAGCTATCACATGTCATTTTGAATGAAATGGATAATGAAAGGTATTTGTTCACATATATCATTGATCATGATTGTCAGATAAGAATGATCAACTACCGTTTCATTTATTTAAATGGTGGCGTTTAAAATAAATGCGAACTTTGGTTTGTGAAATTTGTGTTCAGATGAGTTAGAAAATATATAAGATAAAAAGAAGCGTAGATTAACAAATCAATATAAAATTTTCACTAAAAGCTCTCTGGCGTGTCCAGAAGTCAGCATGAGTCAAAATAGGAAAACAATTATTGAGGATTAAATCCAAGACAATTTTGCATGTGGTCGCAGTGTAACGTTGAATTTAAATAAATCTTACGTTAAAAAATGAACTCACTAAATCCTTACATTAAAAGAAAAATTAGTTTAGTATTTCTTGTACATGTTCTCACTGTTAATTTAGTTTTCATTTTTTAATATTGATCATTAAAACGAATGAAGATAAAACTTATTTTAACTTTTAGTGAAAGCCTTAAATAATGTTTTAGTCTAATTAAATGAGTGTTCTAACGTTCATTTTGTTTAAATTTTCAACGAAACATTGAAAATGACACGTTAAAATTGGCATTTAGTTAGAGTAGTGAATCAAAAACTCGCTTAACCCAGATCACAGCTTGTTCTGAACCTAAAGAGAGGTTTGAGTTGAGTAGTAGCTCACATTCTCGCCAAACCAATATTGATGCTTGAATTTTAGAGTAGTTCACACGCTCTTAGAATCCGGAGCACCATTTGAGTATCATAGTTAATCACACTTTAGCACTGATGTTTATAGATTCATGGTTTTGTTCAACGCCAAATAGTTATTAAATTATTTAAAACACTTTAATTTGTATGTTCAAAAATGAAGAATGACCTTGGGTACAGAATTATTCCTGTATAGCTCAGTGATTAAAGCATTGACATACTAAGCCAAATAAATTCTGAATTCGATTCCCGTGTCCAGGAGACATTTTTTAATTTAAAGAATATATAAAAATACAATTATTTTGTTAATTGTAAATTGGTTTAAGTAAGGTGGATTGAGGAATAGTAATTAATATAATTTCAAAATTAGTACTATTAACTAATATATTTCAACTCGTACCTATTTGGCTAAACTGACATAACCGGAATAATTTTGTTAGATTTAATCTCAATCAGATGGCTTTATTTCTGTTGTGCTTTTGTGATCAGGCGATCATGTTAATCCACTTTAAGTGTAAGCGTATGTTTAAAAATAATAATTTTTAATTTCACAAAACAAGGAGATATATATATATATATATATATTTTAATTTTAATAGTAATTCCTTACACACCCTAATATATGCAATCACCCAAGTCCTCCCCCAACACCATTCTACATTCTAAAATAACTTTACTGTAAACACATTGACCAGTCGTATTGATTTAATTTATCTCTTTGATAGAAGAAGTCCTAATTTCACAAAATTTTCGGCTATGTCAAGAATTAAATTTCGAGGTAGGTGAACTACCAACCACACTATAAAACCAGATCTTTTTTCAAGATTATACGTCCTTCCTGGCTCACAAATAATTATTATAGGTTATAGTCAGAAATGGACTATTCCAATATGGTTTTAATAATACAATTTTAAATATGTAATCACACTTGGTGGTTTATGTTCCAAATAATTCACAACACTTCAATAAGAGATGCCAATTAAACTTTCTTAATATCTGTGAATACAAAACATGATTGATTCAACTTTTATTAGTAATTCTGAAAATCCCAATGGGTAGCCTACCGGTAAATTTAATTCTGGGTTCTACTTACTGTTTTGATCGCTTTAGATTCACATGAGGTGGAAAGAAACACAATCTAAGTTCAGTATTTTCCCAGATTTTTTAAGCAAAATAAAACTGATATTCCGTAAGTAAATAAGTTTAATATACATTTTTATGAAAAGTATTTTCAACATTTCTTGAATTTTTTCTTTTTTAATTGGAATCGATCTTGAAATGTTTATTTAAAACATTTCTGTTAAAATACCACAATTCTCATGACAAATATTCAAATGCTGTTAAGACTACGTGTAGAAAACTCAACTAAACGTGTAGTCTATATTGAAGAAACATTTTATTTCTTAATAATATTTTTCTTACTATAAAAATGTACAAATGTGTTAATTCGTATTCCCTTCCTCTCCCTATTAATGGTAGGTAAAATTACGATAACATATTCACATAATTTGTATTTTTTATGTAACTGATTGTACTGGCATCTTCTTTTTTGGAAGGGTGATCAGATCTATAAAGAAACGAAGCCACGGATGCTACGACATTCCGTATGATCATACATCTTGTTAAAAACCTTTGGGGAGGTTTGTTTTGGATGTTTTGGTAGACCTGATATTGGATGCCATGGTGTATGTTCGTGTGTGGGTGGGTTTGTTAGGTGTACTAAGAAAAGAAATAGTGTCGCGGGTATAGAAGTGGTATGAGAAATTTACGGGACAGCCACTTTACTTTGGGTCTCTACGATGCTCCACTTTCTTTCCCCTCGCAGATTCTTTGGTCTACTCTAACATTAAGGAAAAAAGTTATGTTACGATCTAAGGATAAAGAGAAGCAGCAATTTTCTTTTTTATACCTACAACGGTAGATGGGAGCTTAATAATAAACATTGAATATATAGCTTACAACATTATTATTTTCCAGCAAGTAATAGGTACAAAATATATTTTAAAACATATTAAATTATTATTAATTAAATCTCACATTTAAGTCGGCAAAAATAACTTTTTATTTCCAGAGGATCAACTAAACTAACAAAAACATAACTTTATACAAATATAAAGTTATAAAAATGATTTATATATTAACGATTCCACACAGTATAAAATAAATTAAAATAATTATGATAAAAGGTTTGGAGTCCTTATTTCAAGATTGATTTTATTGCGTGAAGGCATTGTTTCAATGAACACCAAATAAATGGCTTTAATTCGCTATTTAAGATACAAAATTAGATGTATTTAATTCACAAGTAAAAATATAAGAATACTGTAAAAGTGGCTAGATTTAAGACGCAAGTGCAGGCATGCTAACAATAGCTCTTTCAATTGTAAACATTGTTATAGTAGACACCAAAATATTATACATATATTATTTAAGTAAAAATATAAAATAATTGAAATATGCACTCTATTGCGAGCGCCCTATTAATTCAACGCATCTGACCACTTTAAATGCTAGAAAGTAATGTAAGACTTGAGAGCACTGCTTTATTTGAAAACAATGATTCCCGAAGAAACCCGATCCCAACCCCTCCCCTCCCTCTCCAACCCATAATACCACCATGCTGTTATAATCCAGTTCCATGCTATATAATCGCGTCAAGCAGTAAGAAGTAAAAAAGTTCCGTCCCGATCCGATGAGTAATTTTTTAGTTTAATGGCAACGTACAAACAAACAATCATACAAAATTTATAAAAACAGATTATTTGCTCTTGCTATTGGTGATACTATTTAGAGAAATTAAATTCATAATATACATAAAGATACTTTAGAGTTGATTTTTATGCATAGATATTAAATAGATATCACAATACTTAAAGTACATGTGTAATATATTTTCATTTTATATCTTATAATATCGAAATGGAATTGATATTAAATTATCGATAACTTTACTTATTTCACAAACTCAGTTTAAAAAAATATTTAAGATATTAAATAACTTTATTTAACAAAATCTTATCTTTAAACCCGTTTAGTTGTTAAAATAAATCCACTTAAAAAACTTATTAGAAACGTATTTAATAATAAAACAACGGATAAATAAAATTAACAGATACTTCCAAAAAATTATTTAAAATATATCCAAGTATTTCTCATTAGCATTTGCCTATGGTTTCGCTCGCATTAAAGAATATATCAATCCATTCAACAACTTCAAATGCTAGAAAAGTGAGAAACCTTAAAAGCTGTGCTTTATGTGCTTACAAAGATTAAAAAAAACAACAGATTTTCTCCTATTCCCTCCCATTCACACAAGTATCACGTGCCATCTTAGGTACCCGCAATACCAGCCGCGACGAATGTTCACTGCTTATGACTGGTTTTCTAGATACTACGTCTCACGCCGATGTGCTAGTGTGATGGTGTATAGTTTACCATGGATTTTGAAAAATAAGAAGTACAACAGAAAAAGTCTTATCTCGATTTAATGAATACCTCTTGAATTTACAGAAAACCAACACATGGACATACAGACAAACATTATAAAACGGGTTATTGGGTTTTCATATCGTATGTATTATCCAGAAGGAAAATAAAACACCACAAAAATTTGAATGCGCAGAAAAACCTCGATTCTATACCCGTTCTTCGCACTGGGAATCTATAAAATAGCTTTGTTATTTTATAGTATATATCTTAATCACAGGAAAATGTATCAAAATCTTAAATTATGCATAAATATTAATCCTTTATTGTCTTAAATTGTGTGGAAAAAGTTGAAAAATGGGCTAGATAAAACACAATATCAAAATATAGATTATAATCTAAATATATGTTAAAGGTTGAAATTTATTTTGAAGATTAAGTTATAACTTTGTAATACACAATAGTATTGTACTCTCAATTATTGGTGCTAATTATAAAATAAAGAAAAGTAAAATAGCAAAAGTAATAATTGTTTGTTGTAGAGTTTAAAAAAATGAAAGTTATATAGGCCTACATTACTGTAAAAGTTTACTGCATAGTAATGTAATTATTATTTTCAATGTTCATTACTAATTTAATCCTTTATTCTAAATTCGCCATTCTAAATTTCTGATTTGATTAATTTTCTAGATAATATTATCTTAAGACCTATCATAATGCCAAATTTTTATCATAGTATACGTTCAAATAAATTATATAAATTGTTACAAAAATATATTAGAAACTAAAGCATCACAAACCACATTGTTCGGATAATTATGTGATTTAAGATTGTATACATGTAAAATTTCAATTTTCTATCATACAATGTTTTCTTCTATTAACTCTGAAATTTTTGGGGAGGATTTCATTACCCTTTTATGATCATTAAATTTAAAACTAAATTTATTATTTATGAATTTGGGGTCTCTCTTATGCCTGCCTCAAAATATTTAATCTTCTACCACAGTAACAAGTATATTTTTTAACGTGATGTTTTACAACATTTGTTAAGGTTGTTATGTACTAATTACACTTATGAGCTATGTATGAGGGCGGTTGAATTTAGAGGAAGTGTACCAATATCGCATGGATGTAGAATGGAAAACCATTTAGGATCCACCACCCTCACTATTCCTGGATTGGTTAAAATCCCCATATCGTTACCATCGTCAATATAGTATTTTGTGAAAATGACGCCTTAGACCATGGGGCCACAGAAGCAGGGTCAATGAAAAGAAAATTTTGACATAGGTTTAGTAAATCTCTAAATTACCTGTTCCACCAAACTCCACTTAGAAATGTCAAAAATTAGAAAATTATTGGGGTGTTAGAAATTTGGAGTAATCCCACTCCATTCCTGTTAATTATATATATATATTATATATATATATATATATATATATATATATATATATATATATATATATATATATATATATATTCTTAAAGAATGCAGTATCTTGAGCGTGTTTTAACACCAAAGGATCAGACAGCATTTAATTCTTAAGTTTTATTGTGATTTAAACTCTCTAGGTCATATGGCTATGTAGTTTTAGCAAGTACAGACATACCCAAAAACACACAGACACACATACACCAAAACAAACAAATACATATACTATATATTAATTTATTATGATTGATTATTGGTTCCCATTTTCAGGCTTACCATAGTTTATAAACTATATCTCTTAACAGGCTTAAAAGTAGTGTTCTATACCCATCATATTTTTTCAAGATGGCCGTAAAGACTAATACAAACATATCTTGAAACTTGTAAAATTGATCCAATGAAAATTCAATAATAATGAGCTGAGAAAAAGACGAAATAATTTTTTTTACTGCTGCTATCTTGAAATAAATGGTGGACGTAATTTGTAATTAGCCTATATGTTAACCGGACGTCCAAGTTATATCCATGTGAGATTTCAGTTGAATAATTTATGTAGTGATTTGTGCGGGATTGGGCAACAAACAAACAGACACAAATATGGCAAAAAAAATTTTTATGTAATTACTATGAGAAAATTAAAAACGGAGGTTGACATGGGCTGTTTCCCTAAATAATAATTATACAAAGATTAGGATTTTCATTGGCCATTGTTTGGCTTTCTTACACACCTGCAGTCAATCAGTTTATTTCTTCATGCTCACAATATATGTAGTAACAAAAGCAACGTTTCCCAAATAACGTGGCTACCAACGAGATTTCACTTTATATCTTTCTCTGTTTTTAACTACCCAAATGTGTATTCACTATGTCTAATGTTCTAGGGTCAAATGAAATAAGATAAAGACTCAACATCACAACCTAAATATTTTCATAACTACATAATTCAAGTTTAAAATTGCTTGGTTAATTGAATTTAAAAATGTATTTTTCAGTTGACATGAGATCCAAAACATTAGAATCAAAATATTTGTTTTTAAATACACCCGAGGTGCAAAACCTTAGGGTTTCGCTAGATAAACTTGATCAGTGCCACCCTTATTTATTTATTGGATTTGAAATTACACTTATTCGGGCTTAAAGCATTGATATCTCACAATACTATCAACTCAATTTATAGTGAACCACCATTAACCCAGATATTTGGTTCACAATGTCCAAACTTCACTAAAAGTGAACTGTGTTTACATTAGAGGGGTGGAGACAAAAAAGATGAAATATCAAAATTAAAATAAATGTATTAAAATCTATTGTTTAACATTTATTCAGTTGGATATATTAGTATATTTGTCTGCTTATGTATGTATGTAAATGTAAAATTGAATCACTTAAACATTTTGTACGTTACCTTGGTGTAGGTGGTTTAAGAACCATGGGTTTCTATTACTATGAATATAAAACAGCCAAAAAAAAAAATAGTTTATTTTGTATTTAAGAATAAAATGTCCTCGGTACCGGCACAGATTTATCTGATTACCAAACCCTTCCTTCACCTCTGACAAGACATCTTGTGAATGTGAGGAATGCCAGGCCTCCACCGTGGTTCGGATTCCACGTTAAACTGTAGGTCCTCCATTTCATCTCACAATCACCCTGCCATTACACATTAGCGTAAGTGCGTATAACCCGAACGGGTAGTAAGACGCAGTGCTAATAATAATAATAAGAAGAATGAAATGTGTCCTATAGTTATCTTTAGATTTTAGTTGATTTGGTGATCAAGTAAAAGAGAAAAAATAAAATCTTTTTACATTAACGGTTTGTTGGCATTTAAGAACCCCTCGTTGTAAGGAAACTTACAAAGAAAAGATATACAAGATATATATTTGAATTGTTATAAATTTAAAACGCAAATGTAACCATACTAACGGTTTTATCGACACTCTTTCTCTATCAGATGAGATGGCTTGGTGGTATAAAGCTTACCCTTTATTTTTAAAGATAAGTAGTAATACGACAGAATAAGTCCCATCTCAATCGAATGAATACATTTTTTAGTTTACTGAAAACAAAGGAACGGAATTAAATCGAACGTAAAAACAAATTTACAGTTTTATTACATGTACATATACTTTGGATTTAAAAAAAATATATTAATCAATATGATTTAGCCTTAATTTGGAACCTATATACAGGAAATTTGTAAGAATGCCACATTTTATTTTTGAAGGATGATAAGCGGATTTTATAAAATTATTATATTAATATTGGGGTTTAATTTTTTTATCCCAAATGAAAAATGTAGACTCTACCAAATTGAACACCAGAAGTCTGAGATTCCTGATAAACTTAGTGAAACTTTCTGACAACGGGGTGGAAACCACAAACTAGGTAAAATTAAAAATATTTTATTGGTTAACAAATTCAAATTTTAAAGAGAGTTGTAAAAAACCACTATAGTAAATACTTAATATTTACATGTTGTGGTGTTGTGGTGTTGTGGTCAACACTGTGATTTTCCTGTAACAAAAATAATTATAGTACTATAAACAAGATTTACTGTAAATGTAAACTATAGTTCATATTTATTGTTATATGTAGTTATATGTGGTTTATACGAAACATCTATACTGGTTGCCTTCCTGGCAGGATTTAACACCTGTCTTTGAAATCAAACATGCATGATTATCTCGGAAACGGGGAAAGATAGACAGTTTCTCCAAGATACCTGTTTTTTTGATAATTTTTACTTCATGTTTTGTAATCTTAAGTCAAAATTAATAATAATTACTCTGACACATTTTATTGTAGAAAAAAGTGTTACAACTCCCCTTTTTTTTACATGATGGGGGTGGGTAACGGCAACCGCACATTTAGTTTATTAATGACCAAGGTTTCAATAAATATAATACAAAGGTTCGCTGTAATACCCTAATCGGTTTTCAAAATATTCCACACAATAGTCGTTTTTAGCTTTAATATTCAAGATGGACCCTAGGTTGCTGATGTGATTATTCTATTTTCACCCAAGGAATAGCTAACCAAAGTTTGATGCAATGTTTTAGATACACGTTGTATATGCCGTACAGTTGACTGAGTCAAATTTGACAGTTTTTTAAATATCAAATCTATTGTTTATCACATATCTCTCAAAACTTGTACTATTTCATAAATGGTATCTCTACACTAGTGATCACGTTGTCTAAGACGCCATGATCACATTATACGGGAGTGCTAGTCTATGACACAAAGATAAAGGTTTCAACCTTAAAAGTCCCTTTATTGGCAATACAGTTTATTAACAGCATGACTTTATAAGACTAATGATCACAAGTTTGAAAGTGTGGAGGCTGAAATTTAAAAATTAATATTGTATTTTCTCTTTAAATTATATTTAACTTGTTTGTTTTTAATTTACAACATTATCTCTATTATTTTTACTTAGATACAAACTATATTTTTGCTTGAAATAATTTTAAACAATCAAGTTTAAATAAACTGTTTGTACCGTTTTAAGGAAACAGATTTTAAATAAATTACATGCTAACCTCATAATGAAGTATTTCTTATATCACCATTAACAAATTTCACACAAATCTGTTCACATTCACAATACATTCTATGAACTCTACTAAAAAAACTTGTACACAATTTATATTCAACAGAGTGTCTATTGATTAAGACAAACCAGTTTTATTAAAATTTTACAATTTTATCTTAACTTATCAGAGATATTCAAGACATGATTGGAATACTGCCGAAAATTTAATAGATAAAGGCCAAAAATAAAGTTATCGGTAAGAATATCAACTATTTTTATCCCAAATTTTATCATTTATCAATAGCATTAAAAGTGCTAACGCTCTGTTTCAATTATGTTTTATAGCCAAAATATCTTTCTCTTAGAACCTTTGTAAAAACTACGTTATTTAAAGCCATATAAGCCAAAGGTCAGGCAAGCATAACCAAAGTTAAAAACTTATATTAAATTAAATCTAAACATTCTCTTGATTGGAGTTTTTTTACAATGGGATTAAAATAATGAACTGTGATAGAGTTAGTGATTTTTTTACACTTCTATACCCTTACTATACGACCAACATCATTATGTCCCATTTTTTTGCCACTGAATGCACAGGGTGGATATAGATAGAAGGTCACCTAGTTGTGACAATGGACCAGATGATTGCTGAGCTTGGACGTTTCGCTGGTCTGTATCATCCTCCAACACAGAGTCACTTCCTTGAGGACTTCATCATTCAACAAATCCGTCCAGTCGAACACAATATTATCACTGAGAGATGTTTTATTTTATTCAGTCGAAGCTGGTCTTGAGTTTTGCAATGACAGAATATTATATATATATATCACAGCTACCACATTCAGTACACTAAACCTAACACCAATAAAGAGCTATTTTAAAAATTAAATTGATTTAGCTTATTTTTATTTCTCGCTATCTTAAAGGTATAGAAAGTATAGAGATCGTAAAATAAATCTAAGTAAAAATGTTTATGAATCTTGACATTTCATGACTCCCCGAATCCAAAAATGTGGTGTTTGACTTTACGTTTGTCTGTCTGTCTCTCTAACTAGAGCCTAAACTATATTACCGATTGGGCTAAAACTTGGTATCTAGGGTTTTCATAGGGTTGCCCCGAAGGGTATATGGAATTGGATATCTAACTCTAAAATTGACGGTAGTTCACTGAAGGGCAAATAAATAAAGTCGATTTTCTCAAAATCGTCTCAAACGATTTTAATTAAATTTCATTTCTAAACATATCTAAATATTCCAAACAAAATGACTTCCCTAAATATTTAGGAAAATTGACTTAAGGGCTCCGGTCTGATGCGTAAATATATTTTTTATAATATCTCCTAAATTTTGTAGATATGAAATTACTTATTGATACAAATATGTAGGTATCTTTATAATACAAATATTTTATAGGAAGACTATTTTTAAAACTTTCAAGCTATACGTAAATATATGTATATATTTGTTTAACTTTTCGAACACAAAAGGTAGCGAAAATCTTACCTGAAATGTGGATAGATGTCAACGTCTCAAGACCCCCTAAGCCCTAATCTTTATCTTTTAAATGACGTATGTCTGTGTGTCCGTTCAAACTTAAAATTAAGAGTAGTTTAAGAAAGGGTAAATATATAAAAAAATAGATTTTCTCAAAATCGACTCTAACGATTTTGATCAAACTACACAATATAAATAAGGATTAAGTGTAGGAGTAGAAAATAAGTAGCGGAGTGTGTGTCAATAGAGTCATAGGTTATACCTTGCCGCGAATTGAAAATCCCATTCCTTCTTAAATTTTACCTACAGTTAATTAACATCTGTTATTTACTCCACTTGTTCTTGGGCGTTGCAATCATGGGAACAGAATATATTATTATTTAAGGACGCTCCTATATACTATGTTGTATGTCCTACCATTTGGCGCAAATACATACAAATTTTGGGCATTGGACACACGCGAACATGCTACATATATCTGGCCATGGGAAAAAACTGGAGTCTTTTAATTGAAATGGTAGGTTAGTGGGGATTATTGGGATTCGCAGTATGATTACAATTTCCCCTTTTACCATACCTGTTAAAATGGTGGCACAGATTATATTTTGTCCTAATTGTGTAATCTGAAACCTCGTCCGATTACATAATCGGGGGGCATCTAAATTTCGCATAAGCATAACTGGTACACCTAATTTCAATTGTAGTTTGTGCGAGGGTACACCCGATAGCTCCAGAGAACTTAAATACTCAGCGGGATATGAAGTGCTCTGTTCTGTGTCCATGATTGTATCTATTGACAAATACTCCTTTATTTCTAACTGCACCTCTTTCAAAATGCCAGTGTTGATTTTGTTAACGATTTCATTTTTTTGGTGCAAGCATTGCTCTTGCACACAACCAGTGATCACAAATAAAATTTAGTTGTAAGTCTGGGTAAACTTTAGCAATGAGCTCCACATCATTTTCCACCAAATTACAGAATTTCATGATGATCGGTTGAGTAGTTTAGGCGTGAAAGCGTAACAAACATACAAACAAACACACATTCGCATTTATAATATTAGTTAGGATTTTAAGATAGATGTGCCTAAAATAACTCGAGAACAGATTTTAATTCGGGATATCAGATTTTCTTCCTGGATACCGCAGGTCCCTTTTTCTGTTGTCCAGGCATCATGTTGCAATTCATGTTCATATCAGTAGGCCGAATTGTTATGCCGGACAGCCGTCTACGAGTTTTTTTTTTCTATCCCTCGGGAACAGTACTTTTTTTCTGGATGAACGATACCCTATGTCCTTTTCTGTATCCCTCGGGAACAGTAAATTTCCTGGATGAAAGGTACCTTAAGTCCTTTTCTCTACCCATGACAACTTGTATGCAAAATTTCATGATTATCGGTCGAGTAGTTTAGGCGTGAAAGCGTAACAAACAAACAATCAAACAAACAAACAAACTCACATTCGCATTTATAATATTTAATTAGGATATGTGTTATTAGTAAATTGATTTTATTAAGCTTTTTGGGCGAAATTATGACATAAAAGAGTTACATTACCATAAAATCACAAATATTACATTTAATGTCGTTTAGTAAATATAACTTTGTCGTTATGAAGGTAATATCAACATAACTAAGCAAATAGGTCTAATAAAATATACGGTATCTTAAATCCCAGTGTAATATATATTTTAAATGTGTAAGTGTATAAAAGACTAAATAATTTATAAACGTTCAATGTTTTACGTGTCAACTTGAAAATAAAACATCTTAAAAAACTAGTAGGATTATGATCAAAGGATCTTTTTTAGAAAACACAAATACATCAATTCAGGTCAAGATTGATACAATTTTACTTTATTATCAGTTTGTATTTTATAATTGAATACCTGCCTGGAAGAACTGTTACATATAACCCTTAACTGTAAACTAAGACAAGGTGACATGATCTAAAATAGATTGAGCAATTTAGATAGCAAATAAATTTATTATAACGACAGGATTAAATATTAAATATACAACATGAATACATAAACACTAGATTTATGTTTGTTTAAATCAAATAGAAAAAGGTGATTGTCTGGCAGTGATAACAAAAGCTGGGCTGGTGCCAGGATACAAGCAGGTGTTTCTATAAGAGAAAGCAGTAAGGTAATTATTAATGAAAATTAACTAAAAATCGTATACATCTGGGATTTTGACACATTTATAATTTAATCATTCTTGCTTGATTGGAACTGTAGCGTAAGAATTAAAAGGCATCGGATCTTGAAAAGCAATAGAAAGGCATGTTTATTACATTTTTCAATGGCTAACAAACAGGTGTAAACCAAAATAGTACTATGGCTGGTCTCTTTCCCTATTGGTACTGCCGTAGCATTCAATAGTACAAACATATAGTGGGATGCAGCACTAATTTGAATTACGCATGATAGCCATACTGATACTTTAGGCGTCCAAAGCGGGGGAAAAAAACTGTATTATCTGCACGGACCCCACTATGAGTCAAGTGGAGTTCCGCGGTTTACACACCCGAGCTAATACCCCACGTGAAACGTGACTACCTGCCCAACTCAAAGATAGGACTACAAAAAAACCAACAGAGATTTAAACAAGGACAGACAGCCTGATTGAATCCATTATAAATATTAACAAATGCACATGACGTCCACGGCGTCATGAGAAACATTGACCAGTCTTATGGAACTTGTACGGACCAGTAGGATTTAAAATTAAATCCTTAATACATCTAGAGAAGAAGGCTGATATTTAGAAACGGTACAAGAGAACCATAACCGCTAGGACTTGCTACATATATGAGTTATTTTGACTCTGACCCCTTAGTCACAGGGTCACTATTTACAAAAAATTAAATAAACACCATAATTTATAATTCTGATAGAATTAAGATGATTTTACAGTCAATTCGACTGAATATTGAAAATTATACAAAATGAAAGTAGCTTTCGACTATAGAGATCATAAACACAACAAAAAGTTATCAATCATAATGTCTTGACAGACATTGTCTAGTTTTACAAAGAATAGACTCTAAAGTCAAATAGACTTGAAAACGAAGACAGAATACTTATGAAATTGCATAACATCCTCCTGGACGGTGCGGCGGTGGATCCCATGCCCAATACTGCATGGTTCCGTCTTTGAGCGAGTTATCAGAGGTCCCTTCTTCGGAGCTACGTTGTAATAGATTGCCATACCGTGAAACTGAGGAACAGTCTTTT
Organism: Timema cristinae; assembly: GCA_039000515.1. Lineage (NCBI taxonomy): Eukaryota > Metazoa > Arthropoda > Insecta > Phasmatodea > Timematidae > Timema > Timema cristinae. The sequence continues at coordinate 54,368,195 of JBCFYV010011172.1, read as the reverse complement.
TATACTTTCAAATCTGACTTGAACGGAACAAAACAAAATAGGTGATAAACTCAGAATCATAGAGAGAGAGAGACGGATGAAAGCAAGGTGAAAGGGAAACAAAGGAGGAGAACAGCTTGCGGGGTGAGGGGAAAGTAAGGTTCGTTGAAACGCCACTTGGCAACTCCAAGCGCAGCGGGTCGCTGGGTCGAGTTCATTCTCCACTTCTTTGCGCGAGAGAAGTAGACGAGAAAGCACGTGTTGAAGCCGCCATGATGTTGGTTTTGAATGTTTTCTCCAAACAGGATGGCGAGGGAATCCAAGAACATATTAATACGGTGAGTAGATATTGAAGCGTATTATAAGTAAATATGTCCGTTTAATTCTCTTCTTTGGAATCTGCTACAGTATTTAACAAAATTTAACGTCTCTTAAAATCCACGTGTTTCACCCTCGGGAAAATCATGATTATATATCTGACCGCATCCAGTCATGGAAAATAAATCTTGAGGCAGATGACTCTTAAATATGTTGATATTAATTCTTTCTTTCGTTTCTGTTGTCATAAATTATAAAATCTTTAATATTTAATTGTATATGTCTAAACATTCTGATTGACATGCTACAGAACGTTGTATGTAACACTTTATGGTAAAATTAGGTTTAAAGGGAATAGCATTGCTTGTTAGTTCCCTCACATTATTCCATAAGGCTAATAAGTAACATTTTATTCGCAGATATTTATTTTTACTATTTAAAGCTAGTCACAATAGAATAAAGTTGTGTGTATTTCAAAATTGTTGGCGTAAACTCATCCAAAGTGCAATCATCTGTGTTTAAAGGAAAGGAAAGCAATATGAAGCAAAACACCCATCACAAGAGCAAAGTGGAGTTAGTAAGTAGTAAGTTGAATTTAGAGAAGTGTACCCGCATTTTCCTAGAATTATAATGGAAAACAATATTTTGAAAACCACCTTCAATAAATCCCACCGTGATTTGAACCCCAATCTCCCTGTCATCGGAAGTCTAGTCTAACACGCCCTAAACCATGCAGCAACAAAAGCAGGCTTTATTCTAGCCGATAGTCTTAAGTCTAACTCATGTTTGTTGTACTGCAGGTGTATTTCCTTAAATGTTTTCCCGTTCTTAATTCACGTAAATTAAAGTAAACTCTCTTTAAAATTGTACCTTGACTATCTCTAGCCTTTAAGTGTCATTAAAATCATATTGCCTGAAGGAGAATAATTAGTAAGCATGGTACAACTAAAAGTGTTCTTTATTGTTAAATCGTATTTCTATTTAATTAGAACGTATTTAAATTTGTTACAGAATAATTTATAATATTTAGTCAGTTGTTTTTAGCACCACGTCTTACTACTCATACTGGCTACACGTTTATGTACTAATTATGCTAATGGGATATGGATGAAGAAAGGTTAAATTTAGATGAATTGTACCTACATTGACATATATAGAAAGTGGAAAACAATTTAGAGAAAACACCCGTGACTACACGTGACGGGGATTAAACCACGATCTTTCCATCATTGTCATTATAGTATAATGTGAGAGTAGTGCCTTAAACCATGCGGTCACCGAAGCGGGCGTAAGTTTTATTAATAATTAAAATAATAACAACCAAAGCATACACTCACCGTTCTATTGCCCAAGTTCTTGACCCTACAGTTGAGGTAAGCCGTCTTGCCGACCAGCCCAGTCAAGTTGTTCGGGACCGATGTATCGAAATGGGGACCGGTACCGGGGGTCGGCAGTTCCTGGAGGAAATCTGTCCGGAAACGTCGCGAACCAACTGCCCCTGAAATACAAACAACAACACATGAGTAATTCATTTGAAAGGAAGCATTTAAACAGCCGACCATTTATAACTCAAACTTTCAATTTTGCTTAAGCTAAGTACATTCTACTGAAAATTTTAAAGTTTTAATAAACTTTATTTATAAATTTACACATTTTTCTACGGAGAATATAAACTATATTTATTTTGAATATTTGCTATATTTCTTTATGGAGTGTTAAAACTTTAATTCTTTTTGGAGTTTCTGCTGATTTCTCTATGGAGCATACTTGAATGTTTTTATAAACTACTAGAGGACCCGAACGTTGGCTTTTCGTTTGGGTGGCATAATCGATTTCGATAATAAAACAAATACTATGTGATCATCACAATTACAAATTCACAATGAACTCCAATTAATGAGTTACACAAATATTATAAATTCAGGGTTTGTCAAGACAACATACAAAATAAAATATATTTTCTTTCCTCGAAATCAACTATATTGAGACAATAGTACATTACAAATACTTTGTTTCACAGTAATGGAAATGTTTTCCCATTTGGTCTGTCTGTTTCTGAAACTAATAAATTTTACTTAGAATAGGAACTGCCAGACACTTATACATACATGGTATCAATTATTAAAAATAATAATATATGGAATAGTGATCCCAACAATTTTTGGAATTTCGCCCACAACTCTACAAATATCAGCTGTATCGAAAAAAATTGCGAAGCTTGCTTGCAAATTTGTATGCAGGGTACAGCTAAATTTATTTTATTGACGTACCTTCAAATATGACAAATGTCAAATTACTTTTTAATTGTTTCTATTTTCATAGTATAAAACATATACTGTTTTGGACCTAGACCCTTTACAGGCTTAAGCTGAAAAACTTACCTATATACGTACCATCTAAATAGTATATACTTGTTGTACGAAGTACATATTATTTCATTGATACGTACAGTCAGCTGCATAGAAACCTCACCCCCTCTTATACCTAAGGTTGTGATGTTATAAAAACGGTCCGACAAAATCAATAAAGTTAGTTTTGTTTTTATCTTAATGCGAGTTGATGAACAATGTTTTTCGTATAATCCCTGAGGTGTATAAATGAACAGATTGATGTGTAATCTAGTTAATCAACGATATTAATTTTTGTTTGAAGACACGTGCAGTGATATCATGGCGATGCATTGCTGTTTGACCTGGCAATAACAAAATTTTAATTTCATCTCAGTTAGGATTGCACGTAAATGTAATGAACAAATCTGGTCGGCCGCACGTGCGCACGAAAGTCATGGCATCTTGAATGTATTCTTGCATATGACGCGGCTACCAATATATGATGATGAAAGAATATATGCGGTAACGATGTCATTGCTATTAGTGGTTCCATCAACGTTACCGACAATAGGTTCACGCAAATGAATGTACTCCTCAGAACGCAGCTTCACTTGATTATACTTGATGTACCGTAATCATTATTATTATTATTATTATTAACACCGCGTCTTACTACCCATTCGGGTTGTACGCACTTACGCTAATGTGTAATGGTAGGGTGATTGTGAGATGAAATGAAGGACCTACAGTTTAACGTGGAATCCGAACCACGGTGGAGGCCTGGCATTCCCCACATTCACAAGATGTACTGCCAGAGGTGAAGGAAGGGTTTGGAAACCAGATACATCTGTGCCGGGACCGAGGATTGAACCCCGGCCGCCAGCTCAGTAGTCTGACACCTTACCCTTAGACCACCAGGTCTCCATGTATGTACCGTAATCACTCGCTTTCAATTTTCGGATACATATCAACGATGTATTGATGAAACAGCTGGAGGCATCAGAGAATGTTGTTGTCTTCATTGGCACGAATCATCAACCGATATTCGTAGAAGTTCATCGCGCTCACTTTCTTGTTGGTTTTTGCACTAGTAAAGTAAAAACATAAATAAGACAAAAAGAAATTAATCTTACAGAAAAAGAAAAAGTAAATAATATGTAGATTGTACCTGTCACTGGATTTATTTGTTTGATGTTCAAATGATATCTATCTTCTCCTTCCCAAAATATCAACGGATATTGCAAAGCGTCTTAAGAACGATGACTGTCTTGAATTGTGTGAACCGTGTTATCTCTGTGTTGGATCCGTATATCTCGACGTTTATATGCGTCGCCAACCATAACAACTGCAACTTCATTAACGGTGTGTGAATTGTATCGGCCCGCATGCTCTCCAAATGGTACTTTGTCTGCTTTATTGACGATCATGTAGTTGTCGTTTTGCAGTCTGTTTGAAACAGTATAAAACAACTGGACCAACTGGTTGTGATTTCGCAAAATCGGTTCCAAAGTCGCCACAATTTCTCGCTCCTCCATCTACTCGATGTGGTTGTACTGGCAGCGTGCGTTTATTTGTTGCTCCTCATCGCTCATTAAGTAGATTTGCAAGAATTTTGGATCGGCATCAGGCATTAAGATTAAAGAACCTATTTGATTATATACTTGGCCCTGAATCTTAAACGTTGATTCAAAATTGCGACCATCCTCATTCTGAACGATTTTTGTTGCTCCAAATGATGTCATTTGGAAGCAAGTATTAAATTGGTGAATTTTACGCAAAAACAATTTTGATTGAGGTGTGGCTCCAGCCAATTGTGTTTTCAATGGTTCTGGCGACGAATTCAATGGTGGAAGTACAACTTTTCCAGACGCGCTGCAGAAACCAGCCGATTCACCTTTGTATTTGAATGCATGGCAGATTGTCATTCTTTGTCCATAGACCCGCTGACAATTTGTGAATGTGACGAATAGTCGATGTCCGACTCATATTCGAACGCAAGACGGAGAAGTGATGCACGTGTCAATGCGCGATGTACTTGCAGGCGCTGTTGTTCATGTGCTCTGTGTGCGTCAGTGGCTCGTTGACGCGCCAGCTTTGTCTCAATGCATTAGCTCAAAGGCATTCATTGCGTTGCTGTTGACTTTCATTTGCACGTGTGTTTGCGACCTGGACTCTTAAATTTGCATTGTCTGTCAATTGATCTTCTGCCGTTCGATTTAACCGACCGGTGTGGACTATTTGTCAATTCTGTGTACGTTGACAAATATTTCCTTCTCTTCCACGAAGACGTGGCATTGTTCTTTAATAAACAAATAACACCTAAATATAAGCAACTTATATTTGAATTTTATGGATAATATGTTTTTGTTTTTTCGATGATACGTTTAACACTACGTAAATTTAATAAAATCATCGAGACAAATAAGCACTTAAATTAAAATTTGCAGGTTAGATTGATTGTCATTGAATACGCATGTATATAATTTAAATTTATGGAAGATCATGTAAGATATTCACTTCAACACAACACCTTACACATTTTCCCAATGTATGTATTTGAGTACACTTGATGAAAAATACACTCAATATTCACGCGATTGTGATACATGGATTATCGAAACACATCGTACAGAAATTGAAATGTCAAAACAACACCAAGCCACGACGCAAGAGACTTGCGCATGTATTGATGCGTACGTCAAATACGAGAGAATTCGAAATCAATGCCACCTATGGTACACAAACATAACTATGAATTATTCTCGAAGTTCAATTATGCGTACGTCAAATACCACAGAATTCGAAATCAATGCCACCTATTGGTACACAAATATAACTATGAATTATTCTCAGAAGTTCAATTATTCACTATTCAGAAGATTTTAACGGTCAATTATTCATATTATATTCATTATTATAAATATTGGGCGTAGGGGGCGAGTGAAATTGAAGTTACATGTTCTGATATGCAAAAAATCTTTAAAAGAAATCCCCTCAAATAAATTCCCTAAAAAATAAAAATAAATCTTAGAACCCGACTGCAGTGCCACCTACCGGCTTCAATTGTGAATCAAAACCATCCATGGACCCAAACAAACACACACAAAAAATTTCATAAAAATCGGTCCAGCCGTTTAGGAGGAGGTCAGTGACATACACACGTACAGAAGAATTATATATATTAAGATATACACTACTTTAGGGATCACACACACACACATATATATATATATACTCCGCACACTGTTATGTATTAAATATATTTTAATGCTTTTTGGATACACTGAACACTTATCCATGGAGAATATCCTTTAGCTATGTTTGAGGATTCAGTACAATTCTTTATGGAGCATATACTTAATTGTAATTGGAGATTTTTGTAATTATTTAGGAGTACATACTGTACTTTAACTTTTTAAATATTTTGTGCATTTCATATTCAAGTGAAAATTAATATTTATCTAAATATTTATCACAGATTTTAGTTCATATGTTGGTAAATTAAAAGAGCTTTTTTTTTATATAAATAACATATTATTTGTAATCTAAAGCAAATAGTAAATTAAAAAGTTTTAAAATGGAAACTATATTAAATAAATCTCTAGTCTATGATATTACAAAACATGACATTCAAAACGTCAATTACGTTTTATGAATTGTGATAAATGGATTTTACTTTGAATATTTTTGATTGTTTAATTTTTACAATGAATATCAACTGCTATCTACATTAAGTTATGCTAATATTGTAACAATTAGAAAGGTATAAGTAAAAAATATATTAATAATAATGCTACAGTAGCCCCATGGCTCACAGCTGACAGTTGACGGCTTTGAAAAGTTACTAAACCAAATTATTTATCCCTACGCCGAACCATATGACCTGCAAAAACACGTATTTAGCAGCTGTCATTTTTAACGGTCAAAATTTAAGTATATACCTAAATGTTTACTGTCAGAAATCAGCTGTGAGCTGTCAGTCAGCACCAAAGAAGCCATGGGGCTACTGTAGATAGAGCCCACCGGGGTTTAATTACACACCAGCCTATGTTTGGTGATCTATCTCAAGACATACACTTTAGACTGTATGGCTACTGACATGTATAGAATTATTTTTATTAATTCACTGTACTGTCATATATTTCAAATAAGGATCCTAGCACAAGGAATCACATTTAGAGTTTAGGAACGTTGGTCATTTCCTGAAAAGTTGAACCAAGACTGGGAATGATGCTTTTTCTTATTCCCTTTATAGAATATTCATTAAAATAAGCCTATTGATACTGATCTCACATTTGAAATATTTTAATTTATAGATAGTCATATTTGTTATAAAATTATTACAGATAAGTAATTTGACCAGCATATTTAAAGGGTGCGCGTGTGAATATAAACACGTCAATAATCTGAACTACGTATTGGGCAGGCATAAATTTAGCCATTTGTTCATTATAATTTTAGATAAATAATATCAATTACAGCCTGTACAACATTTGTATTGAAAATCTCTTCGTAGTTAAATATACATTTTCAAATGAAGAATCTCAGCTGAATTAACAAATCAGATGTAATTCTTTAATGTTTTCATTTAAATTATTTTTTAGTAAGGGAAAAATAGTATTTCGAAATAATCTATTTGTGGGAACAAAGTACGTAAAGCTCTTTTTAATGGCTCGTACTACCTAGGTGTTAGTAAAAATGAGGTGTTATTTATTTATTAAAAGGGCCACTCTCAATTTATTAATAAAATAAGATATGACTGTATTTAATGTTAGTTTTAAAAAGGTAGGACCATATTTCGTACTCATAGAAACATACATCTGCCAACGTTTACAAAAATTATGAAATACGGAATCTACTTTTACCCGTAAAATAGGCTATATGACGTAAATATTAGTTAATGGATTCAACTAGACTTGCAAAAACAATATCAGGCATTAAAATAAGCTACTTTCACTTTTTTTACTGGAATATTTAAAAGCTTTTAGAATTTAACTATACGTATTAATAAAAGGTTGTTCCGACTATAGTAATACATTTTGAACAATTTTTTTAAAACTGTTAACACATGAATACAAAATTACCTAATACTTATTCATAGCTCTGGATTGAACTAGAATTCGTAAACAACATGTCTTTAACCTCTCTAGACACTCGATAGGAAGGATGGAAGATTAATCTATAAGAATATATTATCTTATTAAAATTATTTAACCATTGTTCATTTCACTAGAAAACTGGTTAACAAATTTATGAGACTTTGACTGATTTTGATGAAAGAATTAGAACAAATGTTGCCATAAAGTGGGACGTATTATCAATAAGTAATCAAAAGGGACTTTCTCTCGAAAATAAGCCTTATAAATAATACATATATTTGTTAAACATTGTTATGTTTTGTCTGAATGCCATAGCACAATCCTAATCTGATGATTCAAATAGTACCTCAATCTAATTTATTGTATCTTCAACCCCCTTTGGTGGCTGCGTGGTCTAACGCGATGCTCGTGCAGTAGACTAGACTAACGGTGATGGCGAGATTGTTGGTTCGAATCTCAGTCAGCTGTACTGAGGGTTGTTTTTCCAAAATTGTTTTACACTTTGCCTTGACGCAAATGCGGTTACACTTCCTCTAAATATAGCCTTTATAAGCCCAAAACCCTTAAAATAATTACTAAATAAGCATATAAACCGAACAGGTAGTTATATATCTTGCTAAATATATATATTTTTAAGTCCAATACACACAGAATGCTAAACTATGCTGTGCTGTGCTCTGCTGTGCTGTGCTTTGCTCTCCTCTGCTAAGACTTTGCAAGTTGTGTTTCACACTCATTGCTAAGATAAGCTAAGCAATGGTCCCTCTTTTCACTCCCGAATTCAGTGTTGTCTCTTTCTGGTCTGCTCCAGTGAAGTTTATCTATGGTGGCTTTCTCCAAAATGTCTTGTTTGAGTTCAGATGATAATACTAAGTAAAAAATGTTTCTGCTGTTAGCAGTTGTTTTGGAAGATTGCGGTATTTTATAAAAAATATATAATATATAAATTATAATTTTCTGTGTCTAGTATCAGTGTCTTCTGAATCTTGTTTACATAACCAGAGTTAACATCAAGATGTATAAAAATTGTGCTTTTTGTTGGGCGCCACTCCTAGAATCTAGGAGAAAAAAAAAATACATACATACATACAAAATTACCCTGCTAATTCAGACAATGGCACGACCACTCTCAATACTCGAGACCACTGGGGAATACTTTAAATAAAACATGAGCGATATAAATAGAAATGTAATGTTGAAATAATATATAATTTAGACTACAATAAAAATAAATGTATAAAATAACAATTATTGGAAATTTTGTGGGTTTATGTAAATAGTATTATTTGTCAGGCCAGCGTTACAGCATGTTACGCGGTGGCCGAACTTTGACGTGCTTAATTTCACACGAAAATAAATTGGAAACTATTCACAAAAAGTAGAAAATATAGGGTAATACAGGGTAGGGTGGCAGATAACGTTACAGTATGAAGAAAATTTAGGAGATGGAGGTTTGACTTGTTCAATTAACGCTTCCATTTTAATACAAACATGTTTATTAAATATAAAACCTAAATAGAATATTACTTAAATACACGTGAAACAAAATTAAAACAAAACTTCAACACTTCTTTAGTTATTTAGTTATTTTAACTAAACTAGAACAACGTCTGTTCAACACGTAGCCCAAGCTACGTTATGCGCATGCGCAACTTAAGATGGCTCAAGATTGGAAATGGAAAAGTTGCCCAGCCAGCAATTGGAAAAAACATAGCGTGGCGTGGCAAGGCATAGCTGAGCTTTCTTTCTAAGCCAGCACATTTAAATACATGGTCCGCTATTTATATAAAAAGTCATCAGAGTAAATCTTAGCTTAGCTTATCTTAGCGTTCTGTGTGAATTGGCCTTTAGGCTAAACAATGTTCTATTCAATTGTATATTTTGACAACGGCAAATTTAGACATTCATATCTGTTATTATCAGCCACCCTTAATTATTGTTATAATATAAAACATTAATGTTATGCTGGCCTACCCAAGAAAATACGTTTTTAAACGTCTATAAAAAATGTGTTTTTCAATACTATACTTCAAAACGTAACAAACCTATCATTACGGCAGGGCATGGAATAAATATGCAACATAATATGTATAAATGTTACAAGTCGAATATAAACAGCAAGAGCCATGATCAAGTATGAAATAATATGTTAGCTTGGCTTTGTTGACATGTTTGCTGGTGGTGTGGGGTTGGCGGCGGTGGGCTTTGCAACCAGTAGGACTTGGGCTGATAACACTTTTATCATGTGCATTGCGTCAATATACTTCCACATTTCTATTCCCTACATGCTGGTGACAAATACTCTAGGATAGGTTAGGTTGCGCTATATAAAAAAAATATTTAAATACCACAATGAACACTAATCAATGTTTTTCAGTGGATGAAAGCTCAAAGAATTAGGGTTATACATCAAACCTACAGAGGCAAGTCCCTATGGAATCGTCTAGTTAGTATTATGGTGAAGAGTGTTTTTTCTAAGCTATCATTACTAATCATTGATGAGCTTTTGGTGAGCTCAAATATGAATTTACATTATATATTCATGCAACTCCTGTGTTTATATTTTATTGAATTAAACGCTAACTCTAAGGTACCCTTTCAGATTGCCTCTCTTTAACCCTTGGGAACACGCACCAAAGGTTGAATATTTGTGATCTAAAATGTTCCTCTAAATACGATCACACTATAGTTTGTCTCGTTCTAAGAATAATTATTCACTCAATATTTAAGCCAATAACTAATATAGCTTTGTGATAACATATGCTAGGCTTATATCTAACAACACAAAAACATGGTCATTCTTCATGTGATTAAAACCAAAACCGTCTAATTTTGTAAGACATCATTTAATAATTTACTATGCGGGTAGAATAAAGACTCTAATAAATATTCTAGCTTTATTCTCACAACAAATATTTAGTTTACAATTTTGCGAAACCTTTTTGTTGTTTTTGTTGTAAGCAACATTGTAGTAGGTACTTTGCTAGAAATGTCACGTCTAGAACAGTTCTCTGTACACACGAGGGAAACATGCAATCAATCGAACCCTCTTTGTCAATACGCTGTAAGTTGACACATAAAGTGGCCACTTTACTTGAAACAACCCACCCTTCCCACCGACCAGGAGGGGAACAAGGCTTTCAGAAACGACTTAATGGCCCACACGAGACATTAATGGTTTCCTAAAGAAGGAAAACGATGGACTATGGTCCAAATCACTTGAACAAATCGATACATAATAATAATAATAATAATAATAATAATAATCCCTTTCCATGTATGGACAAAGAAAATGTAACAGCATAAAGAGAGTAATGTATTAGATATGAAAACATAAAACGTACCATATACTTTAATGTGAATCAATTTGTCATATCGTGTGAAAACAGGTGACACAGATTCATATACATTGGTTTTTGAAGGTGAACACTTATAATAAACGTATAAAGGGGGCGTCAATTGTTGTTTCTAGATATGTAAATTAGATGATGTTTGAGCTGGTGCTGACGTGTGAAAAACTCATACATTTTTTATTATGTTTGGGTTTTCAAAGCGCTGGAATAATCGAGAAGAAATCAGGAGATGCCAGAGACCAAGAGGGTTTATAACGTTTCCAGGAGGAGCTGTACATCAGTAGGAGATCAAACAGGGAAAGAGGAAAATACAAATGTTCATATAATTTGTCCGTTGGAATCTAGATCATTTATACACACCTTCACTCGCTGTCCTAGGTACAGGTTTGTAATCAAGCTGTCCCTACTGATGCTGATATTGAGTATTTACATAAGTTTATTCTACTTCACTCAATTGAACGCCTTTAAACAGTTGATTAAACTAATGTGTGTATTATATATTTAAAGTAAATTTACAAATATATTTTTTCAAACTACCCTTACATAAGTTTTATTCATAAGAACAAACACATTATATTGTTAATCATAGTACAAATATTTAAATTTATAAAGTTTAAACCAAAATTGATTTTCTTAAACATATTTCTAATAAAAAATTTTTTGTTAATCAACCTAAAATTATTTATTATTTGTAAAAATAAAAATGTATTATTATTTATCATCGAAAACGATTCAAAATACCCATTTTGAACTCAATCCTTAAGACCAATTAAAAATGTCACATTTTCTATAATTCGTTGTTAGTAGACTACCCTTTAATAAATTTATTTCAGAAAAATTAAGACAAACAACTAATTATCATATAAATTATTCCACTGGTATCTATTTTGAACAAACGAACATAAATGTTTAAAAAAAAAAAAATTAGTTTTCAGTAAACTACTTTCTAAAACAAAATACACAGTGTTAATTAAAAAATAAACCACTCCCAAATATCTATTCTAAACAAAATCATTAGAGATTTTTTTAAATAGCTAAACCAAATTATAAATTATTCTTCAACAAACCACCCTTGGATAAATTTATGTCCCAAAACTCAATATACATTATTATTTGTCATTTAAAACATTCCCGATAAACCTATTTGTAACCAAATCACAATAAACTTTTAAAATATTTAAAATTAAAAAAAAAAAAAATTTTTGTAAGCTACCATTAGATGAACTTTTACTTAAAAACAATCATACAGTGCTATATTTCTTTCATAACAATCACTCCCAATTTACCCATTGAAAGCCAAATGACTAGGGACATTATAAATATTTTCACGTTTTTAAAAAAAATCAGCTATGAGTAAACTCTACATAAATAAGTTTTTACCCTATAAACAAGAATACGGTGCTATTTGTCATGTAAAATACTCCCACCATACTAGTTTTGAACCTATACGTTAGAGCCATTTGTAAAATTATTCAACATTTTAAAATATCAATCATCAGTAGCCTACACTACCCGTTAGCGTGTTTTAACCTCAAAAATAAGTATATTCAGTGTTATTTACCATGTCAAATACTACCAAACTAATCATTTGCAACCAAATCGTAATGATTAATTTTAAAGTTTTAAATTTTTTTTAATCAGTCATTAGTAAACTAGGCTTACACATAATATAGTTTTTACCACAAAACTAAGTCCATTAAACCGTTTTGGACACGTGGCCATACAAAGACAAGCTGACAAAAAGAATTGTGAAATCCCTTCTTTTTTTCATTCAGGGTCACATAAAACGCAAAGATTCATCATTATCTAGAGTTAAGTTTTTTCATTATAACAATGATTTCTTATATTGATATGAGAAAGTAAAACACAGCAATCAAATCTACTAAGTAGTTTTATAGTAATTAAAATATTATTTTTATTTGGATTGACTATTAAAATGTATTCTGTGATAACAACTTGGGATTTTTAAAACGATTCATACAGAGAAATAATTAATTCTACATTTAATAGGAGAATTCATAATTAAGCATAAGTTTTTAAGACAAAATATTTCAACACACATTAATTTTATTTGTATAATTTGTTTGATCAATAGCCTAAAATAATCCCTGTGAAAATATAGTTTAAATAATAAATAAACTGCATCGCAATCATTTAGGAAGTGGTTCCAGAGATCTTAGGAAAGGGACATACAAACCAACACTTGTTTTATTTAAGCCATATAGATTAAAACTAATTGAATTTTGCTTGAGTTTGATAATCAATTTTCAAGTCCAATTAACCGTTTTTTATCCATGGACATGGACAGAAAGACATACACAGATATGAAGAACAAAAGAATTGTAAAATCCACGATTAGGGTTTCGGACGCATATAAAACGTAAAGATTATATATAATCTCGAGGTAAAAGTTATCAATGATTAAAGTAGTTTATTTACACATGAGAAAAAATATCAAATCAAATAAATCTTACATGCATACATACCCAATCAGACCTTTCCTTTAACGGGTAGGCAATAAACTGTACACATAGCTCAAAGAACCAAAATTCCATTCTTTCATTAGTAATTGACTATTAAATGAATACTTATATGAACATATTGTATAATTATTTATATTATAAGAAACTTAACAGCAAGGCTACCCATTTTGATCCAAATAATTGGAGCTATCTTTAAATATTACGAATTTTTTAAAACTAAGTCATCAGTAAATCAACCTTTAACGGATCTTTACCACAGAAGCAAGTTTGTAGTTTAATGTGTCCTATCAAACACTCTCAAGATACCCATTTTAAACCAAATCAGTTGAGCTATTTTTGAAATTACTTTAATTATTGTAAAATCACTTCTTTGTTAACAATCCTTAAACGAGTTTTTAGTCAAAAACAACTATACAGAGCATTCGATTTTTCTTGTCAAACAATTCCAAGATACCCATTTTTAAACTAAATAAACCATGTTTAAATCATCTCAATATTTTGAAAATCATTCACCAGTGAACCCACCCTTACCCCCAAAACAATTATATAGTGTTATTTGTAATACCAAACACACAATCCCCAGATATATATTTTAAACAATATCGTTTTAGAAACATTTTGAGTTTAAAAAAATTTCCTATTGTCAAATACTCTTCAAAGTTCGCTTAAAACAATGACACAATGCTATATATCATGTCAAACAAATCCTATAGTTCCATTATAAAATAAATTTTGGAACTATCTAAAAAAAATTGTGAATATGAAAAATCACTTATTATTAAACCACTCTTAGATTGAGGGCTAGGGTAAAAATCAAATACGTTCTAGAACATAACTTTAATAAAATATCAATATCAATTTTAAACAAAATCCATCCTACCATTTTTGGTCAGTGGCCAGTGATAGATATATGATTTACAGACATATATAGGGACACACAAAATTGAGAAAAAAAAAAGTTTTGTTTTGACTCAAAATTATTCACGGTTACAATACTTACTCTTGATATGAAAATGTATAAATGCCAATCTGAACCGTACTAAAACTTTGCTTGGAATGATGGAATTATAAAAACAAGTGTTTAAGTGAAAATAAAGTATTCTGTTCCTGATAAATAATACGTATATAAAAACACAAAACACTTTAATATCCAACAAATACGTTAAGATATTTTCCCTCACGCGAAGTGGTCATCAAAAAATACTCGGTCTTGTTACCTTGATGATTTATGTCCAAGTGAAGAAACAAACAGTAGAATGTAAGCAAAACACGGACAAATAATCACATACGAACAATATTTAAATAATATTGTCATTGACTTGAGTGTTTTTTCCGGTTACCAGAGGTTGGGGTTAAAATATGAGAGGATTGAGCAGAGAGTGACTTATTCCAAATGTTTTCCCAATCTCTATATGTAGATACGGTTACATTTATTCTAAATTATATCTTTATCCTACCTATATGAGAGAAATTTAAATCTGATTATCCTGAATGGTTATCAAGACACGTTGAAAAAACAAATTTGAATAACTTTTATAAATTCAGCAGAGGCCAATAAATAACCAAAAGCATATCAATAAATGGTATAACACCACCATAAATATTTTTCATGTATTCTATTATAGTATATAACATAAAAAAAAGCATAAATATTAGTATTAGTGAGATTTACAAGATATTTTGAGAACCATATTAAACACTTTTAAGATATAAATACTAAACAATATTGTTATATCCCTTTAAAAAAATAATTAATAACTACTATATAATACAAATTTTTAAGAAAAAGAATACCTTTTTTATAATCATATAAAACACTCCCAAGATATCCATGTTGAACAAAATTTTTATAGTTTTTTTCCATATATTTGAAATTCTCTATAATCACTCACATCAAGTGTAAACTAAATCCATCAAACCATTTCTACTGTAAACTTAAATACAGATTTACAGGTTGACAGACAAACATGGTGATACACAATATTATTGTAATACCCACGTTTTTCTTAGTTTGACATCAAGATCAATAATAAATTCAAGAGCAATGATTCTTATTATTATAATACATTCTCTATACGATAATGTAACTTTATAGAGAAATCCAGTTAAAGCTAAATAAACATTGATTGTAAATTTTGAGTGATGTCCTAAAATAATGTTGTTGACACCGACAGAGCAAATGGTCACCCCTAAACCGGGAAATACACCCTCCTGGTAATTACTAGCCGATTACCCGGGCGGATGCAAGAGGAACCGTTAGAAATATTCTCCTGTCAGAATGATCGACGATCAGGAACACAATTCTCGTCCCCTAGAGACCAATATCCACGGTGTATTTTAAATACAACCAATTAATACGGTGTTTATTGTTAGGGCTGATCGTTCTTTCTGTCCGCATGACAATCATTGGCAACAATTATTACTACTCGACTGACGAAGTGGCTGCAAATGAGTGATTAAGATTATGGATATAAAGTTTAATATGTAGTGGGGCTGTGTTGGTCTTGATAATACTTATATCTACTATTAGCACCAGCGTAACACAATTTAAGACTAATTAAATATTATTCAACCCTATGACAGGTAAATATAATATATATATTTATACTAATTTCTTAACTTCTCGATAGCCGTTAAGTCTACACACCCATTATAAAATTTTCACTATTGCTTAAAGATGAATAAAGTTAAATTCATCTAAAATATACCTGCATTTGAGTGGAGTGATAATGGGGAAATATATCTAGAGAAATCAACCTTCATTAAACATAAATGGGCCAAACTTTTGAGAAAATGAACTTTTTCGACCAAGCAATAAAGCAAAATTGAATAAAATTAGAACAGTCCCTCCCTTGATGACATAATCTATTTTAGTCTTCAACTTCCCTCGCAGTGGATACGCGGACTTTATGTCAAACTCACCCAGTCTAGTTCTTTGGGGACGGGAAATTTGAGTTTTGAATCGCATTAATACACTTTTAGCCCTATCTGGATATTTAATCAACAGTGCTTAGCGGGTTATAGTGACGTGTAATTCTCTGAGATAATCTTTGAAACAAATATATATATATATATATATAGAATATTAACTTAAATTAAAGGAACATATTGTATCACGTTAAATTTTTTATATATTTATAGATAACTACTTTCAATTGACTGCAATAAATTTAATTAAAATGTTTAATTTTAAGATCATACTATGTTCATATAATATTTATAATATAAATACTATTAATACCAACTCGAAATATTCCCATATTAAATATGAAATAAGACTTTGGCACCTTTAAACTATTAATGGAAAACTATAAGGTATGATAAAAAATATCACATAAATTATTCACTTTTTAAGAACCAAAGGTTTTAAAGTAAATATAACTCAAAATATGTTCACATTTTATAGGAAAATAATGGATTGTTTATAATTGTAGGAAATATTTCTTTGATTACAATATTTTACAGACCGTATGACACATTGTTTTTAGAAGAAAATTCGAACAAAGTGTTTGATTAATTTTGTTATTGTTTTGTTCTTTTGTTTGTTTGACTTTAGTTTGGTTTTGTTTTTGCATTAAATGAAACAGTGAAGGCCAATAATGGTTTCTCTAAGACGTGAATAAATAGCCTACAGTTCGTTTTGTTATTATTTTCTTGATGGTTTTATTTGTTTAGTTATATATTTATCTATAATACGTCCAGTGTTAGATTCACAAATAAAGATAATATTTTAATTTAAAACAATTTTGACTACAAGATTATAGTAGGTTTATGTATTTGATGTGCCAATGAATTCAAAAGAAATCATACAAATTCTCTTTGTCGACATATATGCTTGCCTGTTAGATAGCGAGAAAGTAAAAACAATGACTAGAGAGAAAATCTAATCAAAATTGCTAGAGCGAATTTCGAGAAAATCGACTTTTTCTCTTTTTTCCCTTTAGTAAACTAACCTTGAATTTAGGGTTGGATATTTAATTACAAATATCCCTCGGGGGAGCTTATGAGAATTTTAGATAACAAGCTATAGCCCAATAGGTAAAATAGTTTTTGCTCTTGCCCGAGGTGGAGACAGACAGACGGACAGAAGAAAATCATTGTTAAAACAACATTTTGTTATTTTAGAGGGTCATGAAACGCCAAAATTTTTCAAAATCTCGAGCTTGATTTTTTTGACGATCATAATACTCTATCTCTCCAGGATTTCGAGATAAAGTAAAAAAAAATATGAGCTGCATTTTACTACCTTATGTTTCATTCGAACACTTACACTAATAAAATCGGGAGCAGAAAGATGTAAAATAGAGTAAACAATCCCGCATTTGAGGTCAATGTTAGATAGCACCGTTCAGTACACCTGTTTGGGATTCAAGTAGCAAACTACCAATCGTCAGAAATTCTGTTAATTACGAGGATAACGTCTTAAACCGTGAGTACACCGATGTGAGTGAATGTAAATAGTAAGTTAAATGGTTGAATTGTCTGTAGAAATATGATTATACGTACAGCAACAAAATCAACTAAGAAAGCGACTACCAAGTTAAATTAGTTTTCCGCTAACCACAGCAAACTTTTTATATTCCCTTTATTATCTTCCAAGCTTGGCATTAGTTCAAATAAAACGAATCCAAAATGGTTTGCAATCACTATTCCGTACGAAGAGACACGTCGTCGGGTAGTGAAGCCAATTTAATTTAGGCTTTTAAACTACCTTTTATGGCTTTGAGCCATTTATAACACAAAATAATATTATTTCAGAAGTGAAAATAGAAAAAGAATATTCTTTTCTCTATTTAGAACGGTATTTTAAACTCATAAAGTGTTTTAATATAAATAAAATTAACATCAGGGAAGATAAAATTATTGAAAAGTTAATTATCGACTAACTGAAAAATAGTTTATTCAAGAGAAACACCAACAAATAATATTTAGATGATATTCATCCAATTTGAAATTATAATCTAATTAATGGTAATTGAAAGCTATAATATGTTTGTATTAATTCGCACATTTTTTACAAGTTATTGCATCAAAACCAGTGAGCATGGTGTTAAGAAATTGAACTCAGAAAATCCTTAATTATTGGTGCCTGTAAGCTCAAAGTTTGGAACCCGGCAGCTTCAGTAAGAGCTGTGGCTTTCCCCTTTCTTAAAACAGATACATAAAATAATTTACACTCCAAATTCTTTACACTTAGTTTAAGTCGTTAGTAAATTTAGTGTAAGATGTGGTAATAGTTTCTGTCTGATTGTTCCATGACTGCTGCAAAATCAGTTTAACCAAGTTTCATCAATATTTGGCAGAGACATTACTTGAACCTAGGTTGAACGCTTTAGGAGTATGCTTTTTACTTTCTCTCGACACACCTCGGAGAGAAAATATAGATTGTGATCATAAAAAAAACAACTTAAGTTTCTGATAAATGTCAACGTTTAACCTAAAACGTGAGACCTAAAAAAGTAATTTTTGCGATGCAGTCTGTCTGTCTATATATCGAAATAGAGCTTGAACTATTTTATTCAGTTTACATCTACGAGTCATGGTCAATCACCTAACGACTTCCATGAATATGGTACGTAAAATCGAGTACTGAAACATGTTGGACAACTAAGGTTTTAGTAATCCCCATCATAAACTGAAACACTGAAAGGAGTAACGGGAATAAAAATCTCAGATAAGACTTAGATAGTTTTTTTTTAAGAAAAGTAGACTTAAAATATTTATTTGAATACTGCAACCTTTACAATACAAGCACCCACCAACTTTTGAATATATATGTTTTAACTTATTGTTTTAATATGTTTTATTTTCACTTTCGTTAAAATTTTGTTGTAAATTAATTGTGAATTATGTCATGTTTGTTAATTTGACCAATTTGACTCATACTATATTAAATATAGTCAAGGTAAATATATTAAATATCAAAGTGTGTTAAAGGAAAAAACAGACAAAATTGAGTACAAAAACTTGTAAAAGTGTTAATCATAACAATATTTATCCTTAATATTCAAATATTCAATTTATTAATTAAATTTAATTCTATTCATACCTATGTAAATGTTTAACGACAACATCTAAGTCTTGGCTTTTATAATATTCATTTACTCCTTACGAAAGTTTCAATAAGAATGTTTTCTAAAAGTCCTAGAAAATATGCTATTACCCACATATAAATGCATATGATTGATTGCAAACACACACCTAATATGTATCTCTGTATGTGTGGTTGTAATTACTTTATTTAATTTAGAGCTTTCACTTCATACTTAATTTTGGGTGATACTTTTGATTAAGAAAACAATACAGAGGTAAACTCTATTGGTTATAATATTTAATGTATAGTGAAACCACGATGAAAAATAGTTGTTAGAAATTTACAAAAACTATAAACACTACTTTCGTACTATAATTAATGTGTTCAGCAACCATCAGTAAATAATCATTTCTTCTTGTATTAGCTTAAGACAGACAAAATTGACTCAACTATATTAAAAAAACTCTGCCAAAGATATAATTGTTTAATTCAAGATGATATCCACTAACTTCCGAGATACCTTGAAATGTCAAAACATTTACACTTTTCCCATTCTATAAGCCAGTAAATCTTAGATTAATGTTGAGTACACTACAAATAATACTATTACATATAATTTTAACTCTTGATTTACCTCTTTCATCATCATCCTCTACTGTTTACAGCCTGAATCTGGGTCCATTTAGTAAAATTCCTCCATCTTCCTCCATCTGTCAAGCATTCTCCCTCCTTTAATCTGTTCTATTATACACCTCTCATTTGCACACTTTCTCTTACATGCCCTTTCATTATTTGTCTTCGTCTTCATTGTGGTATTTTTCTTACATATTTAATTTCCATCATTCTCTTTGGTATTCTCTCCATAACTATTATAGTTACATGACACTACTGCTCAGCCTTGCTTACTCTACTATCTGATATACTCCCTCTTCTTCTTCTTATTATTATTATTATTTAGAGTCACGTCTTACTACCCATTTGGTTATACGATTAAGTACAATTTACGCTAATAGTTTATGAATTGGGAATTTTGAATATAGAGGAAGTGAACCAGCATTTGCGTGGAGGGAGAGTGGAAAACCATTTAGGAACATCTATCCCCTAGTTCACCCAAATGGATTTGAACCTTGATCTCACCGTCCTCGGCAGTCTAGCTCAACACTAAACTAGCAAGTTAGCTAACTACGCCACCAAGAAGGATCTTGTACTCCCTGTAATCCCTCTCTTTCTTGATAACGTCATCTCTTATCCTTATTTTCCTCTTACTTATTTGTAAATTTTTGGTGGTATTTTAACAAGAATGTTAATCTTTTTATCCGGCACTTCTCATCACTCTTTCTGTTATACGCATGCATCTAAATTATGCGAAATTATTGAAAACTAGAAAGGTGGAGCTTATAAATAATATACCCGAATTTGAGGGAAAGGAGTATGAAATACAAGTGATGAGAAAACCTTTATCAGACCACTCTACCATGATCTAAATCTAAATCTCCCTGTCAATGTAATTCCAGGCTAATGCAGGAGTGACAAGCTATACCACGTGGACACCATTGAAGGTAAGTGTGTTATTAATGGCATAATCTTAAGGATGTAGATCAAAGGTGTTATATTTCGTAAGTTTACCCATATAAGCGTAGATAAAGAATGAGAAACATTTAAAATCATGTTTGTAACATAAAATTTAGATGACCACATTAGGATATTATAATGTTCGTTAATTAGAGTCAAGCGCCATGCGAATATAACTCCATTAACAGCTTGGAGACCATAACAATTCCCTTTTATGTAAAGTCCATGGAAAAAAAAAAAGGTAGGTGTGTATGTATTTTCTGAACTAATAATCAATGAAATTCGCTGACACGAACAAGACCAAACAGCTTGTTCCAGCATCCGTCGAATTAATAACGTTGGTCTGGTTGCCCGGATGGTATTCCCACATAATGGGTAGTGTGTTGTGTTTGGTGCAGTCGAGTTCGCTACACGCGGTATTATGAGAAATCAATAGACTATGCAGGAAGTCAAAACATTCATTGAAAGAACGGTTTAAGTGACTTACAATTTGAAAACGGAAAACTGCTGGCTTAAATTAATGATCCCGTATAGTAGAAGTCCCGAATTGAACCTTCCACAAACTTATTTCAATAAAATGTCAAATATATTGAACCTCATCCTAAAATATAACTATATTTTTAAAGAATGATGCTCCTTTAATCCATTTAAAAAAAATATCTTCAAAAATTTAAGTTATTTTTTCCTACAGCATAATCATATTATATTTATTTTCGTAAATGTCAAAACAAATTTAACTATAAATATTAGGTTCACAATCTATTTAAAAATATATATGTACAGTACATATATCTTGTTGAATTTTAGATTTATTGATGATATAACGTCCAAAGGACTGATTGTTGTGTCTTCGATGCAATATAGTATGAGCATAAAAGAGCCTAGTGATAGTAAGATGCATTTTTATGATAACTAGCCAATCGTAGGTACTTTTAAGCTACAATCATATAAATAAAAACCAATATTTAAGAATATTTAACCGATAAATAAGCTCTAAACTGCATCACGATTAATGAAATAATGAAATATACCTTACCTAAAGTGATTTTGAGACACCGTTTCTCAAACCCTTTTATGCTATCACTTTTAAATAGATAAACCAATAATTATATTAGGCTACACTGCTTTGTCTATTTTAATGTTTAAATATTTTTAGTTGAGTACTTATTTAATCAGTTTATTAGGCCTAGTGAAGTACTGTACATGCTAACAATTCCAAATGATAAAGTTTAAACCAATTCAAGCTGGAGAGCTGTAGAGTAAAAAAAATGTTTATTATATAAGTGTCCTTATAGAATAATCTCTTTTTCTTTTAATCTAACCACAAAACACTTGAAACAATTCCTACTACTATCATATACAATGTCCAAAGCTTTTAAAATTAATGTTACGTCATAAAAGCTGTGTTGGTGGGCTTGAGGTTAAGTCTTCACCTCTTGACCCGAATGGTCGTGGGATCAAACCCAGCAAAGATAATCGGATTTTTACAGAGCGATAAAAATTCGTAGTATAACTTCCTTCGCAGGGCATGTAAAGCCGTCGCGTCGGTCTCATGTCGATTTTTACATGTTAAAGAAGTTATGGAAAATATGTGAAAATAACTCTCTTATCAAAATTAATAGGTCCTTTCAGGTTCGCTCATATAAATTCCATGTTGAGGACGACAGGGAACAACCACACTTCCTGAACTCCCCTAGTATATGGAATTTCTACCAGATAGTGCAGGCAGCACTAACCTGCTGAAGATATGAGTGTATGCACGGAGTGTATGTACAGAAATTACATCAAACTAACCTTCGGGCTGTTGACTTAAGAAGAATAAGCTGTTATATTCAATTATGATACCTTGTCTAAGGACCTAATGTATCAACCACAGCTTTATTTAAATTATTTCTAAACTTTGTGGCCATATTCTTCACCCCCGTATGAGCTATCTATATGTGATTACACTAATGGTGAAAGGTTGAGTGAGGTAGAATAATTGATATGAAATATGGTTGCAATACGTGGTGGACTTAAGTGCAACCGTTTAGGAAAACTACACTCAGGGCAACTTGATAGCACTTGAATTTGACCTCCCGGCTATAAAAGTTGAGCTTTACCTTTAATCCACGTGACCACCAATTTGAGAGTTTCTCTTTTTATATGTAACGTACCAATTGCCCGTAAGCACGTACACTCAAAATACCTTATATATATATATATATATATATTTATTATTATTATTATTATTATTATTATATTATTATTATCACAATAAATGCAAGAACTAGTAAATCCTAATAATGTGTGGCAGATATAAACTCATGGTGAAATCGTGTTACTGGAAACTCCCAAACTTGAGGAAAGTGCCCCAGATGACGGTTCCTGGAGGTTCAACAAAAGGACATCTTATACGGTGGACCGAAGTAGATGTAGTAATGAGGTGCTTCCTTGTGTTAAGCTCAGCGGCCTTCTTTTAGCACTATTTGTCTTTCTGCTCAGTTCTGGAAACTCAACCCCGTCCCTCTTTTCCTGGTGGACGTCACTTTCCTAATACGTCAGTGCAACTTGTATAAAATAGCCATCCCTCGCTTAAAAAGTTGAACAAGTATTAACGTGGAGAAGAGCACTGCAATGCTCTTCACATGGAAAAGAAAGTACTACAGGCCGGCTCCACTCCGGCTGTTCGGAGAACAGATCAGATGGGCGGACAGTGTTAAGTACCTGGGACTTACGCTGGACACAAAATTGACCTGGAGACGACACTGCAACGAAAGACTCAACAAGGCGAGGCAAAGGCTTGGAGTCCTAGGCCCACTGCTTAACAGGCGTTCGCCCAGTCTACAAGGAACGGTCTGACGCTGTACAAGCAGCTGCTCAGGCCGATCCTCGACTATGCGTGTCCCGCTTGGGGTCACCTGGCGGACACGTATGTGAGGAGGATGCAGGCGTTCCAGAGCGTATGTCTGAGGATCATTGTGGGCGCACCTTGGTATGTCCGGAATGAGACTCTTCATCGTGACCTGGATATGCCTACCATCAAGGACCACTTCCGGAAACTGGCGCAGTCTTTCTACGCTAGACTTCCCAGTGCCACCAATCCTCTTATCCAGGGGCTTGGGAACTACGTCATCGACCCTGGTGGGTGCCATCGACGTCCCAAAGCCCTGCTCGGATAAGCGAGATGTGTCAACAGTGGTTTGGGAGGCTCTCACCCAGCCCCCCATAGAGTAGTGTCTCCGCACGTAACTCTAAAAAAAACCTTAGTCGGTTTCTCAATTTCTTACCCCCCTTTTTTACCCCAATATTACTAATATTATGTAATCTTTGTTTCTTTGTTTCAGAACTTCGCGAAACGCGACAACCCGTTTTTAAATTTTTGCGAACCACACGGTGTGACCAATTGGTCGGTACGTGTTGGAACTTGCTCTCGTGCTCCCCTTCTGGAAGCATCGGAGCAAGCCTTTTGTCTGTCTGTCTGTCTAAAAAGTTGTATTCTACTGTAACGATTCGTATGGAGGAGCTGCCTAGAAGTGAATCAAAGACCAGTGGACTAAGCAAGTTATGATAACGATGTTTAAAGCATTGGTCTCTCCTCCTCGCCGCAGATGAAGTAAAGTCTGTGACTATGAGTATTCAAGTAATCTTAGATAGGGTCTTCGTAAATGTTTTTCTATGTCCATAAGACATAATTCGGTATGTCAAAATTCTAACTTGTTTTTCTGTGCCCATAAGCCATAGTTTTGAATGTTATAGTCTCTGATATAGTTTTCGATGTTCATAAGACATAGTTTTGTATGTCATAGATTCTGACTTGTTTTTCTCTGTCCGATAGACATGATCTTAAATACCTGAGCAATAATCAGACGCCCTATACTGTATGGTCATGTTCAGACAAGTTTAAATTTGTTTATCCAATATTGGTGGAACTTAGGTTATCTAGAGCTTTGTTCCGTGACCTAGTTGGGTCTTTGACTGATACCAGTCTCTAATCTATCTATTGCTGTACTTTCCTTCGGTGGTCAACTCGTGGGTATGCTACCAGTGCAGAGTAGTGGCCCGCGGGGTATTATTTCTTTTGTCCGGCCCCCCTCAGGCACCGCCATCTTAATTAGTTAAAGTTTAACTGTTTGCTGGTATTATAGTTTGTGTTCATACTTGTGTTGATATTTAAATATACTATTGAAAGACCAGTCAGTACTAATGAGGAATAAAACGGCCATAGTATCTTGACTGCCTAGATTCCTGATAGCTTGCCATTAACTATTTGTAAACCTATAGTTCCTCTTCTTGGAACTTAACCTTTGTATAGCGTAACTCAATATTGAGTTAATTCATGCTGGCTAGCTTATTTAACTAGCAACATTGTATCTTTTTAAACTAGGACTTTCGAGAATTAGGTATTATGAACTATTATTCTCTTAGATGTTCATTAGGTTAAAATCTAGTAACCACAAGGCAGCATTGGTGTGAATAGAATTGTTTCTTAATCTTAAATTAATAATGGCTTCCAATTTAAATTTCTTTTGTGATGAGGCAGACGCACCTTCGTAGTAGAATGTGTATTAGCTCTACTTTAACGAGTACACCCTGTCATAATATAGTTACAACCATACTTATTTTGATTGCAGGTCTAACCAAGGTGTTTCACACCTAACGTTCCTTTGGGATAAGATGTATAAAGTAACTGATTTAATTTCCTATAGTAAGCAATGGAATGTTTTGGATGATATCTCGTCTAAACATTTGTCATTATTTCGTCTTGTTTCAATTTAAATAAAGTGATTTGTTAAACTTGTATGCTTGTTCCTTCCCTTCCGTGTGTAAATATCATTGTTAATGTATTCGTCCTTCTTATATATATAGGAGAAGCGGCGATACATATTTAAAAGGAATATATTATTATATAGTAATTTATAATATGAAAAAATCTTAAATATAACAAAGGCATTCAATATATAAAAATACGTTTATTATTATTTATTTAATCTAGCACAAATATTATTATTTACTTGAACAAAAGGAATGGTGATGAAGTTATTTTATTAAAGGAAATTAAGACACAATTAGTTTGAAAATAAGAGGGAGACATAATATTAAGACACACATGAATAACATCCCTCAGTACAACCAGCCTAGTTTGAAAATTAACTTTCTCGTCATTATAAATGTATCAAAGTGGAAGTGGTTTTCTGTTCACATACCTATCGGTTTTTGCATAGCTGGGGCTATAGCCTAAATTCTTTGATGAATTTTTTTCAAACTTGATATTATATTAAATTAAAATTAGTAGAAAAATGACATCCAATAACGATAAAATAACATTTTTATATTATATAAATTCAGCTAATATAATTTAATTTAAACATGATCGTAGCCCACGAATAAATCCGTATCACAACTAATCATCAACTATTTAATATGTAGATGCTAAAATGTTAGGACACGAGTCCAAAAAGTGAGCTTGATTCTAGATACAAAATTAAGGATATTAAACAAAATATACATTTTTAGAAAATTTTAAAATTATATAAAATGGTATAGTTATTTTATTAAAACGGTTATCTGGTTGTGCTCTTACATGATAAATAATATTATTATCTGTTAATAGTATACGTAAAACTTAAACGTGTGGTAGCACGTAGAGCTTAAAGAATATGCTATTAGTAGGAAAGTTTATGTAAGGGTTGTTTAATTATTAACATTTTAAGACACTAAGAAATTATTGGTAGATTTCTTTAGCGGCCTTGTTTATTTGATTATTTGGAGAGTGCTTTAAACGGTAGATAAATATCATATTGGCTTCAATAAAAAAAATATATTGGTGTATTTTAGGCTAGCAATTTTAAGATATGGAAGTTTAAAAAAATATATCCAACAATTTGTTTAAAATTTATACCATAAAAGCGTTTCCTGTAATTTTACAAATTATGTGTTTTTACTGAGAAAAATATTTTAAAAGAGTTGTAACTTTATATATTATTTTTATTTTTTTATAGCTATATTAGATTTAGAAGGTTTCTTTTAATGTGTAATACTATTTATATGATAGAATTTGTGTTCTTACTATTCAGTTTGAACACTTTACATCCAGGAAAATATACAATAATTAATTTTTTCCCCCATCTTACCTGAATTCTCATAAATTTAATTTTAAAAATATCATTCGTCCCCTGTTAACCCGTTTAGGATGGTCCATTCACGGTATTTTTGGTCCATTCCGACATTTGAAGGGCTATAAAAAACTTTTTCGGATGAAATTGTCTCTCAAAAATAACTCAAAATTATTGAACTATTAATTAAATGAATTTTAAGTGTGATGGAAGTGAACGTAAACTAAAGCCCGTATTTTTACAGTATTTACAACAAAATACTCTTTTAATAACATAAAAATAAAATATTTTTTAAGTAGAAATTAGGATGAATCTTTTCCACTTCATAATATTAACACTATTTTGAATATTGGTAATGGCATTCCGTATTTCGACAAGAAAATATTCCTTCTCATTTAAATAATTTTAGGATGCTACTACGCCCATATATCAAATATAAAATGAATGTATATATAGCTGTAAACAAAAAATCAAATTAATATTCCTATGTATACTGGAGAAATATTTTTAAAATTTACCAAAACCTTTTTAAACAGAGATTTTAAAACTCCCGCTCATTCCATCACAACTTAATTGCAGAATCGATAAAGCTATTTTTGAGTGGAAGAATAAAGATAAAAGTCTGAGTAGATTTTAAAGTTCCAATAGAGGACAAGGTTTGTGTGTGTGCTGACTACACGACACCCTATATCTACAAGTGTTAGCTCTATCCTCGCTAATGGTGTCGGCCACCCGCTCAAGAGTACCTCGCTTGTGGGCTCATACCATGGAGTTAGATAGTTAGTTAGCTACTAATGTTTATTAAACTTATCCAAATAAGAGTATTCAAAAGTTAGACGTCAATTACTGTGTAGAACACGTATTTTTAATTATTGTGATTCGTCACGAGAGCTATCTATATTCCCTATCTTAAATCTTTTTTTTTCTCATTGCTTCATCTTGGAGTCATATTTATATAGATATTTTTTACGTGATGATGTCATCTGGTTAACTAAAGTGAAAGAAAATGTACTTAATTAATTTATACTACTTTAATGAATATTATTTAAGTTCATGGTAGTTTTATTACACGACGACAGTTCTAATTAAGGGCAGGATAAAAAGACCCTTGACTAAAATTCCAGCCCTACAGTCAAGAAATGTACAATTATTATCTTTAACAAAAGATAATGCTGTGTTTTAGAATCTGATATTCATCCCTTAATTAAAACTACTATCCATTTCAATGGTGTGTATTTAATAATTTTCTTTGTGTATTTAACATGCACTTTATGAACAGGCTGATTATATCAGCACACGACTTATAAACTAGCTTAAATCTAGAATAGGCACAAAATCCATTCCCCCACCCGTTAATTCATCACTGTGAACGGGGAAACTCAGAATTAACCAATGATAAACTTTTCTGACATGCCAGGAATTTAACTTGGGACCCTTAACTCAATAAACATACACGCTACCAACTGAGCTAAAGTGCCAGACGTTATGTAATTTAAAATATCAGTTTCACAAGAATGTGTTGTAATTCTAGTAAGTGAATTCCATTGACACCACTTATCAAAGTAACCAGAATTATTTATTGAATGGTTTGAGGTGATAATTCTGACCTTTTTTTTATCTATGATGGTGAGATCAGGGTTCAAAGCACAGTTGGGTATGTAATGGGCATTTTTTGCTAGATGGGATTCCACTCATTCTTCAAACTAGAGAGTGTATGCTTCCTCATCCTTAGTTTATTAGTCTAAATACTCATATAAGCTGGGTTTTTAATTCACAAATAACTCTACTTTTATCCGTCAATCTAGAAGCCTCATTCTATTTCCAGCTTGGTTCACAAACGATGTTAACTAAAACACTTACTATATTATCGGAAACAATATAAATAAAAAATTAGTTTTAACAACTCCTAGTATTATGATGACAGATTAATCAATGTCACTTCATAGTATCAGACAATGAATAGTTTACGGACAAATGTGTTGTAGTTTGGAACATGGATTGTATATCAAACTTGGTTCATAATAAGCAACAAGATAAACCATTCTACATAGTGAACCTTTAAGCCAGCATAATCCAACGTGGTTACATGGACAGTTTCATGATGAACGATATATTAAACAGAAACTTAACTCACTAAAGTACAAAATAGAAAAAAATTAGTAGAGCTTCTTAATAAAATAAAGTTATGAGTAGACTTGCCTTCACGACAGCATACACTTATTCATATTATATTCATGAGATAAATATAGCCGGTAAAGATTTATTTGAGAATACATTTATTGATTTGTCACGTAAATAACTTTTAGTTGAGGAGATTTTAAATAATTTTAAGTTAATGGACTATGAATCAATTTTTTCTCCCTAGTTTGTCATCATGATGAAGAAAACACACATAATAAATATATCGTCTCAAAAAGAAAAATAAACTAAGTTCTTTTATTAAGCGATAGAAGCTCGTTAAAGGTCGCAGACTTCTGCTTGTTTAAAACTGGGTCAGCAAATAAAATGGTTAGAAATCACTTCCATGGATAAAATCAAGTTCAGCAAGCTGGATCTAACTTATTTTAAATAAATATATTAGATTTTCCTGTTTTCAAGAACAAATTAATTTTTATTTGAATTATTTTGTTTTATATTTCTGTTTCTGGATGGTGTAATATTGAATAGGGGTGTATATAAATGGTTATTTGTTAAATATTTTGGTTTCATGTGTAAGCGATCCCAAGTAATTATGTAAATTACTGTATTTTTATTAATGAAAACAAAATTTGCAGATTATATAATAATTGAATCAAACTCATTAGGTCAAAAATAATATTTGGTACTCAAATTTTTTTAAATCTATTATTTAACTTTAGGATGCATTTATAATAAGCTAGGTTTAAGATTTAGATTTATACAGGGTGTTATTTTTATCAAGATGATGTTGAAATACGTATATTTAAATTATATATAAGATTTCACTTACAAAAATAAGACATGTCTATTCTGAAAATAACTAAAGACACAGACGTACACACTTTCTCAGGTGGTCTCTTATAACTGGACACAAAATATTTAAAAAAATATGTTATCAGTTAACTACCCATAAATAAATGTACACCAGGAAAACAATTGCATTCCTTTAACAACAAAATAAAACTCTTAGTTACATAAATTTAGAAAAAAAATTGTTACAGCCATTTTTTAAATGTCAAATTTTATAAAAGTAAGTCATTAGTAAATTATCCTAAAATGTATGTTCCTAGAAAAATGAATATAGATTTTTATTCAACATGTTAAACACAGCCCAGACAATATTTTTGAATAAAATGGCTTTATAGTCATTTTAGATTGCTAAACTACCCTAAAAATACCTTTTCTTTAACAAATAAGTTTACAATACAGTTGATTAAGTTAAACACACTCCATATTTAGATCATGAAAATAATTAATCGTTAAACCCAGTTCAAAACAATCATGAATTTAAAACAAACTGTAACTAGTAAACAGATAGCGAATGCATTATTTAATCTTTTTCGATAAAATAAACAACTAGATATATTAATAAGTATATATTTCTAAATATTTTGTTTTTAATCAGTAAAACCTAAAGATCTCTAATATGGCCCTTTAATATTTTTACCTTCTTCAAAATCCTTTATAAATAAAAAAATATTAGATTCGATAATTTAATATTGATGAATGTATAATTATCCAAGCGCCAGACAATTTAAACATAGAAATAACCTTTTGCTATGTTATTACAGAATAAAGACACTAAATATGCAGAATCAATCATATTTGCATGTTGCGTGTATGAAGTTTATCAATTTTTTTATTTGATTTTTATTTATCATATATTTTATCTTTATTTGTTAGAGCCAGTTTCCAACTTATGTTTTTACAATGTAGCAACCTCACTCACTCTTATATTAAGACTCGCTTTGCTCGTTGGAGTGTACTCCCACGAACCCCCAGTGCGTATTATTTGCAAGTGGATGTAAAATAATGTAAATCCAGAGCCGTGTTTTGATAGGTCTTACTGTTTGACCACAAGAGACCTCCAAAGAAAGGTACGCGTCGACTTTAATGCTGCTCCACCATTTTGAATTTTTTTCGGGGGTTAAATTTACATTTCTTAACTATTTTGAATTTTCCCGTTGGTTATAGACTAGAAGTTATAAGTTTGGCAAATTTCAAGTTACTAGCTCATCTGGAAGTGGATAAACATTAATGTCAGTGAGTGATTCAACCATGTGGCTTTATAGTAGTATAATAAGTACTAGATATAGGCCTACATTTTTTGCATTTTATTCATTTCTGTGGAAATATTTATAAACAAACAAAATAATTTTATAAAATACTTATCCATATTATTCTAAGAAAATGATATATATATTTTTGGTAAATTTTAACAACTTATTTATTATGGTTTGAAATGTCTTAATTTCTTGTCCATAATTTGTTTACGAAGTTTCGACAGTGGTGAAGAGGTCTTAATAAAATCTTGTTATAAAAATCCTACTAACTATAATACCGTTAGATACAAAATATTTTGAAAACTGCCGATATAGAATATGGTATAATTTATATCAATAAGATCAATTTTGTTTTTCTGGCTGTCAAGAGCATCGTATATAAATCAATGGAGGTGTCTGAAATTTTAAAATTAGTAGACACTGTGCACGAACATCTGCACCTCTAAACCAGCGTTTTACATTTTTGACTATACTTTTTTAAATTTATTAAAAACTGTATTGGAAGAAGAAAACTATTTTATTTTCTGTTGGATTAAAGCAAATAAAGGCTTTGCCAAGGGTACTTCTGCTAGTACATAGTAAAATTGGTGTGGGTGTGCGATTTGAAATAACACTGTAGGTGCCTCTCCTAAAGATTACACTTAGGAAAAGAGAGAAAAAGAATTATCTTTTCCTCGTATAAAGGTTAGTTCACACAAACTGCTATGCTAAACCAGCCTATGTTATGCTGTGCGAAGGTTTTGTCAGTTTGGTTTCACACTCATTGCTAAACTAAGATATGGTTCCTCTTTTCCCTCCTGAATTCACTGTGGTTTATTTTGGTCTGCTCCAGTGAAGTGAAGTAAATTATATATATATACATATATCCTTCTCCAAAATGTCTTATTTGAGCTTGGATGATAATATCAAGGAAGAGGCGCTGCGTCTATTAGTAGCTATTTTGGAAGATAAAGAAAATTTAGGAGGTGAAGGTTTGACTTGTTCAATTAATGGTTCAATTTTAATATTAAAACACCTATTAAATATTAGACCTATATAGAATATTACTTAAATATATTTAAAACAAACTGAAAAACAAAACGTCAACACTTCTTAGGGTATTTTTACAATCCAGAGGTGTATCTGTTCAACACGCAGCCCAAGCAGCGTTATGCGCATGCGTAACATAAGATGGCTAAAGACGGAAGCTGGAAAAATTGCCGGGCAGCAATCGGAAAAATCATGGGGAAGCGTAGTAAGTCATAGCTTTGTTTAGCTTTGCATAATTTTCTGTGTGAACCAAAACATTAAAAAATATATGTTCAGCTATTTTCTTAAAAAGTTAGCAGAGCAATTATTATCTTAGTTTGGATTAGCTTTCAGTGTGAACCGGCCTAACGATGAAAGTGGAACGATGACCTTTAAAACTCGGGACCATTTGGGGTGCTTGGGAACGTTTCTGAGCGATGCTATAGTATATTTTTAATAATGACATTACAACAATATTACGTTCGAAATCCCTATGAGAGCTGGAAAAAATATAAATAATACCACCTTGTAAAATAATTAGAAAAAAAATACTTTTTAAAAGTTGAATGATGTAAAGCTAAAAATAAAGTACACATAGCAATTGAAACTTTATGTATAATATTATATTACTAGAACTAGGTGGTTTTCGCTAGGGAGTTTGTGCTCATATTAAATAATAAAAAGCTTCACTATTCATTTAAGATAATTATAAATTAAATAAATTAAATAATAAGCTTATATACTGTGATCATGTAAATTTGATCGTTTGGCTCATATGGTAAGAATGGGAAATTTTTGGCAGACCCAGTTTCAGCCCATTTTCGAATTTTTCAGGTTTAAGAATTTTTACAACATTATCGGATTCCCAGAAAACACCATGCCAAATTTCAAACTTTTAGCACAATGGGAATTACGAAAAAGATCTCCGGAAGTTAAAACAGACAAACATGGCATGGGTTTCAAATTATAGATGTTTCAGAAAATACGCAAATAAATGATGTTGCAATCTTTGATATTTAAATATTAACTAAAGCGTATTAGAAATATTGTCGTAAGGTGTGGATAAGCTCCCGGTCATGATCAAATTTTATCTCGGACTCTTTACATGAATGCTATAATACTGTTGTGGGCTTTAATCTGTTGATATGAATATAACAATGAGGAAATTACAATAGAACGATGGCAGGGCTTGCCACTTAATCAAAACATTTCACAAACTCATTTAAAAATAGTAAATGCTGATCGTTTCATTGTGAAGATAACCAATCATTGATTTAGTATGTTTCCAAATATAAGATTGAAACCCTTTTACCACATGACAAAGATACGGATATTTCAGCTCGTATTATAATGATAACGACCAAGAACAATACAAAACAACACATTGTTGCATACTTTGAATGGACACCTCTATTCCCTCAGAGCGCTACGAGCTTCGAGGCGTCGTCACCAGAGAAGCACGCAATGGGTGACATTGTTGATGAGGTCTACGTGATTGTCTGGCTCTTCAAACAATATACTTTGTTAATGTATGCGCGGCAGGGGTGTACCATTGTTGCTTTATCACCGAAATGTCGACGGGTGTGTTCGTGCCACTGATAGTAGCATCTCTTGTTATTTACGATGTTCCATCTGAGATAAAACGGGAGGTCTAAGCCGTACTATTCTACTCATTAAAACAATAATCTAAATAGAAGCAACACATTTACATTTCACTTTTTTAGGATATTATATGGGAAATTTATAAATATTACGTTATATTAGTATAAGAACTCCTAACTAGTTCTACGTAGGACATTAATTTAAAAAACTTCATTTTGTCACACATTTTAGCATTTTAATATTTAAAATAGGCCAAATTATATTCATACATATTATATCCATTTGAATATTGTCGAGGACAAAACCAACGCATCCAAGGCAGTGTCCTTGTACGCAGCCTCCCATACTAAAGTCAACTTATTCCAGAACAACCAAAAATTTATTTCGTTTGTAAATAAGATAAAATAAACGGTATGATGTAATCGCACACACTTTCTCATGTAGTCTAAAGTAATTATAAGCATAACGTTTAAAAAGTGTTTAAACCAGGTTTCTTAAAACCATTTATTCTTGAAATTTTTAAAGTAATTTTCTTTAATTAATTTAGCATCGTGTCTTAATACCCGTTTGGGTTATATGACTATCTAATAATTACGCTAAATGTTTTAGGGATTAGGAAGGAAATATTTAAAGAAAGTATACCCAAATTTTAGTGGAGGAAGAAAGGAAAACCATTTTTGAAAAAAAATTCACTCTACCGAGCTTTTGAACCTCAATCGCCTCGTCATCAGCAGTTTAGTATACTGTGAGAGTAGCGCTTTAGACCACACGTCCACTGAAGCAGATTTTAAAATACTCATGTTAAAAATAACCTTTATAAATATTAATATTTTAAAAATTATTGGCTATATAGTTCACTCTCTGAACCGAGTGATGATATCACACGATAATTTTTTGTAAGTGAGAAAGAAAGAATCTACCAATTTTTCAGGGAAAGATATTTTCACAGACCTTCCAGGGTTATTTCACATACCACAATTGACATTGGATGAATGGTTCAACTTTTCCCCGAGAGGAAATTGTGCTACGGAAGTTTTTTGCTCAAGAAAAATTTGCTGATCTCAGCTGGGTTTGAATCTACGCATATCGGGTCCTGAGGTGAGCACTAAACCCCAAAGCAACGTAGGTCGACTCTCCAAATATAAATTTTAAACATAAGAATTATATTACTTTTTAAGAAATTTCAAATTTAAGAATCTGTTATAAGTAAATTTAGCCTATATTTGTGTCTTTATGAACATTTTAATATATTTTTGTCGTATAAAAAAGATCCCCATTTTGAATAAAACCGTAAAAAAGGATGAAATAAACTAAATTAAATAATTGTTCATTGGTAAATTAATCTTAAACTATTATTTATATGAATAAATGTTGTTTGTGCTATTTGTAAATCACACCCCACAAACCTATAGCTGTTTAGAATTTTTTTAAATCAGTTTTTATAATCTAACCATCCTTATTTTTAGAGATTTAACCAATATCTCAATTACCCACCTCAGAGACCGCATGGTATAAAGCCCTACTATTGCAATAGACCTTACTGCCGAGGATGGGGAGATTGATATTCGAGACTCTTGTCATGTGTACTGAGGGTGGTTTTTTCAAAAAAGGTTTTCCACTCTCCATTCACGCAAATATTGAAACATTTCATCTGAATATAACTTTACTAATCTCTAAATCCATTAGTGTAATTAGTACATAAACGTATAACCCAAATGGGTAGTAAGACACAGTTCTAAATAAATAAAAATTATAATGTCGCCTCGTGGTTTGAGCATCTGGGATCTAAATATTAGAAGTTTGAATACATTCTATTAAACCATTTCAACTTTAAGCTCGGATTTAAATGGACATTAAGACGATCAGATAGAAAAATTGTTTAAGGGTCCAAAAATTTTGTAAAACACACCTATTTTAGATGGGCGGGGAGGGGGCAAAAAAATTAACGTAATAATTCATCGTAATCACAAAGCCGAAAATTTTTAAGATTGCAATAAGCTACATTTATTATATTCAACTAAAATTGAGACTGGCTCCATGCTAGAGTGACCATTGTACCTGGCTTCGAGCTTAGGGGTTCTATGTTCAATTCATGGCTGGTAACATTGGTACTTTTCCCGAAAGTAAAATTATCCCAACTATCACCACAGAAATAATGTACGATTAGTACATTCGGGAGTCTCTTGGGCAATGGTACATTAGTACTGGCTAATCTTTCCGCGAACTAGAATACGAATCATGTAGCATATATACGTATGTATAAGCTATATAGTTAAAATTATATATATATATATATATTATATATATAACTAAAATTCAAGTCTTTAATTTGAACTATATTCCCGAGTGCCTTTTGTGGACATTTAGGTCTGATTTTAAACATAATTTTACCTTACTCCACCTTGATAAATATTAATATATATAAATTTGTTGAACAATTCAGCAGGTTCATTTAGATTTAAATTTGGTTAACACGTTAAGCAATATCTATCGCTGTAAACGTTTTCAAAGTTTGACACTTTAATAAGTATTGATTTGTTGAAAAACGCGTGAGACTTTCAAGTATTTTTAAAGCAGAGGGGATTGTCTATACTCTAGTGGTTGACATGGACAAATTGGCCACAATTTCAAAACGTTTGGGACAGATTCATTGCCAAATCGAATTTACTCAATATCTATTTACAATCTATGGGTGGAAAGGGATTTGAATTGGTGGGGTGAATACATTTCATCAACTATATTTTAATTTGCTGTCCTGACTTAAATATTATCTTAGTCAATATTTAGGTTTTCTATCTAGGTATCTCTATTAAATTAAATATATTATCTTCAATATATTTTAACAATGAAATTGCTAGGATCAATCCTTCATTTAGCATTATTGCTTAGAGCAACCTAGTAGTGAATCTGTTCATTGAAGCCAAAAACAAATATCCAATTAGTTAAAATAAAGTGTATCTTTATTCAACTTTCACTATTATTTCCTTACCAAAGATCCACTATATACTCTATGGTCAAGTTATCGACGGCGTTAAATTTGTAAACGTTGACTGCGAGATCGGAATTATAATCTCAGCCAAGTTCACTAAGAAAGGTTTACCATTTTTGATAGATCACTTTGACTTAACTGTCTTTTAATACTCTAATAATGGTACACTGCCTACTAAATTACCATAATCTTTCAAAAGCCTTGGAATAGGTAATTATTAATCTTTGTGTGGAGAGTAAAAAAAATTAAACTAACTTAATAATTTTGCATTTTTATTTCTAGAATATTGTATCAATGGCTGGCATAAATTTTGCCTCACAACATTTCTATAGATTCACAATGTCGAAATAAGTTTAATAGTTTGAGAAGGAAAGTTGTTTTCGCCATATGTCTCATTCTTAAATATTTAACAAAGGATATAATGATAACCACTTAAAATATAACTGAAAAAGCTTTTAATAACACAAGCAAACATGTGAGTCACTCCCTTAATGCTGGAAAATAATAGTTAAACTACCACTTTAAATGCAAACGAAGCCAAAAACAAACCCTACTCAATTTCAAAATTAAATATTTTTGTCGTTCAACTTTTGTCTCATTAACTTAATATCTGGTATTAGTTTTATTTTAACTCTAAGAATATGTTGGTTGATTTGTGGTCTAAAAGTATAAGGTATACATTTTTCCTAGGTAAATTTTATTGTTAAATGAGGGCTTTAACTGATTTAACCCCATTAAATCCCAATATGAACATTATAGAGGATAAAATTAATCCATTCCGACTAAACTGAACGAAATTTCATCAAATTAAGTGCTCAAAGCCCCCGCGCATTTCAACCAAAATGTAGACAAGAGAGATGAGAGAAGTGAAAAAATGTCATCTTGTAAGTTGGCACCTCAGGGACGTTAGCACGTTTTAACTTAATTAATTGTTCACTACACCATCCTCCTCTTAACGCCAACACCACCCGCGCCTTTAAATGCGTCCAATCTATCAACCCTTTCATTTTAAAAGCTTTAAGAAGAAGACAGTGGTGGTGCTCATTTATGTAATTTAGTAGAATAATAAAAGCATCGCATGAAGATAACAAAGTATATGCACATAAAATATTACGCATGCGCGAATAAAAGATAAAAACCAGACTAAGCCTATGCCCACGCACGTGCTTACTCATCTGGACTATGTGGACGTTGATTAACAGAGACTAACTTTAACTAACTCTAAACTCATACACGTTAAAGCTAAAATACTTGTCGTGTCAAGTAATAAAATGTATCGTTTCTTAAGGTAGTGGAATGCAGAGGTGTAGGCTTATAATCACTATTCTGTAGTAACATTTGCTCACAATTTTACTCAAACTTCCGTACACACCTTATATGAATGGGTACCTTTCTACCAAAACAGGGAAAAAAACACATTGCTTATGGTTAAAACATATTTCAACATAATTAGCATCAAAAGTTGATGAAAATTAAATAGAAATAACCTGAAATGATAATATTTTAAAGCGTATTTTTGTAGAAACTTTAAATATTAGGTTATATTGCCCACACATTACGAATTTATTCTTATTGTTATTATAGGATTAAATTTACACACCATAACATCACACCAATAGAATATCTTAGTATGAGTAATAATAATATCCCGGATATTATATCATCTAGTTTCTAAATATGAGTGCAAATTTACGATTTAAATAGAGAAAAATACCTGGACCATAGGTTATATAATATAATGCAAGGATTTCCACCTTAAAAGTGTCCAAGAACCACAATTAAATCCACTAATCTAGTGTTTAACTAGTTTTTGTAATATTAAGTAAAAACAAAAACAGGAATTTTTCTGTGAATGAAATAAGAGGTGGTAGTTGTAGACCAGTTGTAAGGAATAAATTAACAGAAACATCAGTGGGATCTTTCATGCATTTTTCACGGGAAGTCAAAACTTTCTGTTTCTCATATATAAACATTAGTTTTACTAGAGTATATTACTTTAACAAGAAACTTTATGGGCAGCAAAAAAAGGAATTGATGGCCGCATGTGGCCCACTGGCCTGATCTAATGCGTCCCTCTCGTATTAGACTCGCTTGTCGATGACGGGAGAGCTGTGCTGGTCTCTAAGTCGGGTATACTTTATTCCTAGATGGTTTCCCAATTCTATTCCACACAAATGTGTGCACATTTTATTTAAACTTATACGCTACTCGTGCCTATAATATTAGCCCAGTTTTTGTAGGCATACAAGCCAAATTGGTATTAAGACACTGTGGCGGGGAGGAGGTGGGGGATGGAAAAATATGTTATCATATTGAAAAAGCTTATACACACGCATATATATTATATTATATATATATATATATATATATATTTATAATGTATATGGTTATATCTAGGCTATGTGTGTAATATATTTTAAATAAAATTATAACATAATAAGGAAAAATGACATGGCAGAAAGATTTGCAAAAAAGTAACCTAAACAATTTCGACCATCAACATCGATTGAATATCACTATCCCTTATCATTATAGAAATAAGTCTTATTTATTTATAAACAATACTGATTATCTAAAATGTTATCAAAATCCTTCAATATAACCTACATATGGCTTTCTTTGTAATGTATCCTTAAATCATTATTTAAACGGAGTAAAAGTGTAAATTCTTTTCCTGCCATTGTGGAAATATGCGCTTACAATTTTCAAATAACAGGCTTTATATTAAAATCATATTGTTCATGTTACGTATCATATAGTTCAACAAGGGCCATATGCAGGATTTTTATAAGGGGGGTGTCAATAGTATTTTTTTTTATGATTAGGTATAATTAACTGGTTAACAATACAATACAATAACCTAATATGAGTTAAATTATGTTGACATTAAATATTATTGATATTTTTCTTTATATTATAAAAAATAATTTAAATATTTGTATTTAATTGGGATGATAATAAATATAAGCGGAAAAAAATTGCACTCAGACATTCATAACGCAACGATACCAACAACTTGTCACAGTTGGTCCAAGATATCACATTAAACTTCAGGGAAGAAATTATTAAGTAGGAGTCTTACAAATACCGCTTTTCGCTGGAATCTACTACTGGACTAGTTTTTGTTCTCGTCTCATTATATAGATATGGTCTTATCTAGTGTAGATTTATTTCTCACTGGGAGGGGCCTGAACTCCTAAACCTGTACCCCCAGTGAGTGTTGACCTGAGTTAAACTTATCTTTATACATAGTTTAGTATCATATTTAATAGGGAGAGTTGTCAATTCTCATAATCTTTTTCAAATTAAATTTCAATTACATCAAATCAAAAAATGTGGCTCATCTGCTGAGGGTAACAATTAGTTAATTTAATTAATCTACGACAATACCTCAGTTTCTAATCTTCCCATTTAGTATTATTAGGCCTACACTTTTGGGCTGTAAGCATATCCTATTATTTCCACTTATCTGGTAGGGGTAAGAATGGTATAGTTTCAGAATTGTTGTATTTGCATGTGTGGGGAGCGAAATTGGGAAGACATGCAAGAAAAACTCCTTCCTCAAGTAAGTCTGAACGTGATTCAAACCTAAACTTCCCAGATATCGGTAAACCAGACAAAATGAACTTATATATTGAGGGCTGATTATCACCGGTGATACTTTGGTGAAAATAAAACAAAATATTTAATCTTTATTAAGATGCAGTTTATGTAACAAATTGTATTAAAATAATAAAGCCATATTGTATGTTTGAGTGGTTAGAACGGGGAACCATAATCTAGAGTATATATTTTATAATAATAGAATATTTGTTCAGGAAATTGCTGTAAAAGTATTTGATATACAAGTGAGTTGTGTAGCGACTATTGAATGGCGGAAATAAATAAACTAAAAAACACTAGAATAAATGAAATATATATAATATATATAATAAATATAATATATATGTAATATATATAATATATATGTAATATATATTATATATATATAATATATAATATATAACATATATATAATATATTATATATATATATATAATATCTTAATATATATATATATATAATATATAATATATTATATATATATATATAATATCTTAATATATATATATAATATCTTAATATATATAATTATTCTGTACGTGTGTATGTCACTGAACTCCTCCTAAACGGCTGGACCGATTTTGATGTAATTTTTGTGTGTGTTTGAGTGGGTCCATGGATGGTTTTGATTCACAATTGAACCCGGTAGGTGGCGCTGCAACCTG
Source organism: Timema cristinae (assembly GCA_039000515.1). Taxonomy (NCBI): domain Eukaryota; kingdom Metazoa; phylum Arthropoda; class Insecta; order Phasmatodea; family Timematidae; genus Timema; species Timema cristinae. Next base: position 54,326,824 of record JBCFYV010011172.1, on the reverse strand, counting down.
GTTCTAGGATTTATTTTTATTTTTTAGGGAATTTATTTGAGGGGAATTTCTTAAAAAATTTTTGCACATCAGAACATGTAACCTCACAGTTCCACTCCCCCACCGACCCCCCAATCCCAATATTTATAATAATGAATATAATATGAATAATTGACCGTTAAAACCTTCTGAATAGTGAATAATTGAACTTCTTAGAATAATTCATAGTTATATTTGTGTACCATAGGTGGCATTGCTTTCGAATTCTGTGGTATTTGACGTACGCATAATTGTACTTCTGAGAATAATTCATAGTTATGTTTGTGTACCATAGGTGGCATTGCTTTCGAATTCTGTGGTATTTGACGTACGCATAATTGAACTTCTGAGAATAATTCATAGTTATTTTTGTGTACCATAGGTGGCGTTGATTTCGAATTCTGTGGTATTTGACGTTCGCATCAATACATGCGCAAGTCTCTTGCGTCCTGGCTTGGCGTTGTTTTGACATTTCAATTTCTGTAGGATGAGTTTCGATATTCCATGTATCACAATCGCGGAAATATTGAGTGTATTTTTCATCAAGTGTACTCAAATATATACATTGGGAAAATATGTAAGGTGCTGTGTTGAAGTGAATATCTTACATGATCTTCCATAAATTTAAATTATATACATGCGTATTCGATGACAATCAATCTAACCTTTTATATTAAGTGCTTATTTGTGTCGATGATTTTATAAAATTTACGGAGTGTTAAAAATATCATCGAAAAAACAACAACATATAATCCATAAAATTCAAATATAAGTTGCTTATATTTTGGTGTTGTGTGTTTATTAAAGAACAATGCCACGTCTTCGTGGACGAGGAGGAAATATTGGTCGACGTACACAGAATTCACAAATAGTCCACATATGTCGGTTAAATCGAACGGCAGAAGATCAATTGACGGACAATGCAAATTTAAGAGTCCAGGTTGCAAACACACGTGCAATTGAAAGTCAACAGCAACGTAACGAACGACTTCAAGCTAATGCATGAGACAAAGACAGGCGCGTCAACGAGCCACTGACGCACAAAGAGCACATGAACAACAGCGCCTGCAAGTACATCGCGCATTAACACGCGCATCACTTCTCCGTCTTGCGTTCGAATATGAGTCGGACATCGACTATTCGTCGCATTCACAAATTGTCATCGGTGCTATGGACAAAGAATGACAATCTGCCATGCATTCAAATACAAAGGTGAATCGGCCGGTTTCTGTTGCGCGTCTGGAAAGGTTGAACTTCCACCATTGAATTCGACGCCAGAACCATTGAAAACACAATTGGCTGGAGCCACACCTCAATCAAAATTGTTTTTGCGTAAAATTCACCAATTCAATTCTTGCTTCCAAATGACATCATTTGGAGCAACAAAAATCGTTCAGAATGAGGATGGTCGCAATTTTGAATCATCGTTTAAGATTCAGGGCCAAGTATATCATCAAATAGGTTATTTAATCTCAATGCCTGATGCCGATCAAAATTCTTGCAAATCTACTTCATGGGCGATGAGGAGCAACAAATAAACGCACGCTGCCAGTACAACCACATTAAGCATATGTAGGAGCGATAAATTGTGGCGACTTTGGAACAGTTTTTTCGAAATCACAACCAGTTGGTCCAGTTGTTTTAAAGCGTTTCAAACAGACTGCAAAACTACAACTACATGATCGTCATCAAAGCAGACAACGTACCATTTGGAGAGCATGCGGGCGATACAATTATTCACCAACCGTTAATGAAATTGCAGTTGTTATGGTTGGCGACGCATATGAACGTCGAGATATACGGATCCAACACAGAGATAACACGGTTCAAACAATTCAAGTCAGTCATCGTTCTTACGACACTTTGCAATATCCGTTGATATTTTGGGAAGGAGAAGATGGATATCATTTTAACATCATACAAATAAATCCATTGACAGGTACAATCTACATATTATTTCCTTTTCTTTTTTGTAAGATTAATTTCTTTTGGTCTTATTTATATTTTTACTTTTCAGGTACAGAAACCAACAAGAAAGTGAGCGCGATGAACTTCTACGCATATCGGTTGATGATTCGTGCCAATGAAGACAACAACATTCTCTGATGCCGCCAGCTGTTTCATCAATACATCGTTGATATGTATGCGAAAATTGAAAGCGAACGATTACGGTACATCAAGTATAATCAAGCAAAGCTGCATTCTGAGGAGTACATTCATTTGCGTGATGCTATTGTCGGTAACGTCGGTAACGTTGATGGAACCACTAATAGCAATGACATCGGTACCGCATATATTCTTCCATATCATATATTGGTAGTCCGCGTCATATGTAAGAATACATTCAAGACGCCATGAATTTCATGCGCGCGTATGGCCGACTAGATTTGTTCATTACATTTACGTGCAATCCTAACTGGAATGAAATTAAAATTTTGTTATTGCCAGGTCAAACAGAAATGCATCGCCATTATATCACTGCACGTGTCTTCTAACAAAAATTAATATCGTTGATTAACTAGATTATACATTACCTGTTCATTTATACACCTCAGGGATTAGACGAAAAACATTGTTCATCAACTCTCATTAAGATAAAAACAAAAAACTTTATTGATTTTGTCGGACCGTTTTTTATATCACTACAACCTTAGGTATAAGAGGGGGTGAGTTTTCTATGCAGCTGACTGTACGTATCATCGAAATAGTATGTACTTCGTACAACAAGTACATACTATTTAGATGTTACGTATATAGGTAAGTTGTTCTGCTTAAGCCCGTAAAGGTTCTAGGCCCAAAACAGTATATGTTTTGCACTATGAAAATAGAAACAATTAAAAAGTAATTTGACATTCGTCATATTTGAAGGTACGTCAATAAAATAAAATTAGCTATACCCGGCATACAAATTTGTAAGCAAGCTTTGCAATTTTTTTCGATACAGCTGATATTTGTGGAGTTGTAGGCGAGATTCCAAAAATGGTTGGGAATACTATTCCATATATTATTATTTTTAATAATGGATACCATATATCTATAAGTGTCTAGCAGTTCCTATTCTAAGTAAAATGTATTATTTTCAGAAACAGACAGATGGAATGGGAAAGCATTGCCCTTACTGTGAAACAAAGTATTTGTAATGTACTATTGTCTCAATATAGTTGATTTTGAGGAAAGAAAAGATGTTTTATTTTGTATGTTGTCTTGACAAACCCTGAATTTTTAATATTTGTGTAACTCACTAATTGTAGTTCATTGTGAATTTGAAATTGTGATGATAACATAGTGTTTGTTTTATTATCGAAATCAATTATGCCACCCAAACAAAAAGCCAACGTTCAGGCAGGACAACGTCTGTCGGGTACACTAGTATATATATATATTATTATATATATATAATATATATGTAAATTATTTTAATATAAAAAATGTTCAAAATATATATTTTATAATATGGACACAAAGGAAAAAAATAGTCAGTTTCATCTTATTTGGTTTTCGGGTAATGAATAGTTCAGGGTCAGAATACTAGCTTGTTATTTTAAGATTTTTAAGGTATTTAAGGTGTTTAAATATAATATTTTCAACCCTCCTTCACCCAAATGTTTGTATAATTCAGTTAACTTATATCTTCCCTTCATCCTACCCTATCAGCATTTAACTACAGGTATACTGGCCATGTTGTAAATATTGACTCATGAAAAGCTTTTTACTTTAGTCAACTCTATTTTTAAGGGTGTACGAGAAGGTTTATCATATATACTAATATTTTAATTTGGTGTTTGGTAAAAACTTTTAACATTCTTTATAAACAGTTTCTTTGTAATAAAATAAACATTAAGGGGCTCATATAATTTTGTCATAATTGTTTAAACTATACGAACATATTTATATGAGTTCTTTAAATTAAGTATTAAAAAACTCAATAAAGTATAATAAATGCAATAAAATACATTTGGTTACACAATTACTGAGATGCTACTAAGCAATCCAATTACACTTATTTTTCAAAACAAAAGTTTGTTAATCCAAAAATGATAAATGTTTTCCCAAAAAAGTTAAAGATTTTTATATTATTTAAATCTATTACTGAGAAAAAAAGGAACGCTCAAGTTTGACTCAGCTAAATTTTTTTTAAAGAAATATCATCCATTTATAAATATAAATTAAACTCACTCAAAAACATGTTTTATTCATTTGTTACAGTAACGAAGGTAATTTATTATCTTTGAGGTCTTATAAAAATATATTTTGGGTTAAATTAGATAACGTGTCACTTTTGTAGAGAAGTTAATTTAATATTACCCATATGTATATATATCTTAACAGTTATTTTATTTTGTCATAGTATAGTGGAATTTTAAATAAGTAAAAATGTGTTTTTAAATTGTTCAATATCCATTAAAATATTCAAAAAATTGTTGAGATACCTATGCGTAACAAAAATAGTGTACAGAAACAAGTGGCTTTTTTAAAAATTGTAAAAATACATAATTTAATACCCTTTATGTATTGACAGTATTGTAATAAACCGTGTAAACTGAGAATAAATCGTATCCTGCAGGATTCATTTGGCTTAACGACAGAGCTATCCATGAACTGGCACGCAATCACCACACACTCCTCATTTAATTACTTGCAAGACTTTACATTCAAAGGTAGTGCTAATAAATACTTCAGGAGCACTGTAATGGGATCTTCAGTAACTTCATCACTTTACTGTGTAGCCCGCGGGTGGTCAAATACAGCGAGCTTCAAAAGAGTCCTTTAATCAACTATAGTGAAAATTACAAGAAAGCAGCTCTTGTCACGTGTTCTATAGTCCGTTCAAGTTAACGTTGCTATATTTCAAATGATAGAAAGAATACTATAAATAGATTAGCTTAAAACTCCCTTGAATATTTGTTTCGTCACTTTGATAAGGGATGTAAATAAATCAACTCATCAAACTAAGCAAATATAGTATGAAAGAGAAACCAAAATGGCACACTTTTAATAAATTTGAAACAGTCAGAAAAAAACAACAACAATATATCGTTACTCCATATCATACAACAGAAAAGTTCTCAAAGGAAGAACCTTCTTGTCTGAAAGCTAAATAAATATAATATATTTTATCATATTTTCATATGTTAGGTCAACGGTTATTTAGATTTCACCTTTATAGATATATTAATACCTTTAATAAAAAACCTATGAAATTGTAATATTTTGTATTTGATTATTATTTATTAAAATCAGTAGGTGTTCTGTCTTAAGACAGGTCCACTTCTTTTGGCAGTGAAATTAGACCACCAATGCGCCCTGTCTTCTGCAGCCTCTTTCCACTTCTATAATCTTCTTCTTTCCTTCAATTCATCTAATATTTAAATCCTCCTTCTTCCTAAGATCCTATTTCCCTCGACCTTTTCTTCTATGACAATTTCTTCTGAGTATGTATCTGATCCAGTTTGCTTTATACCGAAGAACCACATCCAAAATGGATCTCTTTTCACCCACTCTTCTTAGGGCCTATTCATATTGTCACCCTGTCTGTCCTATTCTCAAGTATTCTCCAGCACCATATTTCAAAGCTCTCCAAATAGTTCTTTTTAAATGTTCCTAAGAGTTCAAGTTTGACTGACAAAAATTATATTTGTATATTATAAGAGGCTTTTTACACGAAAATTCGAACGTACCATTTTTTCTCTCTCTTGGTATTAGTAGGCAATGTATATCTCGGGTATGTTCTCCTTGTATAGCTTAATTTGTATATCAGAAGTTGGCTAAACCTACAAGGCTTGTTAAGATAATATATACAATTAATATGAGCTTTTATCATTAATAATACTTAATTTAAAAAAAATTAGTCGATACAACTTATGTAAACGTGCTATTTTGTTTTAAATATATAATTTAATAGTTTAGTATTAATGTTAAGGTAATAAATGTACCAAGCAATCGTACATATTAGATCATATAGTGTGTTATAGCGTGGAAGAAAATGTTCATAATTAGTTTTTAATAAAATGTAATTAATAATAGTTTTTATTGTAAGCTAGAATATACACTTTATAATATAAAATGAAAGCAAAGTGGTCCATTTTTTTTTAAATGATAACATTTTTAATTACAAATTTTATGTAAATTACCCCCAAATGATTTATCTCTGTGCAAATACAAAATAAACTATTACTTATCATGAAAACCAATTCCAAAGAACCCATTTTGATCTGAATTTTAAGATCTGTTTTTGAAATATTCTCTATTTTATTAGACCTAAAATAAGTAGAATCCCATTAAATAAATCTAATTTTTAAAAATAAACATATCCTATATTTATTTATCATGTTAAATAATACACAGATATTGATTTTTAGCAAAATCTTAAAGCTATTTAAAAAAAATTCACTTAAATATCGGTAAATGATTATTTAGGGGGAAAAAAATATTAAATAATTTATATGGTTAAGAACCTACCATATAAACATTTAGAACCAACTTAAGCTGCTATAATACATTTAAAATTTTTAAACTAATTAAATTAATTTTTCTCAAACACCAAATAAACATTAATTTGGTGATAGAACGTTCTCCATACATACATTTAATATAAAATATTTACATCAATTTTTGAAACAATTCAACTTATTTTTAAACCTCTCACTACCAAACTACTCTTCATCGAATTTGTACCCAAAAATGTTGTATACAGTGGTATTTTGGAGGACAAACATTCCAGATATTCATTTTAAATAAAATTGTTAGTGCCATTTATGAAAATATTATAATTAAAATTCTATAATCTTGAATTAAGGAATAGAAGCAATGGTTTGAAAAATGCCATAAAGTATAGTAGCAACGTAAAATATAAATATTGAGCTTAAACCAAATTCATCTTGTAGTTTTAGATCTGGAGCCAGAGTGAAACCAACATGGGGACATTCAGAATTGTGAAATCCACATTTTGGATTTGGGAACACATAAAACATATACATACAATATATTCTCGAGATCAAAATTTCTAACGATTACAATACTTTCTCTTTAGATCAAAAAGTAAAAATTTATTTATTCTAAATTGTAACATTTTCAGCAAACTAAAGAAAATAAGGTATTACTATTATAATGATGACAGAATAAAACGGATAGTAAGAATCTGTGGTAGATTTATCAAGAGTCCAAATAATTTGGAAATTGCAATAAAAACTGTTGGTTTTTAGAAAAGGTTAGTGTTTTGTTTCAGTGAGAATGTATTTCTCATAAATACAAAAAAGTAAAGCAGAAAGTAATTAAATCTACATTACTCCTTTTATAATGCCTCAGATATAAAAAGTACGGTTTTAAATTAAAATATTATTGATGTGGTAAAAAAAAAAGTGCTATGTATTCTAATGTTGTCTAGACCTTTATACAGTTTTAAAGTGACTGAAAATGTATGATTTAATAATTAATTTAATAATCATTTTCCACATCTTAAATTGATCTTTTATAATAAACAGTTAAAATTACATAAATTTAAAAATATCATAACTAAACCTATATATTAATATTACTAGACGGCTTATCAACTTGCTATCTGCAACTTACTTTCATTAATGACGTTATGTCTGAAAAAAGCTATTTGTCATTTTCAATGTAAGGAGAGGGGCTACTCATGCATGGTCTATTTTATAACTTAAACCTAGTATTCAATTTAAAATAGCTTATTTGGCACAAAAATATTGATGATTAACAGCACCATAATAATAATAATACCTAATACTTAGAAAAAGGCTATAATTATTCAGTAAATTTAAATACCTTAAATATAAGCAATGAGTAAAACCAATCATTAATATATTAATAATAATATTTTTATAATTTTAAAATGGGAGATAAAACTTTACATTTTGTCAAACTTAACAAACCCTTAATCTACTTATACAAATAACACAAGCCTGTTTAATATTTGATGTGGGTTTACTTTATACCAACCCTTGCATGTTTAGAAGTAATGTACCTAAAAACAAATAGCCAAAATGTAATTTCTAAAGGCTGTCTTATCACATTTGCAATCAGGCTCATTTACTCAACATCTTAAGTTAAATATAGTTGTGTGGCTCGGTTATTGTCTGTTCTGTTGTATGTAGAGTTCATTCCTCTCAGTGATTCAATTGGTTTTATAGGTCAATATTCCCCTCGAGTCATGCAGGAATTAGCAGAAAGCTGTCTGATGATATCGACTTTACTGGTTCAAGCTGTCCTTGATTGAGAGGGAAATTACTTAGAGCGTTTGATTTGTTATGGTATAGCCCTGGTAAATATTCTAATTCTTGCATGGCTTACACTGGTATTGTTACTCTGTTGCTCTTCAAAAAACAAGAGTTCATAAATGTTTGTCCCCACTAGTCAAACAGAATTATAGTTTTGTGTCCCATTAAAAAAAACTCCTTAACCTCTTTAATGCCCAGACGATTTATAACCACTTTTTGTCTGCTACAGTGTAACGACGTTAGAGATTCAACTTTCTACTGTTCATAATAATGTAATGGTGTTGTCTATTTAAGTCTAGTTGGCTGATGGTTGCTCCCATGGTGTAAGCACTAGCATCAGTGGTGACGTAGACTCTTTTGGCCAAGACGGGCTGTCTTAAAGTCCTTGATTCTAGAAATAATATCTTCATTTCCTGGAACATGATTTCCTCTACTTCCGTCTATTTCCAAAGTGTCCTCTAATTCTATGAGGGAAACTCCCACTATCTCTAGCTGACTGGTATGACATCTATAAAACCCAACCTATTCTATGAATGCCTTGACTTCTGTATTGGAGGTGGTTGACTTAGATGGCCTGGTTATATTGAGTTTCTATTTGTCCATTTGTATACCATAACTTTTTAGCATGTACCCTAAGAAAGGGAAGAATTTGGTAATTGCAGAACAAGGACTTTTTTAACCATAGACTCATTACACACTTGAGTAGTCATTTGATCTTACTGTTCAGATGATCTAGGTGATCGTCAAAGGTAGAGGACATGGTTATAGTGTCATCAATATAGGACCTGGAATACCCACGACATTCGTTACCTAAGACTATGCCCATACATAAATGACGAATTCTGCCTGCGCGTTACTATAATAAAAGAAAAATCATGAAATTGATATTTTTGAGACGTATAGAAGATTGCGGTGTACTGCCTAACTTTGGGTTTCCGACTTAGTTTGTAGTACCCTTATTTTAAGTGGACGGAATTCATGAAGCCGACATATTTAAAGTTCTGTAGCATGTCTGTGATATTAGTGGAGGACAGTCCTTGCATATATATGGGTTTAGCGAGTGATAGTCCAAACATATCCGTACATACGTTTTTTTATTAATCATGCAGAATAATTGTTTCTACTTATGGGCTGGAACAGTGACTAATAACTCCATATTTCCACCCAGTTTTAATTTGTCAGTCTAACTCAGACGCATATATTTTGGGTAGTCAGTAACTTTTAAAAAGGTATCAATTATCTCTTGTGAGGAATATGATTGTTTGCTTGATAATGATTATAATTGATCTTTTGTTTATCAGATAATAGATACTTTCTTACACTTTCAATACACGTAATAAACTTTTTTTTCTGTTCAGATGCTGAATATCCTAATTCCATTCAAAACTGGTGAATTCATTGCTAGTGTAATATATTCTCTCAAAATGTCCGTAGTTGTATCTTGGGGTTGAAATATTCTGTTATCGTTTAAATTATTTTATTTATAGGTCCAACACGCTAATATCTTATTTACAGATATTTTAATATGTATGAAAGAATTAATAAACTATTTTTCTATTTATTAAAAATATCACATATACAAATTAATACTTTCACTTATTGATGTCAAAAAGTAAATACAGAGGTTTCTTTGAATATCGATTTCAAAAAGCTTTCTTTTATGGCACCGTTTCTTACTACCCCTTCGGGTAATACGCTTATGTATTCATTACGTTAATGATTTTTAGGGATTAGGAAGGTTATATTTATATTAAGTGTACCAAGGAGAGTGGGAACACATTTTTTGAAAATTATCTTTAGTACACCCGACCAAGATTCGATCCTCGACCTTCCCGTCCTCGGCAGTTACTGCAAGAGTAGCACGTTAGACCATGCAACCATAAGAATGGGTATATACCTATTACTAAATATATAAATAACTTAATGCTTTGCCTCGAATCAACCAACGACTAGACTAGCCTTAAAGTTTGTCATCATTTGCAGACTCAAAAAATAAATCTATACCTTATTTTGTCCTTAAATATTACAGAAACATTAACTATTATAAAATACCACCATAATAATTTGTGTACATTCTGATACAATTTTACTTTATTATTAGTATTTTTTTATAAAGTGAAAGTTGTAAACCTCATGTCTTTACTCATAAATATATTAAACTGTTTTGGGTAATTTTTTTTAATTATTGAAAAATGTTATTTCGATCTAAATCCGAATGTATTTTAGTTATATTACGCTTAGTGTAAATAATGCCAGAAAAACAATTTCCATTTATTTATTTCCAGTAATTGGCAGTAAGGTTGGATTTCACATAACGTACAGTACATGCATACAGAACTGCTGTTCCCTTTAGGCACTATAACTCATTTGTCACAAATGAGTAGAGTGGTGAGTAATCAGCTTGACAATAGTTAACTTTTAACTGATAGTAAAACATTCATGGAAATTATATTTAGAATAAAGAATATACTATATAATTAACCAAGAAGTATTATTTTATCAAGGATGCTATTATTTAAATATATAAGAAATATTTATAGCGTTGGAAAGTAATTGGATTCAACTTAAATGCATGCTTTGGTTGGAGTCAAATCCTATTAACTCAATGCTATTAAATCAATCCAAACAAAAAAAATAAACATATAGCAATCAATATTTTAGATTTCTCTTTCTCAAATCTTATTTCACTGACAGAAAGCTCATTCACTGAGCCTAAGTTCCAAATTACTTCTGAGTCAGACAAAATGTCATTTCAATCTCTTCCTTCCCATAACATTTTGGGGTACTTTCCAACTAATCACCCTCTTCCGTGTTGTAAAAGTAGAAGATTAAGTGGAGAGTTAGCTAGGAAAATTGATTTGAAACTTCCAGTTTCTAATGGGAGAAGCTTGAGAGCGAAGGAATTTTATGACGACTAATGTTGAGGTTAAAAGGAAAATTTATGCGATACAAAGAGAGAGGTGCTAAATAAATATTATGATAACAAATTTGACTTGTTTATGTTTTGCTGCATTATGATTTTGTCTTTACTATACCAAATTAATGTATAAAAGATTTTATATGAGAAAATATTAAAAATTATATTTGTAGAACTAACCTCCACGTTTTATAGTGCCTATGTGAGATTAATGCATGCTCACGCCAATACTATAGGGGAAGGAAAGGCTTGATTAAGAGTAAGTGCAGCTTGCATTTACGTTTATAAGATATAGAAGATATTTAAAAAAAATACCCTATTCAATTCAAATTGGAACTTAAGTCCCTAGCACCCAATCAAATGAAAGCTTAGTAAGATTAGTGTATTTTTACACGTGCCTTTCGGTACGAGAAAAGTTAGCCTTATTTAGATAAGAAGAACACTAAATAGTACCGACAGAATCCTCTTTTTATATTTAATGCTTTACTTATCGTTATTTGCCTGCGAAGGACAGGTAGAGAACCAATTTTAATAAAGTAAACAAGATGAAAAAGATTTGAAAAGCTAAAGGAAGACTATAATTCGCCTCCAGCCAGTATCTTATTCAGAGTCGTGGTTCAAATTTACCTTTATTGCTAATCTAAGTTGCTTTAAGCAGATCCATTTGCTAAATACGGCATTTCTAAAAATTAGTTTGAATAAACATTTATTCATTAAATTTATAAAATATTAATGATAAAATATTTTTAGCAAACAACACATAGCTAAACTATAGTTACTTAACTGTAAACATTAAAATTATTTATATAAATACATGTTTAGTTTTTCTAGAAGAAGAGGAGATTTATTGCTGAGCAATACACTGTGTTTAACCTTTAAAACGGTTGTACTAATTATATTGAGTGTTTACAATGAACTATAAACTATGATATTTGTATATAAATATATATACATCTATATACAATAAAATATTAACAATGATATATATATATATATATACATACACATTTGCATGTATGTACCTAAATACATTAGGATTGAAAATGGAAAGCAGTTTAGTAAAAAAGCTAGTTTTCAAACGACAAGTTATTTTTACTTTATCACTATTTTATAGCTAGAGAAAGAATTGTGATAGTCAAAATGTCGAACTCGAGATTTTGATTATTCACGACGTTTCATGACCCCCCCCCCCCACCCCCGAATCCGAAAGAGTTGTCTTTGAATGTCTGTCTGTTTATCTGTATGCACCTAAGACTAGAGCCTTAATTATTTAAACCAATTGGGCTAGAACTTGGTATCTAAGGTTTTCATAGAGTTTCTCCGAATGGTTTTTGGAATTGGATATCTAAACCTACAATTAAGGGTAGTTTACTGAAGGGCATAAGGAGAAAATGTCGATTTTCTTAAAATCGGGTCAAACGATTTTGATTAAATTACATTTTAAATATTTATAAATATCCCAAACACTTGGCTACTCTCAATATTTTGTCAAAATGAATTTAAGGGCTCCGTTATAAAACGTAAATTCTCATTTTTCTATCATATCTCCTAAATATTGAAATAGGAAATTACTTATAATTTCAAATATGTAGATATATTTCACATATTTTATTCGAAACATATTTGTATAAAACCAATAACTTTAATGATATACGCAAATACATAAATTTTAACTTTTCGAGCACTAAAGGTTATTGTGACCGTAAAAATAAATTTTACGGAACTCCGCACGGACTTTCTCGCTCTATTGCCTAAAAATTGAGATATTTACACATAACTTGTAATATATGTGAAACAAATTAACACACTAGCAAACCCAGGAATAAATTGCACTATACTTACATTAAACAGAGTCCCGGTTTTAAATTTTATAATTTAATTTTTAAATAATTACGTCTTCGTTTATACTTTGGACCAATAAAGAAGATAGCTATTGGGTCCACAATGGTCAACACTTTGTGTTAAAATTTCGACTCCCGATTACAATTTTAATATTTTATTAGATGTTGTACAACTTCAGGTCATCACATTGTTATTAAATTCCTCATTTATAAATTTCGACCAGTAAAAAAAGTATCTATTGACTCGAGTCTAAGATGAAGAAGATAGATCATTGTACAAATATATATACTATGTGGTTAAATGAAATATAACAAAAACTTATCTAGATACTTAGTTGTATTTGATTATCTATGACAATAGATAATTATTGTATTAAAACTTAAGTAATATCCCTCAACATCTAAAGCTCACAAAGTTGTATTAATATATTGCCAATATCTCAGAAACTATTGATTTATAAAAATATATTTCAAGTAAAAAATTTAATTATTAATAGTACTACAATTTTGCATTGATAAGTTATTTAGTATCTCAAATAGTTTTGTAGATACGGAAATTTCCGCTCATGTAAGTAAAGTACCCTACAAGTCAATTACATCGGAAAATTAAAATAGCCATTCTATATATAATCATTATCAACTCTTAGATACGAATTTTAATCAAAATCGTTAGAGTCGATTTTGAGAAAATAGATTTTTCTTATTTCGATTTTTACTAAACCACTCTTAATTTTTATGGTTAAAGAGGCACATAGAAAGACGTCAATGCAAAATACACTTTTTAGGGTTTGGGGGTTAATAAGACGTCGAAATCCATCAACATTTCGGGTTAAATATTATTTTTACGGTCAAAATACTTTACCTTTAGTATTCGAAAAGTTTATATATGTTTATATATGTTCATGTTTGATTAAATATCATTTCAAAACATTAATACATTTTCAAAAAAAAATTGATACTATCAATATTTCGGTAAAATTACTAAGTATTTCGGACTGATGCGTAATTTCTCATTTTTTTATCATATTTACGAAACTATTTAATATATATAAAATTACTTATCGTAGCAAATATGTAGGGCAGTTATTTGAAACATATTTTTATAAAACCAACAACTTTCAAGCTATACGCATATATTATATATATATATATATATATATATATATATTGCGTATAGCTTGAAGGTGGTTGGTTTTATAAAAATATGTTTCAAATAAGAGATTTTATTATAAACAAAATCGTTAATGCTGATTTTGAGTAAATCGATTTTTTTATCGTTTTCCAATCAGTAAGCTATCCTTAGTTTTATGGTTGGATATCCAATTCCAAACGATTTTGATTAAAATTCGTATCTAGACGTTGATTAGGATTATAAATAAATTGGCTATTTCTATTTTACCATGAAAATTACTCTTAGGTTACTTTACAGATGCTGATATTTCCGTATCTCTGCAACTATTTAAGATACTAAATAACTTATCATTGCTAAAATGTAATACTATTAAAAAAACTTTAAATGAAATATATTTATACATAACCAGCGGTTTCTGAGATATTAGCAAATATATTAATATAATTTTGTGGGCTTTAGTTGGAAAGAGATAGTACTTAAATTTTAACGGAATCAATCTCCAATGCCATAAAGTAATTAAATATCAGTATTTCTCTCAAAGAGTTTGTTATTTTTCCTTAAAACTCCTAGAAGAAATGTTTGTACAACATTGATCTATCTTCTCATTTTAGACTCAATAGTCAATATTTACATTTTTGATTGGTAAAATTTTATAAATAAAGAATGTATTTGCAATGCAATGACCTGGAGATGTGTAACACCTGATAAAATGATGAAAATTTTAACCTGTGGTCGAAATTTTTAATACGAAGTGTTGACCCTTTTGGACCAAATTTTGGTCATTTTGGTCCAAATACAATTGAGGACATTAATTCTTTAAAAATAAAATTTTAAATTTTAAATCCGGGACTAAAAAATCTTTTACGTAAGTATATTGTAATGTATGCTTGGGTTTGGTAGTGTATATTATTTCGTTTTACATATATTACGAGTTTTGAGTAAATACTTCCATTTTAAAACAACAGAAAGAGAAAGTCCGTTTGGAGTTCCATACCATTTATTTTCTTAAGCTTTCACTATTCCCAAATTATTTCACTATTGTCAGAAGTAAGATAAATATAGTCATACCTTTTAAATATGTTGAGTAAACTAAAAATTGTATTTGTTATGGGCTTTAAAAATTCTTCTTGAAAATATCCGATTACTCTTTTCACCATATCTTATTATCAATAAGAGCTATACCTTTTTAAATTATGTTAGTAACCCGAGGTTTGGTCTAAAGCAGGAGCCCTCAATATATTTAATATAGTAGACAGTATGGGGTAAAAAGAAAAATAATCGTTGAGTCGGTTTGGAAAAAATATAAAACACATAATCTCAACTTGTAATTTTCATATCGTAATTAGCTATGAATATAGTTTTATGAACACAAATTTTGTTTGATGACTCTTTTGCAGGTCAAATAAAGTCATTCGGCAAGCTATATCCAGCCCGCAAGGCCATTTGTGGCCAACCGTTGGTCTAAAGTATTAATCTTGCATCATACTAACTAGACTGCTAATTCAAGCGAGATCGGGGTTGAATCCCAGTAGGATGTTCAGAGAGTGGTTTATCCTATATGGTTTTTCCACTATCTATCTCCATGTGAATGATGATACACTTCCAAAAATGAAGCCTTTATCGCCTCAAAGTCATTAGTGTAAATAGTGAATTTATTCGTATGAACCAAATAGGTAGTAGAAAGTGGTGATAAATAATTTTTAAAAACGTTGAAAATTTATTCAGAATGACGGAAATAGGATTTTCAGGGAATGTGCAAACAATTGTTTGGTAAAAATAATGTGAAAACATCTGAGAATTAATTCTCTCAGTACCTTGGTCAAGGCTCTAGTCCCAACTTTCAAGTCACATAGAAAACCACCAATGCGGGTGGCAGGTTATATAAATATTCTTGTTTAACGCCTCTTCATTATATTTCCGATGCTTTGTACAACCCTGAAACGCAAACAGGGGGATACCAGAAATAATTTAAATACCCCTTTATTTTAAACTTCTATTTAATCTTTTCATTAACTTTAAGTACCTTGATTAAAGGTTCAGTTTCCTTTCTTTAAGTTTGAGAGGGTTGATAAGGTGGGGGCTTAGGAAAGAGTCAAAGCCTCTCATTCAATTCACTTGCCTGAGTGGTAGTAAAAGAAAGAAATCAAATTGAAATTCTTGGAAAAAGGGCAGAGGAATTCTTAAGAAAATCCTCATTTCTATTTCAATACATTATTTCAAATGGAGTTGCATTGTGCGAATAAAAATGTATTAATTGGTATTCAAATGTATAGTATGTGTTGATAACAAAACCACAAATCAACAAACTGAACGTCTACTATTTTGTTTTTATTAATATGATATTAAAAATAAATTAAATTCGTTGCTTTACACGGCGTGAATATCTTTTTTTTTCTTTACAATACTGACTTTTTTTGTAAACTTATCATTGGAGGAAAAGAGTAATTTGTTGTATTTTGAACTTCTGCTTTCAAATAAGATATCTAATTTCATTTCAGAAACACATTTACTTATCCAGCAAGTTGAATTTGGAACTGAGGAAGACACTGAAGAAATACTACATTTAGAGCATTTAGAGCATTTAGAGCATTTAGAGCTGTACTGATCTGAAACCTAGAATCTTAGGAAAATGTAAAAGAAATACTTGGAGAGCCTTGAAATGTGAAGCTGGAAAAGATCAGGTGGGCAGACAGGGTGACAAATTAAATCTTAAGAGGCGTGGCTGAGAAGATAATCATTAAGGATGTGATTCCTCGGTGCAAAGCAAACTGGATTGAACAGATTCTTAGTAGGAACTGTCTTGTGCACGCCGTCATATAAGGAAAGATTAAGGGAAAGTAAGCTCCTTACTAAGGAAGAGGAGTTAAATATTAGATGGCTTGAAGGAAGGTAGTACATTAAGGGAGCTGAAGGAGAATGCATTGGTGTTATAAGTTCACTGACAAAAGGAATGGACCTGTCATAAGAGAGAACATCTAATAATAAAATATAGCCAACTGTATTCGAGGTAATCAAGAGCTTTCTCAAAGAAATATTAATAAAGATAAAATCAAACATAGAGTGAATAATAATGACTTATAAAGAATGCGTTTATCATTAAGAATTATGTGTTTTATTGATATAATTCAAATTAAGGCTTGAGGTGGATACAAATTTGGAGGAGAGATGATAAGGAGATAAAAATATATGTTTGAATCCACTTGGTTTATTATCCAGTTCACTTTTTCTACGATTAAAAGATATTAATCTTTATTTTAAGTTTTCAGATAATTGTTTCCAAGAGGAACCATATATTCTAGTGATTATATATATTTAGTATTGCTAGATTAATTGTATTCTACTTTATTTTTCCAGACAAATGTATCTGTGTTTTCCTGGGTCACCCAATTATTTATGTAGATGGCAGCCCTATAATTTTTTATCTTCTTCGTCATTATCTCATATATGTATGTGGATAGTGATGAGCAATAAGAATCGAGGCCCCATGAATATAAAAATTGTAATATGTCACAGTGTAAGCAAACAATATCCTTATTTCTCTGTCATTATAAATTGTTTCCAAATAACAGTGACAAGTTATATCTGTACTAATCCTCTTCTAGACCTCTCACAAAATGAAATGATATGGATCCCTCTCCTAAAAACCTGTATATATGCAACGCGGAGTACAGCAGAGTTGTAAACCTTGTCGTTCCATTCGTATTTTAATATCGAGGCTTGTGTATTCTCTTACTCTGAATGCCTTCGGGTTGATACAGATAATCGATTAACCGGTGTGTAGAAAAGAGATAGAACGAGAAAATATAGGGGGAAAGAGACAGGTTTCATCAGAGCTCCATATATTATGAAAACAAAAGTACTCTGCTCCTTGGGACCAAATCCTAAAAAAAAATTTAAAAAAAAATTTAACTTTAAAGTCGACTTTATTTTTCCTATTTTTTTCTCTATATAAAGTAATTAGCAAGTATGTATTCATTTCGCCTAAAGTTATTACTAATATTTTTGAAACAATAAATAATTTTTTTCAATTTATATATATATATATATTATTATTATTATTATTAGCACCGCGTCTTACTACCCGTTCGGGTTATACGCACTTACGCTAATGTGTAATGTTAGGGTAATTGTGAGATGAAATGAAGGCCCTACGGTTTAACGTGGAATCCGAACCACGGTGGAGTCCTGGCATTCCCCACATTCATAAGATGTCTTGTCAGAGGTGAAGGAAGGGTTTGGTAATCAGATAAATCTGTGCGGGGACCGAGGATTGAACCCCGGCCGCTATATATATATATATATAATGTTTTTAGCATAGCGATAGAATGTTTAAATGTCTTAAGTTATAGCATAAAAATAATTAATATTTGGGGATTTACGGATAATGATTAACAACAATAACCTCAATTTGATATTAATCATTAAACTATTGCTTCAATGAGTTTTACAAATACATATTAAGATGAAATTTTTATACAGAAAATCTAGGTTTGATCTCGTTTTAAAGCTCTGGACTGTGAAATCATTAAATTTTTGTCTTATTCGATACCAAAATAATTTTACATATCCTTGAAAAGAGTAAAGCAGTTTCCAAAAGCACAAATAGCACGTAAGCAATTGGTCATATATTTTATAAAATTATCTTAATATGAATTCTCTGAACCAAATGTAAGATTCAACGCAAACTTTAATATTAACTTAGTCCATTAGAGCTACCGGCAAAGTCCCGAATCTATTTAATAACTAAGTTTTATACAATTTTGTAAATTAAGCCTGATATCCTACCAATTGATCTGATAAGTTGAACGTCACTTTGAAAATATATGTAAAATATAGGTATAGAATATCCTGAAATGAAAAAAATATCAATAAATTATGAGTTGGAAGGCTGTAATAAAATAAACCATATCTGTTTAAATCCACAGGATGTTTAACACATTCCTTGGCGTATTAATATATAAAAAGCTGTGTGGTAGTGGTTTGAACTGTTAGACAAATGTTAATAAATGGTGTACTGAAGCTTATGACATAAATGGTCAATTTCCCATAAGTTTCTATAAAAGAAATAAACAAAATATTAAAAGTTATTAAGGAATAAAACCAACATTACATAAAAATAATAAATTTAAAATAACAATAACATTAAGGATATTATGTAAAATTTGTTAGAACATCTAGATCCCCTTAATCACCATTGTATAAAATAAGAGGAACCGTGTCCTTTTTAGGTCGATATTAAGGATGAGCAACTTTAAGCCCACTTTCTATCTCCGAGTACCATATTCATTCTCGCCAGTTTAAAATAAAACGTGTAGGTACCTACACTGCAACCAAAATTGTAACTTTATTGTGGGTGGTAAAAATCACCTAAACACACACATTTACTGTCTCCACTTCCACTTAACGAGTTGTAACGCTAATTTGTAATTTTAAGGAAAAAAATTGATATTTATAATATAAAAATAATAACCCCTTAGAAGTATTTGTAATAGTTTTATCCAGAATAAAATAATATAATACTTATACAAAACATTCTAATTTAATTAATGTACTGAAATTAATAAAAAATATATTTGATATATGTAATATTTTTTATATACTTATCAAATTTAGGTCTCTTGAGGTTTTCAGTTTTTAAAATAAATTTGTATTTCAATTTTGATTGAATTAAGTGGGAAAATAAAACCTACTTGTTGAAATTTGTATTCGTTTCCATCCCACAAAGTGGTCCCGTGGGCTAATGTATCAAGATCACAGTAGACTGGGGGTTGGCTGATGACTGGGGTTGAGATTCCAAAGCCACCCGGTTTATTGAGGGTGATATTCCAAAATTGATCCATCACATCGGTTACCCTATTATCTTTACACATTAATGCAGCTTCACCCCATCTAAAATCATCTTCCTCATCCCCGGCTAATAAATATAGCCATTAAAAAACCTGATGGATAAATTAAATATAGGTCAAATTCAGTTATTTACTTTATCTACAAATCCCGAATGCAAAATCGGTTTCTTATAAAATATTTAATAATTATGTGCTAGATTTCCCGTATTAGTATGATATAATATTTCTTCATTATTTTGTTTACATTTATTGAGAAGTTAATGATTGTATGGGGTTAGATTGTTACGTTTGTCCCACAGATAAGGTGGGCTAATTTACTAATAACCATCCAGAATTAGCTATTTAGAAAATCAGATTCTATTATTTTAAATATTATTTTGAAAAAGATTTTATTTTGTCTTTCTAATTTCAAAAAATTTACGAGGATCTATGGGATTCGCAAATTTGACAATTTGAATGGCCAATTCTTAGTTTCAAGTATAAGAAACATATGATTCAAAACATGATTTATTTAATTGCTTAACATATGGGATAGGTACGAAGATTGTAGTTAGAAGAAAAGCACGCACATTAACTTTGAGAAGAAATGAGAAACACACAGTCACAGGGGTAAATATAATTTCCACTTAAGCAATATTCCAATATCAACCTCCCTATCATCGGTAGTTTAGTGTTTTGCGTGTCTTACGCCTTGGACTATTTGTCCACGGGTATGTACTTAATTACGTTGCCTGCCCATGACACAGCATCAAGTCAAGGTAGAATTTCTTATTATTGATAGTTATCTTAAGGTATATACTTTTTATTAACTATTGACAGGGTAAATATGTTATATGACTGCTGGAGAGGAATGTTGATGCAACTCACAGGAAAGGTAAGGGGACCCATTAACAGCTCACATTTGTTGATTGATTGGTTACGATATGAAGTGTTTCTTTCTATGTTGAAGGTGAAGACTAGAACCACCCCCACCTCAAACAAGCAGGGCCACCTTAAGTGGCCACGTCATTATACCAGGGGCCAACAAAAGGTTGTTATTGGTGTAGAATTGGTAAGTGGGTGTATCAAATTTCAAGGATGTTCTTTTGGAATATTTTTATCACATTTATAATGAGAGAGCTCCATCCAGTTTTTGAGTGTCGGTTAAGGGACGCAGTTCTCCCAGACAATATGTTAACCTTTTCACACTGAAGGGTATTTTGTTTTATTTATAATAAATATTATTGATCGAGCTATTTATTTATATTAGATACATTCGAGTTTAAAAAAACCAAGAAGCGTTTCAATTAATTATGCTAATGCATTGGAAATATCAATTATATTTTTGGTTTAACAGGGAAGCTTTTGAGCATAATATTTTAATTTTGGGTTTTATTTGGCAAATTTAAGGGATGTAAGTAATATTGAAACAAAAACGGTGAATTATTTTTAAATTAATTATGAAATGTTCTTATACTGTCCCCAAAATTCTTTTTAAATCTGGAAGTAATTTTTTTGTAAAAGTGTTTTTTTAAATCATTTAAAACTTTTTCTTTATATTTCAATAATGAAACTGGCCCTAAAGAATGTTCATGCAAGAATGAAGACTAAACTATCAATATTTTAGACGCATGGGTCTATATAGAATAAAAAATTCTTTAATGTAAGTCCGTGCTGTCACGAAGTGACTAGTAGAGTGAGTGTTCATACACGTCAGAAAAAGGGGGGAATTGATATCAGTAGTAAAACTAAGTGCCTCGATACTTGAACAGTAGCTTACCTTCCCTACCTTTTTATATCATTCATTGGTGTCTAAATGTGATAGTTCTTTGAGTTTTTAAGTGCTTCAAGCTAGAATACTCTTCATAAAATCTCTTCGAATTCTTCAAATAGGCATCGTCTCTTAGAAATATATGAAATTAATTAAATTAATCAATATAGATAGATAGTATGAACTTTTCTCTTAGAAACTGAGTGTAATAAATACTGTTTCAAACTTTAACAATAATAAACTCTAGAAACTGAAACTATTCCTTAACTAGAAAATAAATATATAATTTTACATTCGTTGATGTTTAATACAATAAAATTCAAAACCATTTTATGTGATGTAAATTGTAAAACAAGTGTTGAGATCGTTTCAAAAGCAATTTCAAACTTCCTAATTACGTTTTGAGTTAGATTATCCCCATGACTGAAGGTCTAATAACAAACGAGTTAAATATTAAATTACTAACCATTTCAAATCAACAAATAACATGAACCCAAAATTGAAAGTAGGTAATGAGAATTGCTTACGGTAGTTGAACGTTAATTAGATTAATTCATTCATGCAAGTCTGCAAAATAGAATATGCTTAACAGAATATAATTATGATTGATTACATAAATGAGCCTGCTAATGAAGTACAATCACCTCATTATTTTAACTTTGTTGATAGGCTTATTATTGTAGTTTTGGCTAATTTATAAATTTTCTTTAATTACTTTTTAGCTACCAGTATAAAATCTCACATGTATAGAGTGAGATACAGGAAAACATATTTACCTAAATTTTATTACTATATGCCACCTATGTGAAAAAGTTGTTTTTGTCATGGCATTCATGTGTAAGACCTCAATGTGTGAGTTTTTTCCTTCTTCCTCAAATCTTATCTTTTATTATATGTATTTATTACTTCAATGCACAATTAATATTGAGACCCACATTATTAAACCTGTGCGATCAATGCCAGAATTGTATGATCTGTTTTTCCATTAACAAGGAGGTCAGAATTCTAATCGTGATTTAGAATGAGGAGGGAATTAATTACTAAATTCTTACTCACACCCCTTCACTGAAAATTTGGGTACATTTTAACTAAACAGCTACATTCTTCAGTGTTCTTCTTCAAGCCAACAACCTGAAGGTTAGTTTGAAGTGATTTCTATCCACCTGACACTGGGCATGCAGTTCGCACTACACCTGGTTAGTGCTGCTTACATCATCTAGTACAACTCTGATGTGTTAGGGGGATTCAGAAGGAGTAGTGGTTCCCCGTTGCCTTCCACCAGGAATTTTTATGATCGAGCGCAAAAGGGCCTACTATGTCTGTTCACGGTAGGAATTGACTTCTGGAAGGCCCTTTTCCCTACCATAAATATATTATATAGTAGGATATTGGTAGGAAAAAAGACCTTTCAGAGAGTAATTCCTTCCGTGAATGGAGTATAGTTTGGTTGGGAAAGGTAATTTCACATAGTCCGCATTTCAGGCTTATTTTTCATTCCACAGTCGACATGGGACCGACAGCCTTACCTCCTCTTCGTAGAAAGTTGTGCTACGGATTTTTATCATTCAAGAAAAATCCGTTGATCTTGACTTGGTTTGAACCAACGGGTATTTAGTTCTGACGCAAGCACTCTGCCACAAAACCACAGAGGTCCAAATCTTCCATACTATGTATGCCCCATTAATTTTTCAAATTCAAAAAACTCAGATTTGTAATAAGATGCAGGGACCAAACAATTCCAATTTTATTTAATATATTACTGAGATTAAATATTTTCTTTTGAAATTAATGTGCCTATATTTATATAAAATTGAGTTGTTTTATTTCATTTTTCTATGATTTTACCTACACATGGAACTATTTAAAACATATGTATACAGTCAATTTTTCTTGAAAATGTATCTTAACCATTTAGTTGAATTTTTCCTTAACGAAAATCAGGGGGGAACTAGAATCGACGTTACTGTAATTTAATCACTCTACGGGATGGCTCATAGCATATAGATGTTTTTGATACAAGTTAACGCTTATACTATAAAACGTAGCAAATTCTGGTTTTACGCCTTCTTTATTTAAAAATGTAAAATTATAAATAGTTTGATAGATTTTCCTTTTTAGAATCATAACACATTGATTTATTTTTTAATTTATGTTAAATGGTTTCTAAAGCACAATAGAGCAAACTGCACCCTGAAGCAATGTCTGACTCTAACCATAATATATACTTAAGTTGGTAGTTAGTTATCTTTCACATTTCAGCTATAATTATATTATTATATAAGAATCAGGTAAAAATCTTTAAAATACAATCAACAATAGCCTATAATAAAACAGAAAAATAAATTATAAATCATTTATTTATGTTTTGGAACAAGTTGCCTAGGAAATTATCACATTGAACACTATACTTTACCTCCTTCGGTGGCCGAGAGGTCAAACCCGCTACTCTCGCAATAGGCTATACTGCCTATGACGGAGAGATCGAAGTTTGAATCTCGGTAGGGTGTACTGAAGGGGGTATTTCCATAATGGTTTTCAAATCTTCCTCAACCCGAATTCAGGTACACTTCCTATTAATTTAGCCCTCATAATCCCTAAAGCCATTAACGTAGTTAATACATAATTGTTTAGCCGAAACGGGTAGTAGTAATACACGGTGATAAAAAAATAGAAAATACTGTACTTTATTAGTGAGTTAAATTTAATCAAAAACGTTAAAGGTGTTTTCTTAGACTGATATTTTGGTGTTGTTGCTTTAGATCAATTAGCACTAGATTTTATGTTTCCGAGTTCATGTAGATAATTCACCAATGTATTCTTAAATATTTTCTTAGTAAAACACACATTTTGTTTTATCTGTAATTCACCAAAAAACGTTCCCTTTGTTTACTTTGTCAGCTATCAAGCTTACTTTTAATTATTACACTATGGTAGGATCATAATTTAATCCGTCAAAGTAAATGAAGTGTACATATTTACGTAAGTGTATAAATACATAAATCCGGTTCATGGTAAGAAAGTAATTCTGAAAGTTTTTAAAACATCTCTTTCTAACATGAAAAAATAAATACATACTGGGTCGATCCATCTGTCAAGTCATCCATCTGTCAAGTCATCCATCTACCCTTATAAATATAATATGTAGTGGTATCATGATAAGGAACATAACCGAATGATCAACATCTTATAAAACTAATATTATTTATTTTTAAGCCAATTCATGTGTTCGTCATTTGTCAATTTTGATATAGTCAATAACTTCAAAATAATACGCATAATATAGTAAACCGTTAACACTCTTGAACAAATTTTCTTAAAAAAAATGTTTGGACACTATTCTAACTACACTCCTATCATAGATACAAAAGAGATATCAAAAATAACTTTCCTGCACATTTTAATCAAAATATTGATATCCACATGTCTATAATTAGAATATGTGAAATGGTAAAATCAAATATTTCAAATTCGGAAAATATATTTATATAAGTACCAAGTGAATAATATAAAATTATATTTGTTTTAGCTTTTATTTTACTTAATATCGTAAATGTGTCTTATGTTACAAACATATTTAGCAGAAAGAACAAAACCGATTTAAGAAGTCATTCCCTCTTGAGCCATAATTTGTGCTTTTACATTTGGTTTAAAACGCTTGTGAGTATATAATTCAAATATATTCCCTACCTATCTACCATCTCTTCACACACAATTATCCCATTTCTAAAATTTCACGAGGTAAGCCCAATCCACCAAATATTAATTTTTATTAAATTTAATACCCTATAAGGGATTATTTTACCATAATAGTTAGTAAATAAACTTTGTTTTCTTTAAAGTGAGTAACCAAATAAAGTTTGACTAACACAAAGCAACAATTATAGGATTAAAAACCAATTTATTTTCTGACTTAAATTATCTTTAAAATAATAATGCAGTCAACTTAATTTATATATTTATTTCATTGTCAATTATCATCTTCGGCATTGAAATAGAATCTTTTTAATCTAAAAAAATAACAAATTTAATATTTTATCAATATAAATTAAAACCAAATTTCTAAGATGAATAGTACATTTTATCACACACAAAATACAACTTATTATACTTTATACAAGTTCTTATCTTTCAAAGGTTTGAATTTATTTATAATTTCTTTATTCTTTCTTTAGTAGATTTAAAACCATCAAACAGATTGATAATTAAACCAATTCCTAAAGGTATTTTAAAACATGAGGTCAAAGTCTAATATAACTATTTAGTTGTTATGTATATTAAATAGAGATAATATTCACTGCACCATCAGCATTATCGGTTGGCCCAATATTTCGGTGAATTTTTAAACTTTTGGAATTATTATATGATATTATATAAAATGTATAGGTTAGTAGTTGTATGTATACATTTAGTGCAGGCTCTATATATATATATCAAATATAAACTTTTTAAATAATATATTATGATTTTACATGTTTATATCAATATTTTCAAAATATTATCAGGAAGGTTAAATTTATATATATGTATATATAAAGCTATTTTAATAGACTTTTCATTTATATTTGACCAGCTATAGTCCATTTACAGTTCCTCTGTTTTTTTACAGTTTAAAATATAGTGAAAAAAGTTCAAAACTCGCCTACATAGCAATTAGGCCTATATAAGGTCACCTGTTAGACAAGTGACATAATCTATTTCATATGTCAATAGATAAAA
>JBCFYV010011172.1:54263345-54300270 GCA_039000515.1 Timema cristinae | reverse complement strand
GGGTTTTCCAATTTATTCCACAAATGTGTGCACATTTTATTTTAAACTTTACGCTACTCGTGCCATAATATTAGCCAGTTTTTGTAGGCATACAAGCCAAATTGGTATTAAGACACTGTGGCGGTGGAGGAGGTGGGGGGATGGAAAAATATGTTATCATATTGAAAAGCTTATACACACGCATTATATATTTATTATATATTTATATATATATATATTATATATTAAATGTATATGGTTTATCTAGGCTATGTGTGTAATATATTTTAAATAAAATTATAACATAATAAGGAAAAATGACATGGCAGAAAGATTTGCAAAAAAGTAACCTAAACAATTTCGACATCAACATCGATGAATATCACTATCCTTATCATTATAGAAATAAGTCTTATTTATTTATAAACAATATGATTATCTAAATGTTATCAAAATCCTTCAATATAACCTACATATGGCTTTCTTTGTAATGTATCCTTAAATCATTATTTAAACGGAGTAAAAGTGTAAATTCTTTTCCTGCCATTGTGGAAATATGCGCTTACAATTTTCAAATAACGGCTTTATATTAAATCATATTGTTCATGTTACGTATCATATTGTTCAACAAGGGCCATATGCAGGATTTTTATAAGGGGGGTGTCATAGTATTTTTTTTATGATTAGGTATAATTAACTGGTTAACAATACAATACAATAACCTAATATGAGTTAAATTATGTTGACATTAAATATTATTGATTTTTTCTTTATATTATAAAAAAATAATTTAAATATTTGTATTTATTGGGATGATAATAAATTAAGCGGAAAAAAATTGCACTCAGCATTCATAACGCACGATACCAACAACTTGTCACAGTTGGTCAAGATATCCATTAAACTTCAGGGAAGAAATTATTAAGTAGAGTCTTACAAATACGCTTTTCGCTGGAATCTACTACTGGACTAGTTTTTGTTCTCGTCTCATTATATAGTTGGTCTTATCTAGTGTAGATTTATTTCTCACTGGGAGGGGGCCTGAACTCCTAAACCTGTACCCCAGTGAGTGTTGACCTGAGTTAAACTTATCTTTATACATAGTTTAGTATCATATTTAATAGGGAGAGTTGTCAATTCTCATAATCTTTTTCAAATTAAATTTCAATTACATCAAATCAAAAAATGTGGCTCATCTGCTGAGGGTAACAATTAGTTAATTTAATTAATCTACGACAATACCTCAGTTTCTAATCTTCCCATTTAGTATTATTAGGCCTACACTTTTGGGCTGTAAGCATATCCTATTATTTCCACTTATCTGGTAGGGGTAAGAATGGTATAGTTTCAGAATTGTTGTATTTGCATGTGTGGGGAGCGAAATTGGGAAGACATGCAAGAAAAACTCCTTCCTCAAGTAAGTCTGAACGTGATTCAAACCTAAACTTCCCAGATATCGGTAAACCAGACAAAATGAACTTATATATTGAGGGCTGATTATCACCGGTGATACTTTGGTGAAAATAAAACAAAATATTTAATCTTTATTAAGATGCAGTTTATGTAACAAATTGTATTAAAATAATAAAGCCATATTGTATGTTTGAGTGGTTAGAACGGGGAACCATAATCTAGAGTATATATTTTATAATAATAGAATATTTGTTCAGGAAATTGCTGTAAAAGTATTTGATTATACAAGTGAGTTGTGTAGCGACTATTGAATTGGCGGAAAATAAATAAACTAAAAAACACTAGAATAAATGAAATATATATAATATATATAATAAATATAATATATATGTAATATATATAATATATATGTAATATATATTATATATATATAATATATAATATATAACATATATATAATATATTATATATATATATATAATATCTTAATATATATATATATATAATATATAATATATTATATATATATATATAATATCTTAATATATATATATAATATCTTAATATATATAATTATTCTGTACGTGTGTATGTCACTGAACTCCTCCTAAACGGCTGGACCGATTTTGATGTAATTTTTGTGTGTGTTTGAGTGGGTCCATGGATGGTTTTGATTCACAATTGAACCCGGTAGGTGGCGCTGCAACCTGGTTCTAGGATTTATTTTTATTTTTTAGGGAATTTATTTGAGGGGAATTTCTTAAAAAATTTTTGCACATCAGAACATGTAACCTCACAGTTCCACTCCCCCCGACCCCCCCAATCCCAATATTTATAATAATGAATATAATATGAATAATTGACCGTTAAAACCTTCTGAATAGTGAATAATTGAACTTCTTAGAATAATTCATAGTTATATTTGTGTACCATAGGTGGCATTGCTTTCGAATTCTGTGGTATTTGACGTACGCATAATTGTACTT
This sequence comes from Timema cristinae, assembly GCA_039000515.1. Lineage (NCBI taxonomy): Eukaryota > Metazoa > Arthropoda > Insecta > Phasmatodea > Timematidae > Timema > Timema cristinae. The sequence goes on along the minus strand of JBCFYV010011172.1, from coordinate 54,297,892 downwards.
CTGAGAATAATTCATAGTTATGTTTGTGTACCATAGGTGGCATTGCTTTCGAATTCTGTGGTATTTGACGTACGCATAATTGAACTTCTGAGAATAATTCATAGTTATTTTTGTGTACCATAGGTGGCGTTGATTTCGAATTCTGTGGTATTTGACGTTCGCATCAATACATGCGCAAGTCTCTTGCGTCCTGGCTTGGCGTTGTTTTGACATTTCAATTTCTGTAGGATGAGTTTCGATATTCCATGTATCACAATCGCGGAAATATTGAGTGTATTTTTCATCAAGTGTACTCAAATATATACATTGGGAAAATATGTAAGGTGCTGTGTTGAAGTGAATATCTTACATGATCTTCCATAAATTTAAATTATATACATGCGTATTCGATGACAATCAATCTAACCTTTTATATTAAGTGCTTATTTGTGTCGATGATTTTATAAAATTTACGGAGTGTTAAAAATATCATCGAAAAAACAACAACATATAATCCATAAAATTCAAATATAAGTTGCTTATATTTTGGTGTTGTGTGTTTATTAAAGAACAATGCCACGTCTTCGTGGACGAGGAGGAAATATTGGTCGACGTACACAGAATTCACAAATAGTCCACATATGTCGGTTAAATCGAACGGCAGAAGATCAATTGACGGACAATGCAAATTTAAGAGTCCAGGTTGCAAACACACGTGCAATTGAAAGTCAACAGCAACGTAACGAACGACTTCAAGCTAATGCATGAGACAAAGACAGGCGCGTCAACGAGCCACTGACGCACAAAGAGCACATGAACAACAGCGCCTGCAAGTACATCGCGCATTAACACGCGCATCACTTCTCCGTCTTGCGTTCGAATATGAGTCGGACATCGACTATTCGTCGCATTCACAAATTGTCATCGGTGCTATGGACAAAGAATGACAATCTGCCATGCATTCAAATACAAAGGTGAATCGGCCGGTTTCTGTTGCGCGTCTGGAAAGGTTGAACTTCCACCATTGAATTCGACGCCAGAACCATTGAAAACACAATTGGCTGGAGCCACACCTCAATCAAAATTGTTTTTGCGTAAAATTCACCAATTCAATTCTTGCTTCCAAATGACATCATTTGGAGCAACAAAAATCGTTCAGAATGAGGATGGTCGCAATTTTGAATCATCGTTTAAGATTCAGGGCCAAGTATATCATCAAATAGGTTATTTAATCTCAATGCCTGATGCCGATCAAAATTCTTGCAAATCTACTTCATGGGCGATGAGGAGCAACAAATAAACGCACGCTGCCAGTACAACCACATTAAGCATATGTAGGAGCGATAAATTGTGGCGACTTTGGAACAGTTTTTTCGAAATCACAACCAGTTGGTCCAGTTGTTTTAAAGCGTTTCAAACAGACTGCAAAACTACAACTACATGATCGTCATCAAAGCAGACAACGTACCATTTGGAGAGCATGCGGGCCGATACAATTATTCACCAACCGTTAATGAAATTGCAGTTGTTATGGTTGGCGACGCATATGAACGTCGAGATATACGGATCCAACACAGAGATAACACGGTTCAAACAATTCAAGTCAGTCATCGTTCTTACGACACTTTGCAATATCCGTTGATATTTTGGGAAGGAGAAGATGGATATCATTTTAACATCATACAAATAAATCCATTGACAGGTACAATCTACATATTATTTCCTTTTCTTTTTTTGTAAGATTAATTTCTTTTGGTCTTATTTATATTTTTACTTTTCAGGTACAGAAACCAACAAGAAAGTGAGCGCGATGAACTTCTACGCATATCGGTTGATGATTCGTGCCAATGAAGACAACAACATTCTCTGATGCCGCCAGCTGTTTCATCAATACATCGTTGATATGTATGCGAAAATTGAAAGCGAACGATTACGGTACATCAAGTATAATCAAGCAAAGCTGCATTCTGAGGAGTACATTCATTTGCGTGATGCTATTGTCGGTAACGTCGGTAACGTTGATGGAACCACTAATAGCAATGACATCGGTACCGCATATATTCTTCCATCATCATATATTGGTAGTCCGCGTCATATGTAAGAATACATTCAAGACGCCATGAATTTCATGCGCGCGTATGGCCGACTAGATTTGTTCATTACATTTACGTGCAATCCTAACTGGAATGAAATTAAAATTTTGTTATTGCCAGGTCAAACAGAAATGCATCGCCATTATATCACTGCACGTGTCTTCTAACAAAAATTAATATCGTTGATTAACTAGATTATACATTACCCTGTTCATTTATACACCTCAGGGATTAGACGAAAAACATTGTTCATCAACTCTCATTAAGATAAAAACAAAACAAACTTTATTGATTTTGTCGGACCGTTTTTTATATCACTACAACCTTAGGTATAAGAGGGGGTGAGTTTTCTATGCAGCTGACTGTACGTATCATCGAAATAGTATGTACTTCGTACAACAAGTACATACTATTTAGATGTTACGTATATAGGTAAGTTGTTCTGCTTAAGCCCGTAAAGGTTCTAGGCCCAAAACAGTATATGTTTTGCACTATGAAAATAGAAACAATTAAAAAGTAATTTGACATTCGTCATATTTGAAGGTACGTCAATAAAATAAAATTAGCTATACCCGGCATACAAATTTGTAAGCAAGCTTTGCAATTTTTTTCGATACAGCTGATATTTGTGGAGTTGTAGGCGAGATTCCAAAAATGGTTGGGAATACTATTCCATATATTATTATTTTTAATAATGGATACCATATATCTATAAGTGTCTAGCAGTTCCTATTCTAAGTAAAATGTATTATTTTCAGAAACAGACAGATGGAATGGGAAAGCATTGCCCTTACTGTGAAACAAAGTATTTGTAATGTACTATTGTCTCAATATAGTTGATTTTGAGGAAAGAAAAGATGTTTTATTTTGTATGTTGTCTTGACAAACCCTGAATTTTTAATATTTGTGTAACTCACTAATTGTAGTTCATTGTGAATTTGAAATTGTGATGATAACATAGTGTTTGTTTTATTATCGAAATCAATTATGCCACCCAAACAAAAAGCCAACGTTCAGGCAGGACAACGTCTGTCGGGTACACTAGTATATATATATATATATATATATATAATATATATGTAAATTATTTTAATATAAAAAATGTTCAAAATATATATTTTATAATATGGACACAAAGGAAAAAAATAGTCAGTTTCATCTTATTTGGTTTTCGGGTAATGAATAGTTCAGGGTCAGAATACTAGCTTGTTATTTTAAGATTTTTAAGGTATTTAAGGTGTTTAAATATAATATTTTCAACCCTCCTTCCACCCAAATGTTTGTATAATTCAGTTAACTTATATCTTCCCTTCATCCCTACCCTATCAGCATTTAACTACAGGTATACTGGCCATGTTGTAAATATTGACTCATGAAAAGCTTTTTACTTTAGTCAACTCTATTTTTAAGGGTGTACGAGAAGGTTTATCATATATACTAATATTTTAATTTGGTGTTTGGTAAAAACTTTTAACATTCTTTATAACAGTTTCTTTGTAATAAAATAAACATTAAGGGGCTCATATAATTTTGTCATAATTGTTTAAACTATACGAACATATTTATATGAGTTCTTTAAATTAAGTATTAAAAAACTCAATAAAGTATAATAAATGCAATAAAATACATTTGGTTACACAATTACTGAGATGCTACTAAGCAATCCAATTACACTTATTTTTCAAAACAAAAGTTTGTTAATCCAAAAATGATAAATGTTTTCCCAAAAAAGTTAAAGATTTTTATATTATTTAAATCTATTACTGAGAAAAAAAGGAACGCTCAAGTTTGACTCAGCTAAATTTTTTTTAAAGAAATATCATCCATTTATAAATATAAATTAAACTCACTCAAAAACATGTTTTATTCATTTGTTACAGTAACGAAGGTAATTTATTATCTTTGAGGTCTTATAAAAATATATTTTGGGTTAAATTAGATAACGTGTCACTTTTGTAGAGAAGTTAATTTAATATTACCCATATGTATATATATCTTAACAGTTATTTTATTTTGTCATAGTATAGTGGAATTTTAAATAAGTAAAAATGTGTTTTTAAATTGTTCAATATCCATTAAAATATTCAAAAAATTGTTGAGATACCTATGCGTAACAAAAATAGTGTACAGAAACAAGTGGCTTTTTTAAAAATTGTAAAAATACATAATTTAATACCCTTTATGTATTGACAGTATTGTAATAAACCGTGTAAACTGAGAATAAATCGTATCCTGCAGGATTCATTTGGCTTAACGACAGAGCTATCCATGAACTGGCACGCAATCACCACACACTCCTCATTTAATTACTTGCAAGACTTTACATTCAAAGGTAGTGCTAATAAATACTTCAGGAGCACTGTAATGGGATCTTCAGTAACTTCATCACTTTACTGTGTAGCCGCGGGTGGTCAAATACAGCGAGCTTCAAAAGAGTCCTTTAATCAACTATAGTGAAAATTACAAGAAAGCAGCTCTTGTCACGTGTTCTATAGTCCGTTCAAGTTAACGTTGCTATATTTCAAATGATAGAAAGAATACTATAAATAGATTAGCTTAAAACTCCCTTGAATATTTGTTTCGTCACTTTGATAAGGGATGTAAATAAATCAACTCATCAAACTAAGCAAATATAGTATGAAAGAGAAACCAAAATGGCACACTTTTAATAAATTTGAAACAGTCAGAAAAAAACAACAACAATATATCGTTACTCCATATCATACAACAGAAAAGTTCTCAAAGGAAGAACCTTCTTGTCTGAAAGCTAAATAAATATAATATATTTTATCATATTTTCATATGTTAGGTCAACGGTTATTTAGATTTCACCTTTATAGATATATTAATACCTTTAATAAAAAACCTATGAAATTGTAATATTTTGTATTTGATTATTATTTATTAAAATCAGTAGGTGTTCTGTCTTAAGACAGGTCCACTTCTTTTGGCAGTGAAATTAGACCACCAATGCGCCCTGTCTTCTGCAGCCTCTTTCCACTTCTATAATCTTCTTCTTTCCTTCAATTCATCTAATATTTAAATCCTCCTTCTTCCTAAGATCCTATTTCCCTCGACCTTTTCTTCTATGACAATTTCTTCTGAGTATGTATCTGATCCAGTTTGCTTTATACCGAAGAACCACATCCAAAATGGATCTCTTTTCACCCACTCTTCTTAGGGCCTATTCACTATTGTCACCCTGTCTGTCCTATTCTCAAGTATTCTCCAGCACCATATTTCAAAGCTCTCCAAATAGTTCTTTTTAAAGTTCCTAAGAGTTCAAGTTTGACTGACAAAAATTATATTTGTATATTATAAGAGGCTTTTTACACGAAAATTCGAACGTACCATTTTTTCTCTCTCTTGGTATTAGTAGGCAATGTATATCTCGGGTATGTTCTCCTTGTATAGCTTAATTTGTATATCAGAAGTTGGCTAAACCTACAAGGCTTGTTAAGATAATATATACAATTAATATGAGCTTTTATCATTAATAATACTTAATTTAAAAAAAATTAGTCGATACAACTTATGTAAACGTGCTATTTTGTTTTAAATATATAATTTAATAGTTTAGTATTAATGTTAAGGTAATAAATGTACCAAGCAATCGTACATATTAGATCATATAGTGTGTTATAGCGTGGAAGAAAATGTTCATAATTAGTTTTTAATAAAATGTAATTAATAATAGTTTTTATTGTAAGCTAGAATATACACTTTATAATATAAAATGAAAGCAAAGTGGTCCATTTTTTTTTAAATGATAACATTTTTAATTACAAATTTTATGTAAATTACCCCCAAATGATTTATCTCTGTGCAAATACAAAATAAACTATTACTTATCATGAAAACCAATTCCAAAGAACCCATTTTGATCTGAATTTTAAGATCTGTTTTTGAAATATTCTCTATTTTATTAGACCTAAAATAAGTAGAATCCCATTAAATAAATCTAATTTTTAAAAATAAACATATCCTATATTTATTTATCATGTTAAATAATACACAGATATTGATTTTTAGCAAAATCTTAAAGCTATTTAAAAAAAATTCACTTAAATATCGGTAAATGATTATTTAGGGGGAAAAAAATATTAAATAATTTATATGGTTAAGAACCTACCATATAAACATTTAGAACCAACTTAAGCTGCTATAATACATTTAAAATTTTTAAACTAATTAAATTAATTTTTCTCAAACACCAAATAAACATTAATTTGGTGATAGAACGTTCTCCATACATACATTTAATATAAAATATTTACATCAATTTTTGAAACAATTCAACTTATTTTTAAACCTCTCACTACCAAACTACTCTTCATCGAATTTGTACCCAAAAATGTTGTATACAGTGGTATTTTGGAGGACAAACATTCCAGATATTCATTTTAAATAAAATTGTTAGTGCCATTTATGAAAATATTATAATTAAAATTCTATAATCTTGAATTAAGGAATAGAAGCAATGGTTTGAAAAATGCCATAAAGTATAGTAGCAACGTAAAATATAAATATTGAGCTTAAACCAAATTCATCTTGTAGTTTTAGATCTGGAGCCAGAGTGAAACCAACATGGGGACATTCAGAATTGTGAAATCCACATTTTGGATTTGGGAACACATAAAACATATACATACAATATATTCTCGAGATCAAAATTTCTAACGATTACAATACTTTCTCTTTAGATCAAAAAGTAAAAATTTATTTATTCTAAATTGTAACATTTTCAGCAAACTAAAGAAAATAAGGTATTACTATTATAATGATGACAGAATAAAACGGATAGTAAGAATCTGTGGTAGATTTATCAAGAGTCCAAATAATTTGGAAATTGCAATAAAAACTGTTGGTTTTTAGAAAAGGTTAGTGTTTTGTTTCAGTGAGAATGTATTTCTCATAAATACAAAAAAAGTAAAGCAGAAAGTAATTAAATCTACATTACTCCTTTTATAATGCCTCAGATATAAAAAGTACGGTTTTAAATTAAAATATTATTGATGTGGTAAAAAAAAAAGTGCTATGTATTCTAATGTTGTCTAGACCTTTATACAGTTTTAAAGTGACTGAAAATGTATGATTTAATAATTAATTTAATAATCATTTTCCACATCTTAAATTGATCTTTTATAATAAACAGTTAAAATTACATAAATTTAAAAATATCATAACTAAACCTATATAATTAATATTACTAGACGGCTTATCAACTTGCTATCTGCAACTTACTTTCATTAATGACGTTATGTCTGAAAAAAGCTATTTGTCATTTTCAATGTAAGGAGAGGGGCTACTCATGCATGGTCTATTTTATAACTTAAACCTAGTATTCAATTTAAAATAGCTTATTTGGCACAAAAATATTGATGATTAACAGCACCATAATAATAATAATACCTAATACTTAGAAAAAGGCTATAATTATTCAGTAAATTTAAATACCTTAAATATAAGCAATGAGTAAAACCAATCATTAATATATTTAATAATAATATTTTTATAATTTTAAATGGGAGATAAAACTTTACATTTTGTCAAACTTAACAAACCCTTAATCTACTTATACAAATAACACAAGCCTGTTTAATATTTGATGTGGGTTTACTTTATACCAACCCTTGCATGTTTAGAAGTAATGTACCTAAAAACAAATAGCCAAAATGTAATTTCTAAAGGCTGTCTTATCACATTTGCAATCAGGCTCATTTACTCAACATCTTAAGTTAAATATAGTTGTGTGGCTCGGTTATTGTCTGTTCTGTTGTATGTAGAGTTCATTCCTCTCAGTGATTCAATTGGTTTTATAGGTCAATATTCCCCTCGAGTCATGCAGGAATTAGCAGAAAGCTGTCTGATGATATCGACTTTACTGGTTCAAGCTGTCCTTGATTGAGAGGGAAATTACTTAGAGCGTTTGATTTGTTATGGTATAGCCCTGGTAAATATTCTAATTCTTGCATGGCTTACACTGGTATTGTTACTCTGTTGCTCTTCAAAAAACAAGAGTTCATAAATGTTTGTCCCCACTAGTCAAACAGAATTATAGTTTTGTGTCCCATTAAAAAAAACTCCTTAACCTCTTTAATGCCCAGACGATTTATAACCACTTTTTGTCTGCTACAGTGTAACGACGTTAGAGATTCAACTTTCTACTGTTCATAATAATGTAATGGTGTTGTCTATTTAAGTCTAGTTGGCTGATGGTTGCTCCCATGGTGTAAGCACTAGCATCAGTGGTGACGTAGACTCTTTTGGCCAAGACGGGCTGTCTTAAAGTCCTTGATTCTAGAAATAATATCTTCATTTCCTGGAACATGATTTCCTCTACTTCCGTCTATTTCCAAAGTGTCCTCTAATTCTATGAGGGAAACTCCCACTATCTCTAGCTGACTGGTATGACATCTATAAAACCCAACCTATTCTATGAATGCCTTGACTTCTGTATTGGAGGTGGTTGACTTAGATGGCCTGGTTATATTGAGTTTCTATTTGTCCATTTGTATACCATAACTTTTTAGCATGTACCCTAAGAAAGGGAAGAATTTGGTAATTGCAGAACAAGGACTTTTTTAACCATAGACTCATTACACACTTGAGTAGTCATTTGATCTTACTGTTCAGATGATCTAGGTGATCGTCAAAGGTAGAGGACATGGTTATAGTGTCATCAATATAGGACCTGGAATACCCACGACATTCGTTACCTAAGACTATGCCCATACATAAATGACGAATTCTGCCTGCGCGTTACTATAATAAAAGAAAAATCATGAAATTGATATTTTTGAGACGTATAGAAGATTGCGGTGTACTGCCTAACTTTGGGTTTCCGACTTAGTTTGTAGTACCCTTATTTTAAGTGGACGGAATTCATGAAGCCGACATATTTAAAGTTCTGTAGCATGTCTGTGATATTAGTGGAGGACAGTCCTTGCATATATATGGGTTTAGCGAGTGATAGTCCAAACATATCCGTACATACGTTTTTTTATTAATCATGCAGAATAATTGTTTCTACTTATGGGCTGGAACAGTGACTAATAACTCCATATTTCCACCCAGTTTTAATTTGTCAGTCTAACTCAGACGCATATATTTTGGGTAGTCAGTAACTTTTAAAAAGGTATCAATTATCTCTTGTGAGGAATATGATTGTTTGCTTGATAATGATTATAATTGATCTTTTGTTTATCAGATAATAGATACTTTCTTACACTTTCAATACACGTAATAAACTTTTTTTTCTGTTCAGATGCTGAATATCCTAATTCCATTCAAAACTGGTGAATTCATTGCTAGTGTAATATATTCTCTCAAAATGTCCGTAGTTGTATCTTGGGGTTGAAATATTCTGTTATCGTTTAAATTATTTTATTTATAGGTCCAACACGCTAATATCTTATTTACAGATATTTTAATATGTATGAAAGAATTAATAAACTATTTTTCTATTTATTAAAAATATCACATATACAAATTAATACTTTCACTTATTGATGTCAAAAAGTAAATACAGAGGTTTCTTTGAATATCGATTTCAAAAAGCTTTCTTTTATGGCACCGTTTCTTACTACCCCTTCGGGTAATACGCTTATGTATTCATTACGTTAATGATTTTTAGGGATTAGGAAGGTTATATTTATATTAAGTGTACCAAGGAGAGTGGGAACACATTTTTTGAAAATTATCTTTAGTACACCCGACCAAGATTCGATCCTCGACCTTCCCGTCCTCGGCAGTTACTGCAAGAGTAGCACGTTAGACCATGCAACCATAAGAATGGGTATATACCTATTACTAAATATATAAATAACTTAATGCTTTGCCTCGAATCAACCAACGACTAGACTAGCCTTAAAGTTTGTCATCATTTGCAGACTCAAAAAATAAATCTATACCTTATTTTGTCCTTAAATATTACAGAAACATTAACTATTATAAAATACCACCATAATAATTTGTGTACATTCTGATACAATTTTACTTTATTATTAGTATTTTTTTATAAAAGTGAAAGTTGTAAACCTCATGTCTTTACTCATAAATATATTAAACTGTTTTGGGTAATTTTTTTTAATTATTGAAAAATGTTATTTCGATCTAAATCCGAATGTATTTTAGTTATATTACGCTTAGTGTAAATAATGCCAGAAAAACAATTTCCATTTATTTATTTCCAGTAATTGGCAGTAAGGTTGGATTTCACATAACGTACAGTACATGCATACAGAACTGCTGTTCCCTTTAGGCACTATAACTCATTTGTCACAAATGAGTAGAGTGGTGAGTAATCAGCTTGACAATAGTTAACTTTTAACTGATAGTAAAACATTCATGGAAATTATATTTAGAATAAAGAATATACTATATAATTAACCAAGAAGTATTATTTTATCAAGGATGCTATTATTTAAATATATAAGAAATATTTATAGCGTTGGAAAGTAATTGGATTCAACTTAAATGCATGCTTTGGTTGGAGTCAAATCCTATTAACTCAATGCTATTAAATCAATCCAAACAAAAAAAATAAACATATAGCAATCAATATTTTAGATTTCTCTTTCTCAAATCTTATTTCACTGACAGAAAGCTCATTCACTGAGCCTAAGTTCCAAATTACTTCTGAGTCAGACAAAATGTCATTTCAATCTCTTCCTTCCCATAACATTTTGGGGTACTTTCCAACTAATCACCCTCTTCCGTGTTGTAAAAGTAGAAGATTAAGTGGAGAGTTAGCTAGGAAAATTGATTTGAAACTTCCAGTTTCTAATGGGAGAAGCTTGAGAGCGAAGGAATTTTATGACGACTAATGTTGAGGTTAAAAGGAAAATTTATGCGATACAAAGAGAGAGGTGCTAAATAAATATTATGATAACAAATTTGACTTGTTTATGTTTTGCTGCATTATGATTTTGTCTTTACTATACCAAATTAATGTATAAAAGATTTTATATGAGAAAATATTAAAAATTATATTTGTAGAACTAACCTCCACGTTTTATAGTGCCTATGTGAGATTAATGCATGCTCACGCCAATACTATAGGGGAAGGAAAGGCTTGATTAAGAGTAAGTGCAGCTTGCATTTACGTTTATAAGATATAGAAGATATTTAAAAAAAATACCCTATTCAATTCAAATTGGAACTTAAGTCCCTAGCACCCAATCAAATGAAAGCTTAGTAAGATTAGTGTATTTTTACACGTGCCTTTCGGTACGAGAAAAGTTAGCCTTATTTAGATAAGAAGAACACTAAATAGTACCGACAGAATCCTCTTTTATATTTAATGCTTTACTTATCGTTATTTGCCTGCGAAGGACAGGTAGAGAACCAATTTTAATAAAGTAAACAAGATGAAAAAGATTTGAAAAGCTAAAGGAAGACTATAATTCGCCTCCAGCCAGTATCTTATTCAGAGTCGTGGTTCAAATTTACCTTTATTGCTAATCTAAGTTGCTTTAAGCAGATCCATTTGCTAAATACGGCATTTCTAAAAATTAGTTTGAATAAACATTTATTCATTAAATTTATAAAATATTAATGATAAAATATTTTTAGCAAACAACACATAGCTAAACTATAGTTACTTAACTGTAAACATTAAAATTATTTATATAAATACATGTTTAGTTTTTCTAGAAGAAGAGGAGATTTATTGCTGAGCAATACACTGTGTTTAACCTTTAAAACGGTTGTACTAATTATATTGAGTGTTTACAATGAACTATAAACTATGATATTTGTATATAAATATATATACATCTATATACAATAAAATATTAACAATGATATATATATATATATATATACATACACATTTGCATGTATGTACCTAAATACATTAGGATTGAAAATGGAAAGCAGTTTAGTAAAAAAGCTAGTTTTCAAACGACAAGTTATTTTTACTTTATCACTATTTTATAGCTAGAGAAAGAATTGTGATAGTCAAAATGTCGAACTCGAGATTTTGATTATTCACGACGTTTCATGACCCCCCCCCCCCACCCCCCGAATCCGAAAGAGTTGTCTTTGAATGTCTGTCTGTTTATCTGTATGCACCTAAGACTAGAGCCTTAATTATTTAAACCAATTGGGCTAGAACTTGGTATCTAAGGTTTTCATAGAGTTTCTCCGAATGGTTTTTGGAATTGGATATCTAAACCTACAATTAAGGGTAGTTTACTGAAGGGCATAAGGAGAAAATGTCGATTTTCTTAAAATCGGGTCAAACGATTTTGATTAAATTACATTTTAAATATTTATAAATATCCCAAACACTTGGCTACTCTCAATATTTTGTCAAAATGAATTTAAGGGCTCCGTTATAAAACGTAAATTCTCATTTTTCTATCATATCTCCTAAAATATTGAAATAGGAAATTACTTATAATTTCAAATATGTAGATATATTTCACATATTTTATTCGAAACATATTTGTATAAAACCAATAACTTTAATGATATACGCAAATACATAAATTTTAACTTTTCGAGCACTAAAGGTTATTGTGACCGTAAAAATAAATTTTACGGAACTCCGCACGGACTTTCTCGCTCTATTGCCTAAAAATTGAGATATTTACACATAACTTGTAATATATGTGAAACAAATTAACACACTAGCAAACCCAGGAATAAATTGCACTATACTTACATTAAACAGAGTCCCGGTTTTAAATTTTATAATTTAATTTTTAAATAATTACGTCTTCGTTTATACTTTGGACCAATAAAGAAGATAGCTATTGGGTCCACAATGGTCAACACTTTGTGTTAAAATTTCGACTCCCGATTACAATTTTAATATTTTATTAGATGTTGTACAACTTCAGGTCATCACATTGTTATTAAATTCCTCATTTATAAATTTCGACCAGTAAAAAAAGTATCTATTGACTCGAGTCTAAGATGAAGAAGATAGATCATTGTACAAATATATATACTATGTGGTTAAATGAAATATAACAAAAACTTATCTAGATACTTAGTTGTATTTGATTATCTATGACAATAGATAATTATTGTATTAAAACTTAAGTAATATCCCTCAACATCTAAAGCTCACAAAGTTGTATTAATATATTGCCAATATCTCAGAAACTATTGATTTATAAAAATATATTTCAAGTAAAAAATTTAATTATTAATAGTACTACAATTTTGCATTGATAAGTTATTTAGTATCTCAAATAGTTTTGTAGATACGGAAATTTCCGCTCATGTAAGTAAAGTACCCTACAAGTCAATTACATCGGAAAATTAAAATAGCCATTCTATATATAATCATTATCAACTCTTAGATACGAATTTTAATCAAAATCGTTAGAGTCGATTTTGAGAAAATAGATTTTTCTTATTTCGATTTTTACTAAACCACTCTTAATTTTTATGGTTAAAGAGGCACATAGAAAGACGTCAATGCAAAATACACTTTTTAGGGTTTGGGGGTTAATAAGACGTCGAAATCCATCAACATTTCGGGTTAAATATTATTTTTACGGTCAAAATACTTTACCTTTAGTATTCGAAAAGTTTATATATGTTTATATATGTTCATGTTTGATTAAATATCATTTCAAAACATTAATACATTTTCAAAAAAAAATTGATACTATCAATATTTCGGTAAAATTACTAAGTATTTCGGACTGATGCGTAATTTCTCATTTTTTTATCATATTTACGAAACTATTTAATATATATAAAATTACTTATCGTAGCAAATATGTAGGGCAGTTATTTGAAACATATTTTTATAAAACCAACAACTTTCAAGCTATACGCATATATATATATATATATATATATATATATATATATATGCGTATAGCTTGAAGGTGGTTGGTTTTATAAAAATATGTTTCAAATAAGAGATTTTATTATAAACAAATCGTTAATGCTGATTTTGAGTAAATCGATTTTTTTATCGTTTTCCAATCAGTAAGCTATCCTTAGTTTTATGGTTGGATATCCAATTCCAAACGATTTTGATTAAAATTCGTATCTAGACGTTGATTAGGATTATAAATAAATTGGCTATTTCTATTTTACCATGAAAATTACTCTTAGGTTACTTTACAGATGCTGATATTTCCGTATCTCTGCAACTATTTAAGATACTAAATAACTTATCATTGCTAAAATGTAATACTATTAAAAAAACTTTAAATGAAATATATTTATACATAACCAGCGGTTTCTGAGATATTAGCAAATATATTAATATAATTTTGTGGGCTTTAGTTGGAAAGAGATAGTACTTAAATTTTAACGGAATCAATCTCCAATGCCATAAAGTAATTAAATATCAGTATTTCTCTCAAAGAGTTTGTTATTTTTCCTTAAAACTCCTAGAAGAAATGTTTGTACAACATTGATCTATCTTCTCATTTTAGACTCAATAGTCAATATTTACATTTTTGATTGGTAAAATTTTATAAATAAAGAATGTATTTGCAATGCAATGACCTGGAGATGTGTAACACCTGATAAAATGATGAAAATTTTAACCTGTGGTCGAAATTTTTAATACGAAGTGTTGACCCTTTTGGACCAAATTTTGGTCATTTTGGTCCAAATACAATTGAGGACATTAATTCTTTAAAAATAAAATTTTAAATTTTAAATCCGGGACTAAAAAATCTTTTACGTAAGTATATTGTAATGTATGCTTGGGTTTGGTAGTGTATATTATTTCGTTTTACATATATTACGAGTTTTGAGTAAATACTTCCATTTTAAAACAACAGAAAGAGAAAGTCCGTTTGGAGTTCCATACCATTTATTTTCTTAAGCTTTCACTATTCCCAAATTATTTCACTATTGTCAGAAGTAAGATAAATATAGTCATACCTTTTAAATATGTTGAGTAAACTAAAAATTGTATTTGTTATGGGCTTTAAAAATTCTTCTTGAAAATATCCGATTACTCTTTTCACCATATCTTATTATCAATAAGAGCTATACCTTTTTAAATTATGTTAGTAACCCGAGGTTTGGTCTAAAGCAGGAGCCCTCAATATATTTAATATAGTAGACAGTATGGGGTAAAAAGAAAAATAATCGTTGAGTCGGTTTGGAAAAAATATAAAACACATAATCTCAACTTGTAATTTTCATATCGTAATTAGCTATGAATATAGTTTTATGAACACAAATTTTGTTTGATGACTCTTTTGCAGGTCAAATAAAGTCATTCGGCAAGCTATATCCAGCCCGCAAGGCCATTTGTGGCCAACCGTTGGTCTAAAGTATTAATCTTGCATCATACTAACTAGACTGCTAATTCAAGCGAGATCGGGGTTGAATCCCAGTAGGATGTTCAGAGAGTGGTTTATCCTATATGGTTTTTCCACTATCTATCTCCATGTGAATGATGATACACTTCCAAAAATGAAGCCTTTATCGCCTCAAAGTCATTAGTGTAAATAGTGAATTTATTCGTATGAACCAAATAGGTAGTAGAAAGTGGTGATAAATAATTTTTAAAAACGTTGAAAATTATTCAGAATGACGGAAATAGGATTTTCAGGGAATGTGCAAACAATTGTTTGGTAAAAATAATGTGAAAACATCTGAGAATTAATTCTCTCAGTACCTTGGTCAAGGCTCTAGTCCCAACTTTCAAGTCACATAGAAAACCACCAATGCGGGTGGCAGGTTATATAAATATTCTTGTTTAACGCCTCTTCATTATATTTCCGATGCTTTGTACAACCCTGAAACGCAAACAGGGGGATACCAGAAATAATTTAAATACCCCTTTATTTTAAACTTCTATTTAATCTTTTCATTAACTTTAAGTACCTTGATTAAAGGTTCAGTTTCCTTTCTTTAAGTTTGAGAGGGTTGATAAGGTGGGGGCTTAGGAAAGAGTCAAAGCCTCTCATTCAATTCACTTGCCTGAGTGGTAGTAAAAGAAAGAAATCAAATTGAAATTCTTGGAAAAAGGGCAGAGGAATTCTTAAGAAAATCCTCATTTCTATTTCAATACATTATTTCAAATGGAGTTGCATTGTGCGAATAAAAATGTATTAATTGGTATTCAAATGTATAGTATGTGTTGATAACAAAACCACAAATCAACAAACTGAACGTCTACTATTTTGTTTTTATTAATATGATATTAAAAATAAATTAAATTCGTTGCTTTACACGGCGTGAATATCTTTTTTTTTCTTTACAATACTGACTTTTTTTGTAAACTTATCATTGGAGGAAAAGAGTAATTTGTTGTATTTTGAACTTCTGCTTTCAAATAAGATATCTAATTTCATTTCAGAAACACATTTACTTATCCAGCAAGTTGAATTTGGAACTGAGGAAGACACTGAAGAAATACTACATTTAGAGCATTTAGAGCATTTAGAGCATTTAGAGCTGTACTGATCTGAAACCTAGAATCTTAGGAAAATGTAAAAGAAATACTTGGAGAGCCTTGAAATGTGAAGCTGGAAAAGATCAGGTGGGCAGACAGGGTGACAAATTAAATCTTAAGAGGCGTGGCTGAGAAGATAATCATTAAGGATGTGATTCCTCGGTGCAAAGCAAACTGGATTGAACAGATTCTTAGTAGGAACTGTCTTGTGCACGCCGTCATATAAGGAAAGATTAAGGGAAAGTAAGCTCCTTACTAAGGAAGAGGAGTTAAATATTAGATGGCTTGAAGGAAGGTAGTACATTAAGGGAGCTGAAGGAGAATGCATTGGTGTTATAAGTTCACTGACAAAAGGAATGGACCTGTCATAAGAGAGAACATCTAATAATAAAATATAGCCAACTGTATTCGAGGTAATCAAGAGCTTTCTCAAAGAAATATTAATAAAGATAAAATCAAACATAGAGTGAATAATAATGACTTATAAAGAATGCGTTTATCATTAAGAATTATGTGTTTTATTGATATAATTCAAATTAAGGCTTGAGGTGGATACAAATTTGGAGGAGAGATGATAAGGAGATAAAATATATGTTTGAATCCACTTGGTTTATTATCCAGTTCACTTTTTCTACGATTAAAAGATATTAATCTTTATTTTAAGTTTTCAGATAATTGTTTCCAAGAGGAACCATATATTCTAGTGATTATATATATTTAGTATTGCTAGATTAATTGTATTCTACTTTATTTTTCCAGACAAATGTATCTGTGTTTTCCTGGGTCACCCAATTATTTATGTAGATGGCAGCCCTATAATTTTTTATCTTCTTCGTCATTATCTCATATATGTATGTGGATAGTGATGAGCAATAAGAATCGAGGCCCCATGAATATAAAAATTGTAATATGTCACAGTGTAAGCAAACAATATCCTTATTTCTCTGTCATTATAAATTGTTTCCAAATAACAGTGACAAGTTATATCTGTACTAATCCTCTTCTAGACCTCTCACAAAATGAAATGATATGGATCCCTCTCCTAAAAACCTGTATATATGCAACGCGGAGTACAGCAGAGTTGTAAACCTTGTCGTTCCATTCGTATTTTAATATCGAGGCTTGTGTATTCTCTTACTCTGAATGCCTTCGGGTTGATACAGATAATCGATTAACCGGTGTGTAGAAAAGAGATAGAACGAGAAAATATAGGGGGAAAGAGACAGGTTTCATCAGAGCTCCATATATTATGAAAACAAAAGTACTCTGCTCCTTGGGACCAAATCCTAAAAAAAAATTTAAAAAAAAATTTAACTTTAAAGTCGACTTTATTTTTCCTATTTTTTTCTCTATATAAAGTAATTAGCAAGTATGTATTCATTTCGCCTAAAGTTATTACTAATATTTTTGAAACAATAAATAATTTTTTTCAATTTATATATATATATATATTATTATTATTATTTTTATTAGCACCGCGTCTTACTACCCGTTCGGGTTATACGCACTTACGCTAATGTGTAATGTTAGGGTAATTGTGAGATGAAATGAAGGCCCTACGGTTTAACGTGGAATCCGAACCACGGTGGAGTCCTGGCATTCCCCACATTCATAAGATGTCTTGTCAGAGGTGAAGGAAGGGTTTGGTAATCAGATAAATCTGTGCGGGGACCGAGGATTGAACCCCGGCCGCTATATATATATATTATATAATGTTTTTAGCATAGCGATAGAATGTTTAAATGTCTTAAGTTATAGCATAAAAATAATTAATATTTGGGGATTTACGGATAATGATTAACAACAATAACCTCAATTTGATATTAATCATTAAACTATTGCTTCAATGAGTTTTACAAATACATATTAAGATGAAATTTTTATACAGAAAATCTAGGTTTGATCTCGTTTTAAAGCTCTGGACTGTGAAATCATTAAATTTTTGTCTTATTCGATACCAAAATAATTTTACATATCCTTGAAAAGAGTAAAGCAGTTTCCAAAAGCACAAATAGCACGTAAGCAATTGGTCATATATTTTATAAAATTATCTTAATATGAATTCTCTGAACCAAATGTAAGATTCAACGCAAACTTTAATATTAACTTAGTCCATTAGAGCTACCGGCAAAGTCCCGAATCTATTTAATAACTAAGTTTTATACAATTTTGTAAATTAAGCCTGATATCCTACCAATTGATCTGATAAGTTGAACGTCACTTTGAAAATATATGTAAAATATAGGTATAGAATATCCTGAAATGAAAAAAATATCAATAAATTATGAGTTGGAAGGCTGTAATAAAATAAACCATATCTGTTTAAATCCACAGGATGTTTAACACATTCCTTGGCGTATTAATATATAAAAAGCTGTGTGGTAGTGGTTTGAACTGTTAGACAAATGTTAATAAATGGTGTACTGAAGCTTATGACATAAATGGTCAATTTCCCATAAGTTTCTATAAAAGAAATAAACAAAATATTAAAAGTTATTAAGGAATAAAACCAACATTACATAAAAATAATAAATTTAAAATAACAATAACATTAAGGATATTATGTAAAATTTGTTAGAACATCTAGATCCCCTTAATCACCATTGTATAAAATAAGAGGAACCGTGTCCTTTTTAGGTCGATATTAAGGATGAGCAACTTTAAGCCCACTTTCTATCTCCGAGTACCATATTCATTCTCGCCAGTTTAAAATAAAACGTGTAGGTACCTACACTGCAACCAAAATTGTAACTTTATTGTGGGTGGTAAAAATCACCTAAACACACACATTTACTGTCTCCACTTCCACTTAACGAGTTGTAACGCTAATTTGTAATTTTAAGGAAAAAAATTGATATTTATAATATAAAAATAATAACCCCTTAGAAGTATTTGTAATAGTTTTATCCAGAATAAAATAATATAATACTTATACAAAACATTCTAATTTAATTAATGTACTGAAATTAATAAAAATATATTTGATATATGTAATATTTTTTATATACTTATCAAATTTAGGTCTCTTGAGGTTTTCAGTTTTTAAAATAAATTTGTATTTCAATTTTGATTGAATTAAGTGGGAAAATAAAACCTACTTGTTGAAATTTGTATTCGTTTCCATCCCACAAAGTGGTCCCGTGGGCTAATGTATCAAGATCACAGTAGACTGGGGGTTGGCTGATGACTGGGGTTGAGATTCCAAAGCCACCCGGGTTTATTGAGGGTGATATTCCAAAATTGATCCATCACATCGGTTACCCTATTATCTTTACACATTAATGCAGCTTCACCCCATCTAAAATCATCTTCCTCATCCCCGGCTAATAAATATAGCCATTAAAAAACCTGATGGATAAATTAAATATAGGTCAAATTCAGTTATTTACTTTATCTACAAATCCCGAATGCAAAATCGGTTTCTTATAAAATATTTAATAATTATGTGCTAGATTTCCCGTATTAGTATGATATAATATTTCTTCATTATTTTGTTTACATTTATTGAGAAGTTAATGATTGTATGGGGTTAGATTGTTACGTTTGTCCCACAGATAAGGTGGGCTAATTTACTAATAACCATCCAGAATTAGCTATTTAGAAAATCAGATTCTATTATTTTAAATATTATTTTGAAAAAGATTTTATTTTGTCTTTCTAATTTCAAAAAATTTACGAGGATCTATGGGATTCGCAAATTTGACAATTTGAATGGCCAATTCTTAGTTTCAAGTATAAGAAACATATGATTCAAAACATGATTTATTTAATTGCTTAACATATGGGATAGGTACGAAGATTGTAGTTAGAAGAAAAGCACGCACATTAACTTTGAGAAGAAATGAGAAACACACAGTCACAGGGGTAAATATAATTTCCACTTAAGCAATATTCCAATATCAACCTCCCTATCATCGGTAGTTTAGTGTTTTGCGTGTCTTACGCCTTGGACTATTTGTCCACGGGTATGTACTTAATTACGTTGCCTGCCCATGACACAGCATCAAGTCAAGGTAGAATTTCTTATTATTGATAGTTATCTTAAGGTATATACTTTTTATTAACTATTGACAGGGTAAATATGTTATATGACTGCTGGAGAGGAATGTTGATGCAACTCACAGGAAAGGTAAGGGGACCCATTAACAGCTCACATTTGTTGATTGATTGGTTACGATATGAAGTGTTTCTTTCTATGTTGAAGGTGAAGACTAGAACCACCCCCACCTCAAACAAGCAGGGCCACCTTAAGTGGCCACGTCATTATACCAGGGGCCAACAAAAGGTTGTTATTGGTGTAGAATTGGTAAGTGGGTGTATCAAATTTCAAGGATGTTCTTTTGGAATATTTTTATCACATTTATAATGAGAGAGCTCCATCCAGTTTTTGAGTGTCGGTTAAGGGACGCAGTTCTCCCAGACAATATGTTAACCTTTTCACACTGAAGGGTATTTTGTTTTATTTATAATAAATATTATTGATCGAGCTATTTATTTATATTAGATACATTCGAGTTTAAAAAAACCAAGAAGCGTTTCAATTAATTATGCTAATGCATTGGAAATATCAATTATATTTTTGGTTTAACAGGGAAGCTTTTGAGCATAATATTTTAATTTTGGGTTTTATTTGGCAAATTTAAGGGATGTAAGTAATATTGAAACAAAAACGGTGAATTATTTTTAAATTAATTATGAAATGTTCTTATACTGTCCCCAAAATTCTTTTTAAATTCTGGAAGTAATTTTTTTGTAAAAGTGTTTTTTTAAATCATTTAAAACTTTTTCTTTATATTTCAATAATGAAACTGGCCCTAAAGAATGTTCATGCAAGAATGAAGACTAAACTATCAATATTTTAGACGCATGGGTCTATATAGAATAAAAAATTCTTTAATGTAAGTCCGTGCTGTCACGAAGTGACTAGTAGAGTGAGTGTTCATACACGTCAGAAAAAGGGGGGAATTGATATCAGTAGTAAAACTAAGTGCCTCGATACTTGAACAGTAGCTTACCTTCCCTACCTTTTTATATCATTCATTGGTGTCTAAATGTGATAGTTCTTTGAGTTTTTAAGTGCTTCAAGCTAGAATACTCTTCATAAAATCTCTTCGAATTCTTCAAATAGGCATCGTCTCTTAGAAATATATGAAATTAATTAAATTAATCAATATAGATAGATAGTATGAACTTTTCTCTTAGAAACTGAGTGTAATAAATACTGTTTCAAACTTTAACAATAATAAACTCTAGAAACTGAAACTATTCCTTAACTAGAAAATAAATATATAATTTTACATTCGTTGATGTTTAATACAATAAAATTCAAAACCATTTTATGTGATGTAAATTGTAAAACAAGTGTTGAGATCGTTTCAAAAGCAATTTCAAACTTCCTAATTACGTTTTGAGTTAGATTATCCCCATGACTGAAGGTCTAATAACAAACGAGTTAAATATTAAATTACTAACCATTTCAAATCAACAAATAACATGAACCCAAAATTGAAAGTAGGTAATGAGAATTGCTTACGGTAGTTGAACGTTAATTAGATTAATTCATTCATGCAAGTCTGCAAAATAGAATATGCTTAACAGAATATAATTATGATTGATTACATAAATGAGCCTGCTAATGAAGTACAATCACCTCATTATTTTAACTTTGTTGATAGGCTTATTATTGTAGTTTTGGCTAATTTATAAATTTTCTTTAATTACTTTTTAGCTACCAGTATAAAATCTCACATGTATAGAGTGAGATACAGGAAAACATATTTACCTAAATTTTATTACTATATGCCACCTATGTGAAAAAGTTGTTTTTGTCATGGCATTCATGTGTAAGACCTCAATGTGTGAGTTTTTTCCTTCTTCCTCAAATCTTATCTTTTATTATATGTATTTATTACTTCAATGCACAATTAATATTGAGACCCACATTATTAAACCTGTGCGATCAATGCCAGAATTGTATGATCTGTTTTTCCATTAACAAGGAGGTCAGAATTCTAATCGTGATTTAGAATGAGGAGGGAATTAATTACTAAATTCTTACTCACACCCCTTCACTGAAAATTTGGGTACATTTTAACTAAACAGCTACATTCTTCAGTGTTCTTCTTCAAGCCAACAACCTGAAGGTTAGTTTGAAGTGATTTCTATCCACCTGACACTGGGCATGCAGTTCGCACTACACCTGGTTAGTGCTGCTTACATCATCTAGTACAACTCTGATGTGTTAGGGGGATTCAGAAGGAGTAGTGGTTCCCCGTTGCCTTCCACCAGGAATTTTTATGATCGAGCGCAAAAGGGCCTACTATGTCTGTTCACGGTAGGAATTGACTTCTGGAAGGCCCTTTTCCCTACCATAAATATATTATATAGTAGGATATTGGTAGGAAAAAAGACCTTTCAGAGAGTAATTCCTTCCGTGAATGGAGTATAGTTTGGTTGGGAAAGGTAATTTCACATAGTCCGCATTTCAGGCTTATTTTTCATTCCACAGTCGACATGGGACCGACAGCCTTACCTCCTCTTCGTAGAAAGTTGTGCTACGGATTTTTATCATTCAAGAAAAATCCGTTGATCTTGACTTGGTTTGAACCAACGGGTATTTAGTTCTGACGCAAGCACTCTGCCACAAAACCACAGAGGTCCAAATCTTCCATACTATGTATGCCCCATTAATTTTTCAAATTCAAAAAACTCAGATTTGTAATAAGATGCAGGGACCAAACAATTCCAATTTTATTTAATATATTACTGAGATTAAATATTTTCTTTTGAAATTAATGTGCCTATATTTATATAAAATTGAGTTGTTTTATTTCATTTTTCTATGATTTTACCTACACATGGAACTATTTAAAACATATGTATACAGTCAATTTTTCTTGAAAATGTATCTTAACCATTTAGTTGAATTTTTCCTTAACGAAAATCAGGGGGGAACTAGAATCGACGTTACTGTAATTTAATCACTCTACGGGATGGCTCATAGCATATAGATGTTTTTGATACAAGTTAACGCTTATACTATAAAACGTAGCAAATTCTGGTTTTACGCCTTCTTTATTTAAAAATGTAAAATTATAAATAGTTTGATAGATTTTCCTTTTTAGAATCATAACACATTGATTTATTTTTTAATTTATGTTAAATGGTTTCTAAAGCACAATAGAGCAAACTGCACCCTGAAGCAATGTCTGACTCTAACCATAATATATACTTAAGTTGGTAGTTAGTTATCTTTCACATTTCAGCTATAATTATATTATTATATAAGAATCAGGTAAAAATCTTTAAAATACAATCAACAATAGCCTATAATAAAACAGAAAAATAAATTATAAATCATTTATTTATGTTTTGGAACAAGTTGCCTAGGAAATTATCACATTGAACACTATACTTTACCTCCTTCGGTGGCCGAGAGGTCAAACCCGCTACTCTCGCAATAGGCTATACTGCCTATGACGGAGAGATCGAAGTTTGAATCTCGGTAGGGTGTACTGAAGGGGGTATTTCCATAATGGTTTTCAAATCTTCCTCAACCCGAATTCAGGTACACTTCCTATTAATTTAGCCCTCATAATCCCTAAAGCCATTAACGTAGTTAATACATAATTGTTTAGCCGAAACGGGTAGTAGTAATACACGGTGATAAAAAAATAGAAAATACTGTACTTTATTAGTGAGTTAAATTTAATCAAAAACGTTAAAGGTGTTTTCTTAGACTGATATTTTGGTGTTGTTGCTTTAGATCAATTAGCACTAGATTTTATGTTTCCGAGTTCATGTAGATAATTCACCAATGTATTCTTAAATATTTTCTTAGTAAAACACACATTTTGTTTTATCTGTAATTCACCAAAAAACGTTCCCTTTGTTTACTTTGTCAGCTATCAAGCTTACTTTTAATTATTACACTATGGTAGGATCATAATTTAATCCGTCAAAGTAAATGAAGTGTACATATTTACGTAAGTGTATAAATACATAAATCCGGTTCATGGTAAGAAAGTAATTCTGAAAGTTTTTAAAACATCTCTTTCTAACATGAAAAAATAAATACATACTGGGTCGATCCATCTGTCAAGTCATCCATCTGTCAAGTCATCCATCTACCCTTATAAATATAATATGTAGTGGTATCATGATAAGGAACATAACCGAATGATCAACATCTTATAAAACTAATATTATTTATTTTTAAGCCAATTCATGTGTTCGTCATTTGTCAATTTTGATATAGTCAATAACTTCAAAATAATACGCATAATATAGTAAACCGTTAACACTCTTGAACAAATTTTCTTAAAAAAAATGTTTGGACACTATTCTAACTACACTCCTATCATAGATACAAAAGAGATATCAAAAATAACTTTCCTGCACATTTTAATCAAAATATTGATATCCACATGTCTATAATTAGAATATGTGAAATGGTAAAATCAAATATTTCAAATTCGGAAAATATATTTATATAAGTACCAAGTGAATAATATAAAATTATATTTGTTTTAGCTTTTATTTTACTTAATATCGTAAATGTGTCTTATGTTACAAACATATTTAGCAGAAAGAACAAAACCGATTTAAGAAGTCATTCCCTCTTGAGCCATAATTTGTGCTTTTACATTTGGTTTAAAACGCTTGTGAGTATATAATTCAAATATATTCCCTACCTATCTACCATCTCTTCACACACAATTATCCCATTTCTAAAATTTCACGAGGTAAGCCCAATCCACCAAATATTAATTTTTATTAAATTTAATACCCTATAAGGGATTATTTTACCATAATAGTTAGTAAATAAACTTTGTTTTCTTTAAAGTGAGTAACCAAATAAAGTTTGACTAACACAAAGCAACAATTATAGGATTAAAAACCAATTTATTTTCTGACTTAAATTATCTTTAAAATAATAATGCAGTCAACTTAATTTATATATTTATTTCATTGTCAATTATCATCTTCGGCATTGAAATAGAATCTTTTTAATCTAAAAAAATAACAAATTTAATATTTTATCAATATAAATTAAAACCAAATTTCTAAGATGAATAGTACATTTTATCACACACAAAATACAACTTATTATACTTTATACAAGTTCTTATCTTTCAAAGGTTTGAATTTATTTATAATTTCTTTATTCTTTCTTTAGTAGATTTAAAACCATCAAACAGATTGATAATTAAACCAATTCCTAAAGGTATTTTAAAACATGAGGTCAAAGTCTAATATAACTATTTAGTTGTTATGTATATTAAATAGAGATAATATTCACTGCACCATCAGCATTATCGGTTGGCCAATATTTCGGTGAATTTTTAAACTTTTGGAATTATTATATGATATTATATAAAATGTATAGGTTAGTAGTTGTATGTATACATTTAGTGCAGGCTCTATATATATATATCAAATATAAACTTTTTAAATAATATATTATGATTTTACATGTTTATATCAATATTTTCAAAATATTATCAGGAAGGTTAAATTTATATATATGTATATATAAAGCTATTTTAATAGACTTTTCATTTATATTTGACCAGCTATAGTCCATTTACAGTTCCTCTGTTTTTTTACAGTTTAAAATATAGTGAAAAAAGTTCAAAACTCGCCTACATAGCAATTAGGCCTATATAAGGTCACCTGTTAGACAAGTGACATAATCTATTTCATATGTCAATAGATAAAAAGTTAATAATTGCAAAGTGGGTGAATACGGAATTATTTGTGATTATCTGTTAACTACATAATAATTGCTAAGTAGCCACGAACCAATTAAATAAGATATTTTAACTTATTAAATACACAATTTTGTTATTTCAAATTATCTAAATAATTTTGTTCTTATTATATTTTTAAGAAAACCATCTTAAGCAGTTATACCCTGACTGAGATGATGAGCTTAAATCGCGCTCGAATTTTGAGGGGGGCTTTTTATTAAAATATTGCTTTCAATATTCTTTCGAGTAGAATGCTGGCCTACCTCATTAAAATTTACCCTTAACACTCGTTCACTGAGGTTAGATGAGTTGAGAATTTACTAGTAAAAACACTCGAAAATATTGTGATCAAATAATAGAAAAATAAGTTGTATTGTTTATTCTTTGAAATTTTTTAAATACAAGATATTGTGCTAAATGATATAGTACAAAATTATTTAGAACGATGGCAAGAAAGAATACATTTTCATAATAATTATATTGTTTTATGCTAGAAAATATAATGAGTTTTATTGTACTATATTCTTGAAGAGATTTTAGGGTATGGGGAGTTTATAAACATCTCCATCTCAAAAGTGAATCCAAATACAGAAATATATGTCATTTCCTCTGCCTGGGTGTCTCCGAATATACTAAACTCGTATAATCCGAAGCAAGGTTGGAGTATAAAAATACACTTGGGCTTCTTTAAGAATCAAGTATCCTCTTTTGTGTAAAGAGCAAAATAATAATGATCCCTGACATTTGAATGTCTATAGCTTTTCAACTGCCTGCAAGGGACCAAATTGAAGAGTGGTTGTTTAAAATAATATCGTAGTGTGTCATTTGAAGTGTTTCTAGTAAGGTCCTATTAAAGAGATGTATCAAAACATATTTGAGGTTATAGTGAACCAATTAGGCTGACAATATTTATAAATCATCCCCTACAAACGTACTTGGGATAAAAATTGTATACCTCCAGATCAAAATAAATAATTAAATTATAGATGAATCTCGAATTAATCATAAGTGTTATAATAAAAGTAAATAGAAAACCTAACGTATGGTACTAGATAAAGTATGATTGTTTAATTGGGGTATTACTAACTTGTACAATTTTATTTCTCTTGAAAACATATTAATTAGCTCATCAGTGTAATTTAAAGACTAAGGGTATCCAATCAGAATAGGCTAATTAAACATTATATTTCAAATCAGTGTTGGGCCCTTAATTATATCATCTGACTGGAAGTAAGTTTGAACGTCAAATTAATTGCATTGGAAAGGAAAGTAAATTAGTATTAAGTAAAATGTTGAGAGTAATTTTCTGCTGGGATGGAAATATCGCAAATATGTAATTTGAATAGAGAAAGATTGTTAAATTCATGTTTAATGAGTTGCGTTTCCCTAAATAATTCCTATGCATAAGCGATGTTGAAATCGACATCTATTGTGCCTAAGATTCCAATAAATACATTTTATTATTTAAAAATTAATCTGTCGTGACATGATATGAACCTTGAAATTAAGCATTAAATTATCATAGATTCTTACTAGTTTGTAAGAATGTTTATTTATTAACAACTTTCAAAATTAATTCACCTACCCTTGGCGTGTGGAATATTTTAGCAAATTTACCCTTGATTTTTTTTTTTGTTACGGTACATTCGGGAGGGCAATACTGCACAAAAGCTATATCCGTTTATTCTCGACTCAAAATATGGCACATTAATTATAATTTTTAATTTAAACTTTTCACACAGAGATACAAAGCGTTTGAGTGTATGTGTGAAGTACGTTTTTGTGTATGTGTCTACACATGCACGTGTGTGGATATGCGAGTAAGTGACATGGATATCATAGCAGAAAGATTCATAGAAATACTAAAATGATAAAAAAAAAAATTCTGTCATAAAATATGAATAACGTTACTTCCGTGGAATAATTCCACAACAAATTACTTTAAAAAATGAAATGAGATTCTCTTGTTTCAACATCAGTTCCTCTTTTATTTTATAAAATTGCATTTCAACCTGTTAAAACCAGTTTTATATAGAATGTGTTTAAATTAAATGTAGGATAGCGTCTTATTTTTTTTATTTATTGTGAAAAGTATTAACAAATCTTAATAATTTACACACCATTTCCTTTTACATTTTTTGAAGCTTCCGTGGCTGGTACTGTAATTAAAACTTTTGTTAGCGCTGATCCACCGAATAGTATAATCACATGACTTACAGACTATCTTAACTCTAGCAACAAATCAGCAGCCCCCGGAAATATATCAATAGCTGAAGGATACATCAATTTAATTAGTTATGATCTTTTCGACTATGGCATGAATAAAACTCATGAACTTTAGCTCAGTTTGCTACCGCGCTCATTATTGAAGTAAGATGGAAGATATGTTCAATTGAGATAAAATAATAAAGATTTGTTAGAGTTATTGTCTATATATTTATATATTGCTAATAATACTAAAATGCTATTCTCAACTATTTGATTTGCTAACAAATGTAAAAATCTTCAGTATGTGGTGATGTATTAATCCCGATTAAAGATATAAATGAGAGATAGATATGTCAAAATAGAAGGAATCAATGTATAAGATACTTTAGATCTCTCAACCGTCTATAGCTCAAAGTAATAAATAAAAATTGTTTTATGATATTATAAGGGTTTCTCTAATATTTTATATTTGAGTTGGTAATAAAATATGCCTATATAATATCGACTTCATTTTAATCCAGAATAATTACTTACTTTTTAACGTTGATTTTTAGATATGTTTATTACTTCTATTTTTTAGCACGTTCCATCCTACATAATTTACTTTTAAACTAACTAATACTTAATTTATTGTAATTCAGGCACAATATGTGTTTATCTAGCTACCCGATTATAATATAAGTTGTTTATCTAGCCATAATGTTTTATTATTCTGTGAACGTTGGGATTATGGTAAGGTTTTGCAGTATCCTCACTACTTTCACATCACAGAGCTATGTATACAATGTGCATGGATGTGTGGGGATGATGAAACAAAATTAGTAATCTTTATTGGTGCATTTATCTTACAACAGTACTGCTCGCATTGCTTACCGCTGCTACTATCGTCACATTGCAGATGCCAAGTTTGTTGGTTTTCCAAACCTCAACCGTCAGCGGCCGCCATTAAACAAGCGCTATGATTGGTTCCTTTCAAGTCACTCTATCATCCCACTGCGAAGCTCACTAATAATTTTTTATTTTATCTGTTCACTAGTGATCCTGTTGTGTTCACAAGCGTAGTATTTTCTTTATTTGGCAATGTCTGGTTTAAAGTTTAACTGGCTTACAATTTTTGGTTCAATATGATTAAAAATATACTGAAAGGTCTGTCGTGACATAATTAAATAGCACGATAGTTCTTAAGCTCTTTATAGAACTGGTGAAATTATCACTGGCGAAAGCAATCTTGATTCAAAGTGTGAATGCCATACCTAATTTTCCTTCTTTTTTTCACAAACAATCTATTACTGTCATCAGATGACAGAGACTGCATCGTTCCTTAACACGAAAGACTTGACTCACAGATAACCTCTCATGCCAGCCAGTATTTTATACCAGTGCAAAAAGCTTCAGGGTAAATGCTCCAATGGCAAACATCAAATCTACATGTGGGCAGCAAGATACCAGGCGAGCATCCATGTGGCAGCAGTAAGTATGTTGCATAAACATACCCTAAGGGTAAAAACATACTAGGCAGGTCGTGATGAAGATGAAAACGCTGGTGCGGTGAAGAGTGATGTAGCGGTCGATGTTGAGTAAACATACCGAGCAGCTCGATGCTCACTGCGGAATTCGCTGCTAACACTGGTCACAGCTGTTTAGAAACCCCCGCTGGACCCACTGAGAAGGTGGGACTGAGGAGAGGGGGCATCGCCTCTCCCTCGGGAAAGATATGCCCCTTCCTGGAATAAACCCCCCCTCCTTGTCTAAATAGATTTTAGGGCATACAATTTTTTTTTTTTAATTGATGATCACTCCAAATAGTTTCTAGAAGCTAAATGCTTGGAATCTTGCAACATTTCCACACTAGATCACTCTAAATAAATTCTGAAGTTGTTTAATTTTCAAAAGATTATTGGTGGAAGCTCACGTCTTCAAATTTATTCTAGAGCATCTAGTTGTCAAAAAAGTTCCAGAAGTGGAGCATTAATAAAAAACTTCTAGGAAGATTAAATTCAAAAAATATCACTAAATGATAGCAACTTTAAATATATTTTAGATCCATATCCATTTCGAGAAGAATTCAGTCATGGAGCAATCTAAATCCCTTATAGAAGCATCCACTTTTTTTTATTGACCACTTTAAATGTTTTATAGACAAATCTACTTTATTTTTTAATTCAAGGCGAGGAGTACTCAAAATATCTTTTAGAGCTATCCAATTTTCAATAATTTGATGACGAAGGGCCACTTCAAATAGCTTTTATAAGCAATCAAGTTTTAAAAGATATCCAGGAAAGACTTATCTAAATAACATATACAAAAAATTTAGTTTTCAAAAAGTTGGTAGTTTAACAACTACAAATAACATTTAAGGACATGTATTTTTAAAACATTTATTAGATTGGGGGAGAGTGAGGCAGTGTAGGGAGGAGGGGGGAGAGTAAAAAGCAAGTCACTTAAGAAAAAACATTTTTGCTTTCCACTCCTACCAAAATAAGGTTCCGATGTGAGGAACCACATTAGCAAACACTAATATTTTACTTTGTGTAGCATGCAATGAATCTTGAAATTTGTGATAGTAGTGATTATGATGGATTTATTAACTATTCTTTCATTGCGGGAACTACATTTAACGTTCTACTGTGTGGAAATCATACACCAACAAATCAAGCAAGATATACCTTCTGTTTGGACTGTGGACTGCTGAGCAGACCGCTACTTTTAAGTCACGTGAGACAAATCAACCAAGAACACCCAAGCAGTCCTCCACCATCACTCTAAGCCACGATCATAAAAGCAAAATAGTTTGTTTTGCCATCGACATCGCAGTGAGAATCCTTGTTGAGGTGACAGTGACCTAGGCTTAAGAACTACTTTCAATGCAGTTGATTGAATCCACCGTGACCTGCTCAGCGTGTAAAATCCTCACCAAGAGATTATAATTATTATTCCAAGTGGTAGAAGTAAAAAACTTGCTACAGTAGAAACACGGTAGGAAAATTCATTTAAAAATTACAATTATATTTTTTTTAATATTGATAATATTTTAAAGTAAATTAGTTAATTATATTCTTCAACTTTCGAATTTTTTCTATTCCCCACGTCTTCTAGCTTTACGTACAACTAAATATATTTAACATTAAATATAGTACATTTATGAATAGGTACAAGTAAACACACAAAAACTAATGCATTATAATACTAAAAAACTAATACATTAAAAATACTAAAAAACTAGTACATTATAAATAATTATTTAATTGTTTTATAAAAATATATATTTTAATGATTTATCTATCTTCAAAATTATCAACCTTTTTTTTAAACACCACGTTTTACTACCCATTCGGATTATCCGCCTATGTACTAATTACTCTAATCTATAAGTGATGAGGAAAGTTGAATTTAGAGAAAGTGTACTCACCTTTGCGTGAAGGGAGTGTATAAAACCACTTAGGAAAGACCACCCTCAAAACACCGACTGGGATTGAACCTTGATCTCACTGTCATCATCACTCTACTCTATAGTGGGATCAACAATATAATTGGGTAGTATGAACCGAGTATCTTAGAAAAAATCAACCAAACTAGCGTGGAAATAACATGGGCGAAACCATTCTGAAAAGTGAATTTAAGAAAACCATCGTACATGCACGTGTTGTGAATTCGAGACTCAACTTTCATATAAATGTTAGACAAGTTCTATGGGTAGCTAGCGCCCTTTACAAGGGACTTAAATAAGCTAATATTAATTTTAAATTGGTTTAGTCTCAATCGAGACGAAAGAATATCTTTTACTAAACGTTTGTTTTCTTTAGTTAATAATTTTCGTAGAATCTAATAATACGCCAATTGAAAACTAATGAATAGTTAACGGTAAAAGAGAGATCTTTCTTCCCTCTAATATAATTTTTTCGAATTAAAAACAAAATCACCCCATTACTCACGCGTGTGGCAAAATGCCCCAACCCCAACTGTCTGACAGTCTATTCTAATCCTACGTAAGCCTACTCTGTTTCCAATTACAGTGTGTGTATGTTGTGCTGCTTGCTGGCTTCACCTGATATGGACCGAACAATGTTTTGTTATACTGTGATAGATGGCTGGGTAGAAAATTTGCGTGGAATTGGGTGGAAGGGAGGGGGAGTAGGGGAGGGAGAACCGTAGTGACAAGCTTTGTTTGGAAAACCTACCCCCTTCCAATAAGCTGATATGGTAATGAGAACGTGAGCAAAGACAGTTACTGACGGGATAGTGAATAGAAACATTTAAAAAATATATAATATGTGATAACATTTTAACATTTTAGTAGTGTTTATACTCGCCAGTGGAAGAGGTAAGTTGTTATACACAAAAACAAGAGACGTCGTAAGATAAACTACATATTTCTAACTTTCTCTTTCGATTTAATATAATAATACTTCAAGTGCTTGGTTCGCCAACTTAAGGTGTAACTGGCTTCACTAACTATCTTCAAATTTCACAAGAATACAACGTCACATAATAAAGTATTGGCAGGAATAATATAATCTGTAAAGCCAAACTTCCATGTTTTATGTAAAACTTAAGAGCTACGGAGCATTTTACAAAGCACTTTCAAAGATTTATTAAAAATAAAAAAGTTTCTAACGGACAGTTTCAGCACCAACTTGACATTTACACTAAAACTTTACGCATTAAAAAAAATATGGTTGAATAATAAAAATTGTTTACACAAAACTGTTTGGAACAGCAAAACTGATAAGTTAATGGATATTAAAATGTAAACTAAAATGTTCAAGTTTAGGAAAATATCAGGGATGTAGTTTAGTAAGAATATATTCTCTTTTTGTAATATCCTTTTATTTTAAAGCCTGAGCTATTTTCTTTTAGAACCATACGAATTCTAGTATTATATTGAATTGATATGCTTTGTAAGTATTTAAACCATATTTATATTTAATTCTAAGTAAATGTATATGTGAAAATGTATCTAGAAGGCCCAAGCGTGACCAAAACGATATCTTTTTGTTAACCAACTCTTTCTTCAGAAATCATACAAACTATCTTTTCATATTGATAAATAAGATTTAATGTCAAAAGTGTAATAATATACTTTTTTCTGTAAATTTTTTTTTGAAAATAATTCAATGATACTTTTTAATTAGATGTAAATTTTATTAATTAACTGGTTGTATTATCGATCAGTGACTTACAAACTAGATTATTTCAAGGACAAGAGACGTCTTATTTTCCCGTCTTTAATTAATTAATGATAATATAAACATATTTGGGAAAGAATAATAAACGTTTGACACCTTTAATCTAGTTAATCAATGATGTTTAGGATGTCATAGTTTTAATCCCAGCTAGGTATATTCATGGTAGTTTTTCCTACTATATTTACTAATCTCCCCTCAAGTAGATATGAGTTTATATATTCTATAGTCTAACTTTGTCATTCCCAACCCCTTAGTGTAATTAGATTAGTATAGCCCTTACGGGGATAGTATGTGATGCAATTAATAACCAATGAGAAAAAGGAAATTACAACTATACCAATTCATATTTTCGGCCATTTTTAAAATATTTCCCATTACACTTGAGTAAATATACAGATGCATTGCCAAATGATATACAATTTTGAATATCTCTATACTGATCTTTGGAATCTGCCTTAGTTTGATTTTGAATGAATGAACACCTTAGTAAGATACATATTACTGTGTTCCTAGAGTCCATCTAGAGAAACGTATTCTAGCAAATTCGAACATAAATTAATAAAAAATGACAGCCTTCTTTTTCCAATTTTTTCCTTTTATGTTTTCTTTGGACATTTTCTCAAATATCCTATTCCGAGCTCTTCCCTCTACACTTCCCTTGTGAAAAAAAATATACACCCAAAACCATCATATATATATTTGTTTTATATATATAACTTTGGCATGTTTTCTCGCCATATTTCTAGAAATACATTCCCATGGGGTAATACAAACTTGGCGTAAAGCTAGCAACTGGTGAAGCAAAAAAAGTTATAAAAAAGTTAGTGGTCAATATTTGATGCGTAAACATAACATAGGGTTGAGAAAAATGGTTAAAAAGAGTTCTATAGACTTGCACTTGAATAAAATATCTTATAGTTATGAGATCCTAAAA